>QRFJ01000655.1:583712-938206 GCA_006176705.1 Cocos nucifera
GGTGACACCGGTCCAGAGGGAAGAGATCCTCACCAACGTGAGAAGAGGGAGAGAGAGGAGAGATCAAGCACAGGTAAGAAAGAAACGAAAAAAATTAAAAGGATTCTAACCTAACTATCGGACATGCGATTATGAACCGCTGTCATTAGAGATCTACGGCAACGGTTTCGAATTCACTGTCATAAGATCTACGATAGGCAGGTTATCCAAAATATGCCATAGTATATGATGAGTAGTTCTATAATCGCTACTATAAATCTATAGCATTGATTTTTTGATAACAAGCTGCCATTAAGATGGAAATAATTTTTTTTTAATTTTTATTTAATATATTATTAATTTAAAATTTATGCCATCATTCATTGGTTCATTATCTAAATATTATCATAGAAGTGTCATTTTTGCATAAGGTTTAGCCTCGAATCCGATGTGTAGATATATGTGCCTAATACATCGAATTGGTGGACTTAATGACATCTCTAGGGGCAAAATATAATTTTAACTAAAATCAATAAATGATTATTTTCTATCATATATGTGTATTTAGTTATCTGTGATACATCCTTGAATGGTTAATAAGTAATGATAATTTCATATTCTTCAGAGTTAATAATTTAAAGACATGAATAAATCATTACTAACTCATAAAGCTCCCGATATAGGATCATCATGAGGATGGTGATTGATTACGAAATTTATGTATATTGCTTTCTTTAGTAGATGATTTTAGTCTATTGTGTGAAACATCGAAGCGATGAGTAAGATACTCGGTTTAAAGAATGAGGGCACTGAGCGAGACCGACGATCGAGAGATCCTTAGAAAGTTGATCTTCTTCGTAATGACTGAACTCGAACTGCGTGGGTGCGTAATCTGTTCTTTGACCTGAGGTGCACGTAGTTCCTTGAGGGTGTTATAGTTTGACTAGACATAATCCGGTCTCCACCTTCAGAACTCTGAGGTGTAATTTGGCTCTATAAATGTCATTTGAGAAACTGATATGCCATCAATGGATCTATCTACCTTCGATGGTTAGAGGAGTATGTCTTATGTATGATTATGAGAACAAGTCAAAGCGCATGGCATGGCAAGAGTAAAAATAATAGAAAGAGTTTTCTATTAGATTTTCACATCGGACTCGAATCGATGATTACTATCAATATAGAACTGGTTTGACGAGTTACCCTTAACCTATGATCGGGCTCAAGAATAGAAGAAACTTAATCACACAGGTAGCTGCCACAGAGTTCAACATTCAGCCTGATGGGTTGCCCGATAACTTGCTAGGCTGTCACTTTGGTGGATTTTGGGAGCAATTAGAATGATTTAGATGATCGATCATTCTAGCGGTTCGAATCAGAAGAGTTTTGATCCATCGAAAGAAGTTTCAATGATGTCGATGATAGAGATCATGACATATCCCATTACCATACAGAACTGAACCTAACTGGATCATACAAACAAGAGTTTGAATCTGATGATCATCAATTGAACTGATCCAGTTCAATTGATCTGAATAAGATTCAATTAGGTTCAAGAAAATCGTGCTAGCACTCGATTGAACCCAACGTTCTTCTTTTACTATCATAAATAGTTATCCTGACTGAGCCAAAGGAGTTTATGCTCAATCAGAGGCCTTCACTTGGTCTGATTGGAGCCTGTCCAGGTCAGAAAAGGGTTGTCTTATTTTGTAAGATAATACCTACCATTTTTGGTCACCGCCATTTCTCATCCTTTGACTTTGGTCAAAAGTTGACCTTTGAATGGTCAAATGTTGACCATTGATACTTTGACTTCTGTCCACATGTCACTCACCTATTGGAGAGCTGGTGGGGGCTTGTCCCCCCTATCAGAACCCAGTAAGGAGGAGGGTGCACGCCACCCTTGGCGTGCGCCCAAGCAGGAGGCGCCCAGGAGTCGCTGTTGGACAGGGACTCCATCTCCTTTTTGGATTTTGATTAGACTTCTCCTAAGAACCAAGTTTGATTGGTCTTAGGCGCCATCTAAGGATGAATTCGGGGGACTCTATTTCCATCAATCAGATTTAGATCTGATTTCATAAAGGGTTGTAATTGGTTGGGAAGAAGAGGAGTTGGATCATGCATAGTCTATAAATAAGACCCTGCGCCCAACTCAAAAAGAATCTAAAAATTCCCATGCTCCAAGGCTAGTTCTCTTCTCCTCCTCCATGCCAAGCCCATCTTCTCCCTCTCCTCTACATGCCCAAAGTAGTTTGGGATCTTAGTTGGTGCAATCTAGATGAGAGAAAGGCGACAGAAAGCTAGAAGGCTGCGCTGCTGCAAAGGACAATTGCTGATCTTCGAAAGGTATTTTGAAGATCCTCTAGATCATATCTAGATCTAATTTTTGGAGATGTGATAGAGAAGAAGAGGATCTCTAGATTCAGCTTGAGTGGATACCAGTAGAGGCCAGGCATTTGCGTGGCTTGATCCAGAACCTTCCGCTGCTTACAGGATCATCAACGGATAATAGGATTACCCTACGTTAAGATAAATTTAATTTAATTTAATTTATCTAAATTTATTTTAATTATTAAAATAATAAAAATTAGATCTAAAACATTCTAGATCTAATCTGGATCAAAGAAATTTTTTTTTGAAATATATCTCTTGATTTGATCAGATTTGAATGAACCTAGTCCAAAAAATCAGGATTTTTTCTTCAACTGGTATCAGAGCCAAGGTTCTAAAGTATTTAAATCTAATTTTAAATTTATTTTAATTAAAAAATAATTAATTTTAGATGTCACATGAGATGTGATCAGATCTAAAATCAAAAAAAATTAAAATTAAATGATTTGGATCTAAGATTAGAAAATATGCATGACTAGTTCTAAAATAGAATAGTTCTATAGAATAGTTTGCATGTCTTTGATTTAATTTGATTAAATCATATTTTAGATCTTCTTATTTACTATTTTTTGATATTATAAGTGTTATTATAATAACATCTGAAAAATAGTAAATAAAAAATTATTTAATTTTAAATATCATATGAGATATGATTGATGCATGTCTAGACTAGTTGTAGAATAGTTCTACATAATTATCTAGATTAGAATTTATTTTGATTAGATCAATTTAAATCTAATTTTTTAGATTATTATGAGATAATTTAGATCTGAAAACATGCATGATTCGATACATGAGATGTATGCAAAATATGCCATGATTAGATCTAATTTGTATATGAGATATATGATATAGATCTAAAACTGTTTTGTAGTATTTACATGTTCCTGATTAAGGCGTTCCTCTTGGCCGTCCGGTCATAAGAATGAAGAAGGGTTTAAAGGCCCTCTCTTCCCATTCGATGGGGTGTTCTTATGATGTGTAGGGGTGCTGCGTGTTCGTCCTTAATCAGAAACCCAAAACTTACTTTCTGCAAAACCCTAGATCCTGAAACCCTAGGATTTATTGTGCATATTTTGTTTATGAACCCAACTTAATTAAGAATTAAGATTATGGAATATTAATTAGGTCTAAAATTGAGAATTTTCAGATCTAAGACATATTCATAATATTGGGTTCGGGCTTGGGTAGCTCAATTAGGTCTAAGCGGTTGATCAAACCGAATCAAGAGTTGGTTAGATGGGATCAACAATGCTTAAATTGACCAGCCTAATAGGATTAAGTCTGGGTCAAGATCGAGTCACGATCAAGCAAGACCTAATTAGGCTCAGAGGTTAGAGTCTGGATTGTAGGCTAACCCAATTGGTTCTGACTCAATAATTTGGTGTCTAAGGTAAGTTTGGCACAGATACGACCGACTGGTTTTTAATTGGAAGCTACTCGACCTGAATGCGTTCTTGTGCGAGTTAATGGCATATTCCTTCCACCGGTCTCACTTACCTGGCCATATCTGTTGACACAGTTCTGATCTGAGGTGGTCAATAATCCGAGCTAACCCATGCCACTAGGTTAGTCATAATTGTTATGACTAAGCCAAGTCTAGTTTAATGAGACCTGAATCAATTCTCCCTAAGAAAAGATTAAGTCCTGAGGTCTTCCACCATTGTAGATGTGCGGGCCCTTCCCGGGGTTGATTGTTCTCGGCTGGATACAGTGGCTCAGTTGCACCGGGAAGATGCAACCATGTCTATTAGGCATTGGATGCTATGGGCTGGAGGATGAGTTGGGCTCAATATTCTGGATACGGTGAGAGACCCAATTAGGAACCCAGTCTATGCAAATGGTGGGTCTGACTTAACTAAGGAGTGGATCAATATTTCGGATACGGTGAGATTCATGAATTAGAGACCAAGTTTGGGTGCACCATGATTAGAGAATCATTGAACAAGAGTTGTTCACTCATTGGCTAACCCATCACCAATAACTGTTAGGTGAGGTGATGAGTCAGTTGGTGAGACCGCACCACCCACTAGAAATCATCAATCGCGGAGATTTTCGCATCTCTACAGAGGGAGTGTAGGGATCCGAGAAAATAGTGGGAGCTAATTTGTTTAAAAATAAAATCCCTAAACAAATTGGTCAAGTCAAAATTACAGTATCTAACTAGAATCTTTGACTCTCTACAGGAAAAATGTCTGCGTCCAACCCACTGGCACGTATCCTAGACACACATAGACTGACTGGACCCAATTATAAAGATTGGCTCAGGAACTACAAAATTATTTTGGGTTCAGAGAAGTTAACACATGTTTTGGACCAGGACCCTCCCACCTTACCAGCTCGTCCATCCACTGAACAGAGAGCGTCTCTGGAAAAATGGATTGACGAAGACAATAAGGCCAGATACTACATGTTGGGCTCGATGTCTGATGAGCTCCAGCGCCAACATGAAGATATCGGGACTGCTCGCCAAATGTTGGCTCACCTGCAGGAGATGTTTGGTGAACAGAGTCGCGCAGCCAAATATCAAGTCACGAAATGACTTTTTAAGGCTAAGATGCGTGATGGGCAGTCAGTCCAAGATCACTGTCTGACAATGATCAAGGACATGGAAGAGCTTGAGAAGCTCGGTGTGAAGTTGGACTTGGACTTGCAGAACGATATTATTCTGCAATCCTTGACTGATGCATATGGGCAATTCATCATGAATTACCACATGCATAAACTTCAAAATTCCTTGGCCGAGTTGATGAATATGCTGGTTACCGCTGAGCTTTCTATGAAAGGTTCTAAAGGCTCAGTTCTTGCTATGGAACGGACTTCTTCCAAAAGAAAGTCTTATGGAAAGAAAAAGAAGTCTGTGAAAAAGCAAAAGGTAGAAGGATCAAAGAAGAAGAAGGCAGAACCGAAGAAGAAAAGGTCGATGGCAAAGGAAAGTGTTTCCATTGCAACAGCGACGGCCATTGGAAGCGGAACTGCCCTACTTACCTGGCCACCCTGAAGAACAAGAAGGAAGGTCCTTCTGGAGGTATGCTCGTTATTGAGTCTAACCTTACGGTTTCTTCTGCATCCAGTTGGGTGCTTGACTCTGGTTCTAGTGCTCATCTGTGCACTTCTATGCAGGGTCTTGAGGATAGCAGGAGGCTGAGGGATGGAGACATGATCCTACGCATCGGTAATGGAGCAAGAGTTGCTGCAGTAGCCGTGGGAACATACCCTCTTGCGATTACCATCTGGTTTAGACTTAGTTTTAAAAGACTGTTATTATGTGCCTGCAGCTAGCAGGAATTTGATTTCTGTTTCATGCTTAGCACAAGAAGGTTATGTGATCACCTTCTTTAAGGACCATTGTAACATTCTTTATGAAAGAAATAAAATTGCAAATGGTTTCCTTGTTAATGGTCTTTATCAGTTGCATATTGATGTACCTGTTTTAACTATCGAGCAAAACGTGAATGCCAAACGACCTAGGGATAGTCCAAACGACAGATATCTATGGCACCTGAGATTAGGTCATATAGCAGAAGATAGGATTAACAAATTGGAGAAAAATGGGCTATTGAGTCCATTGACTTTTGAGTCATATCCAACTTGTGAATCTTGTCTTCAAGGCAAAATGACTAAACTCCCTTTTGTTGGACATGGGGAGAGGGCCACAGATCTCCTTGCCCTAGTACATACTGATGTGTGCGGCCCATTTCGATGTGCCGGCTAGAGGCAATTTTGTCTACTTCATTACCTTTACCGATGATCTGTCTAGGTATGGGTATGTGTATCTTATGAGACACAAGTCTGAAGCCTTTTGAAAAGTTCAAAGAATTCAGACATGAAGTAGAAAAACAAACTGGAAAACCCATTAAGGTTCTTCGATCAGATCGAGGAGGTGAATACCTTAGCCGGGAATTCCTAGACTATCTTAAGGAAAATGGCATAGTCTCTCAATGGACTCCACCAGGAACACCTCAACTCAACGGGGTTTCAGAACGGAGAAATCGGACTCTATTGGATATGGTTCGATCCATGATGAGCTTCACAGACCTCCCAGATTTTCTTTGGGGACATTCATTATTAACTTCAATCTATTTACTGAATAGGGTTCCCTCTAAAACCGTTCCTACCACACCGTATGAGATATGGCACGGTAAGAAACCAAGTCTGAGTCATCTCAGAATTTGGGGTTGTCCGGCTCATGTCAAAAGACAACAAGCGGACAAGTTAGAGTTTAGGTCCTTTAGAGCTCGATTCATAGGATATCCTAAAGAGTCATTAGGATACTATTTCTACATTCCAGAAGACCACAATGTGATTGTGAGTCGACATGCCATATTTCTTGAAAAATAGTTTATTCAAGATAGTGGCATTGGAAAGCAGATTAAGCTTGATGAGAAAGTCTCACAAGCAGAACGAGCTAAGGACCAAGTGGAACCAAATCAGGTTGAGCCAATAAGAACACTACCTCCTCCACCTCGTAGATCGGAAAGAGTTTCCCGTCCCCCTGAAAGATACTTAGGTATTATTTCAGAGGACGTAGAGGAAATGTTCCTCATAGGTAATGGTGCTCATGGTGATGATCCCAAAACCTACAACGAGGCGATATCAGATATCGACTCCGAGAAATGGCTTGAGGCAATGAAGTCAGAGATTCGACTCGATGCACTCAAACCAAGTCTGGACCTTGGTAGATCCACCAGAAGGTATAGTACCTATTGGGTGTAAATGGATCTTCAAGAGAAAGATTGGTGCAGATGGGAATGTGGAGACATTCAAGGCTAGACTGGTGGCAAAAGGTTATAGTCAACGCGAAGGCATTGACTATCAGGATACCTTTTCCCCGGTAGCTATGCTAAAATCCATCCGCACATTGCTTGCCTGTTGCAGCCTATTTCGATTATGAAATATGGCAAATGGACGTGAAAACGGCATTCCTAAATGGATATCTTGAGGAAGATATCTATATGGAACAGCCGCTAGGTTTCACATCCAGTGATACTGATCACAAGGTTTGCAAGCTGCAAAGGTCCATATATGGACTTAAGCAAGCATCTCGGAGCTGGAACACTCGTTTCAATGATGTGATCAAAAAGTTTGGTTTCATCAAAAATGAAGAGGAACCATGTGTTTTCAAAAGGGTCAGTGGGAGCGCTGTTGTCTTCCTCGTATTGTACGTGGATGACATCCTCCTTATTGGGAATGATATTCCCATGTTGACATCAGTCAAGATGTGGTTGTCCTAAGGAATTCTCCATGAAAGACCTAGGTGAAGCATCCTTTATTCTAGGAATTAAGGTCTATAGGGATAGACCGAATAGGATGCTAGGACTTTCACAGAAGATGTACATAGAGGAAGTACTAAAGAGGTTTAGTATGGAAAACTCTAAGAGGGGATTAATATCCTTCAGACATGGTATTCATCTTTCCAAGAAGATGTGCCCCTAGCACACCTGAGGAAATAGAACGCATGAGCAAGATCCCTTATGCTTCTGCAATAGGGAGCCTCATGTATGCCATGCTATGTACACGACCTGATATAGCCCATGCTGTGAGTGTCACAAGCAGATATCAGTCAAATCCAGGTGAAGAACACTGGACTTCTGTGAAATGTATCCTTAAGTACTTGAGAAGAACTAAGGATATGATGTTGGTCTTTGGTAACGGAGAACTCCAAGTCCAGGGATACACAGACTCGGATTTCATGTCGATGTAGATGATCGAAAGTCGACATCGAGTCTATAGATGATCGAAAGTCGATACATCTGAAGCAGACTGCGAAGGAAGCATTCTTTGTGCTGGAGTAATGCCATCAGATGCCATTCCTCTATACTGCGACAACAATGGCGCATAGCCCTTGCTAAGGAGCCGAGGTCTCACCAGAAATCCAAGCACATTGAGCGGCGATACCATCTCATCCGCGATTACCTTGAGAAAGGTTACGTTGAGGTCAAGAGAGTCAACTCCGCAGATAATGTGGCAGACCCACTTACAAAGCCGTTGGGCCAGCAGAAGATCGAAGCCCACCTTGAGAAGATGGGACTTAGACTTGTAGCCAATTGGCTTTAGGACAAGTGGGAGATTGTTAGATATATGTGCCCTAGAAGCCAGAATTGGCTGACACTTGTAATACACTTCTAGGGGCAAAATTATAATTTTGACTATAATCAATAAAATGGGTTATTTTCTATCACATATGTGTATTTAGTGTCTGTGATACATCCTTTGAGTTAATGGTAATGATAATTCATATTTTCAAGAGTTGAAAATTTAAGACATGAATAATCATTATTAACTCATAAAATGCTCCCGACCATAGGATCATCACGAGGATGGTGATTGATCCGGAAGGTTGGTGTACAATCGCTTCTCTTTAGTAGATGAGTCTTGAGTCTACGGTGTGGAGACACCGGAGCGAGAGTACAGGTACTCGTTAGAGAACGAGGGCACTGAGCGTGACCACCTCGAGTAGTCATTAGGAAGTCTACCTTCTCGTCAATGACTGACTCGATGCTGCAGTAGTGTGTCTGGTTCTTTGACCTGAGGATGCATCGGCAGTTCACCTTGAGGGTGTTATAGTTTGACTACACCATTACTCGGTCTCCTAGCCATATGGAACCCTGAGGTGTATGTTGGCTATAGCATGTTCATTGTAGGAACTGGATTGCATCAAGATGGAATCTATCTACCTCGGTGGTAGAGGAGCAGCCCTATGATGATCATGAGAATCAAGTCCAGAAGCCCATGGCCATGGCAGAGTGAAATAATAGAAAGAGTTTCTATTTAGATTTTCACATTGGACTCGAATCGAATGATTACATCATATGACAGAGACTAGGGTTTGACGAGTTCACCTTAACCCTAATCTGATCGGGGCTCAAGATAGAAGAACTTAATCACACAGGTAGCTGCACCAAGAGGTTCGCATTCAGCTCTGATGGGTTGCCACCATATACTGCTAGGTGTCACTGGTGGATTTTGGGAGCAATTAGAATGATTTAGATGATCGATCATTCTAGCTGTTCGAATCAGAAGAGTTCTGATCCATCGAAAGGAGTTTCGATGATGTCGATGATAGAGATCATGACATATCCCATTACCATACAGAACTGAACCTAACTGGGTCACACAAACAAGGGTTTGAATCTGGTGATCATCAATTGAACTGATCTAGTTCAATTGATCTGAATGAGATTCAATTAGGTTCAAGGAAATCGTGCTAGCACTCGATTGAACCTAACGTTCTTCTTTTACTATCATAAATAAGTTGTCCTGACTGAGCCAAAGGAGTTTGTGCTCAATCAGAGGCCTTCATATGGTCTGACTGGAGGTTGTCCAAGTCAGAATAGGTTGTCTTATTTTGTAAGACATTACCTGCCATTTTTGGTCACCTGCCATTTCTTGTTCTTTGACTTTGGTCAAAAGTCTACCTTTGACTGGTCAAACGTTGACCATTGACCCTTTGACTTTTGACCACATGTCATGCACCTATTGGAGAGCTGGTGGGGGCTTGTCCCCCTGCCAGAACCTGGCAAGGAGGAAGGGCGCACGCCAAGGGTGGCGTGAGCCCAAGTAGGAGGCGCCTAGGAGTCCTTGTTGGACAAGGACTCCATCTCCCTTTTGGATTCCAATTAGAGTTCTACTAAGAATCCAGTTTGACTGGTCTTAGGCGCCCTCTAAGGAGGAATCCAGGGGTCTCTATTTCCAACCAATCAGATTTAGATCTGATTTCACAAAGGGTTGTGATTGGTTGAGAAAGGAAGAGGAGTTGGATCATGCAAGAGGTCTATAAATAAGACCCTGCGCCCAACCCTAATCCTAAAAGAAATCTAAAGAGATTTCCCACGCCCCAAGGCTGCCTCTCCTCCTCCTTCCTCCACGCCATAGCCTCTCTTCTCCCTCTTGCTCTCCACGTCCAAAAGTAGTTTTGGATCTTAGTTTGGTGCGATCTAGATCAAGAGAAAGGCGATCAAAAGCAAGAAGGCTGCGCTGCTGCAAAAGGACGACTGCAGATCTTCGAAAGGTAGTTTTGAAGATCCTCCAGATCAGATCTAGATCTGATTTTTGGAGGTGTGATAGAGAAGAAGAGGATCTCTAGATCCAACCCAAGTGGATACCGGTAGAGGCCAGGCACTTGCGTGGCTAAGATCCAGAACCTTCCGCTGCAATACAGGATCATCTACACGGGTAATAGGATTACCCAAATCAAGGTAAATTAAATTTGATTTAATTTATCTAAATTTATTTTAATTATTAAAATAATAAATATCAGATCTAAAATATTCCAAATCTAATCTGGATCAAAATTTTTTTTTTTTGAAATATATCTCTCGATCTGATCAGATTTGAACGAACCTGATCCAAAAAATTAGGATTTTTTCTTCACGATGGCCCTAGCTTCATCGATCAAAAAAATTTGATTTCGACAATCATGAATGATGATGCGATAATCTGATAGATGAAGATCTCTGATGGATTTGAAAATCTACAACAATGATCTTGATGATCTGATAGATGGAGACCTCTGATATCGTTATCATCGTCAATTTAGTATGGAATGATTTCAGTCGTTAAATTAGAAACAAGCGATTAAAGGATTAAACGATGTTCGATTATGAGATAATTTTTTAGTTAAATAATTTTTATTATAATTTTAAATATTTTATACGATGATGATAGTAAAATTTAAATTATTTTTATATAAATTATTCATGTTAAGCAGATATTACAAAAGAATGAGCATAACAACTAGTGAAGTTTCAGAATGGTTATCAGAAGACGTATAATTTTAGATCATTCTTTATCTCATGAGTTGAATTTTATAATCACCACCATAAAAAATGATTAAAGTAGTAGCCAAGATCATTTATAAAAAAATTATCTCATAATCGAACACCATTTGTTCTTTTGATCACTCATTTATCATTTAACGGCTGAAACTAATCTATACTAAATTGATCAAGATAAATCATTGAGATTATTATTGTAGATTTTTGGATCCATCGAAGATCTTCATTTATCAGATCATCGCATCGTCGTTCGTGATCGTCAAAATCGAATTTTTTTGATCGATGAAACTAGGACCATCGGATCAAGGCGATCTTTTACGACGACACTCTAATGATAATTATTTAGATAATGAACGATGAAGATGGGCATTAAATTTTAAAATTATATAATATTTAAAAAAAATATTATGTCGATATTGATAAGGCATGTTGGACTTTAAGTATGTGATAGAATTTAAAAATTTATTGCATTATCTCATATGAATTTCATCTATTAGGTGTATTTGATGTAGGAGATAGTTGGAATAGATCAAAAGTTGAAGGATTAGACTTTTCCTATTTAACAGTGTAAAGGACCAATCATGTAGAAAGGGGATATGCCATGTGGAAGCTTGAAGGTTAGATAAAGGAGTTGGGTCTTTGATTGTTTGAAACTCTAGATATACTAATTTTAAGGACAATTATTTTAAGGGAAAAGAATGCAATAACCCATTTAGAAAAATATTCCTAAGCCTAAACTTCCCTTTCATGAATATTAAAGCATGGAAAAGAAAGAAAAAGAAAATAGAAAGGGGCTCACGTGCTGTGCATGTGAGTAGGGAAAGGAAGTCTTCCACTCTTCTCCAATTTCGACTGGGAAAACTTTGCAAGTCTTCCTTTTCTCTGATTTTGATCGGAAAAACTTCTGATGGAAGTCTTCCTCTTCTTCGATTTCAACTGGAAAAAGGAAACTTAGGACAAGGGTTTTGATCTATAAAAAGGGCTTCTCCTTCCTCTATTCATCACACACCAATCCTATCCATTGCTTTTGAGAAATCCTCCAATTATTTTCTTGATTTTCTATGGAGGGTCATTGGAAATTTTTTGACACAATTGGCCATGCAACCTCATCGGAGCCTAGGTAAAGCCTAGATCTCCTTTTACTCTTTCTTTTGGTCTCTAAGGAGGTTGTTGTTGCTGGAATCTAGGTCAGTACGGTGCCGAATTAATGTAAAACATGGTCATCCCCTATTTTTCCTCTTTTCTTTTCTTTCTTCAAGCTGGCTGCCATTGTCAGACTTGCTGTGCTTGGGTTGCTAAAGGCCAGTGCGGCCATTAGGGTGGGGAAGGGTTGCTACCGCCACTAGGATCTCATGTATGGGGGAGGGGGTGGTTGGTTCTAAAGCCTTCCATGTCTCTATTTTTCCAACTAGAGGAAACATAGAAAAAAAAAAGAAGAAAAAGAAAAACAACCAAAAAGGGAAAAGAAGGGAGTTTTCTCTCTTCTCTCTCCCTTCCCTCTCTTCACTTTCTTTCTCTAATATATCTCTCTACAATTTTCTCTCTCTTCATGGATTTTTCTCTTGAAATCCCATGGACTAATAAAGGATCCAGATGTCTAGATATACTTGGATTGACCAATTAATCCCAGAAAACCTGCAGTATTTGGATCATTTATCATCATTTTTTACAGTCCTTAATCATCTATCATTTTTTATATTTGACCCTGATCATATAGAGGCGTGACTGTCTGCACAAAATATCAACTAGAATATCTTATTTTTGAGTTTGTAAATCGAGAAGATCATCCATAACTATGTTTGAGTCAATCACTGATAGAGGTAAGGATTCATCAACACAATCATCTACATATTTATAAAAAATTATATCTGTATGATTGATGTATATTCTATATCTATCAGTATATATATTATATGATATTGGATTGATGTTGCTTGTATTATGATTAATTAGTGTTTAAATCATTGATTTCATATTGAGTAAAGAAGATTATGATTTAATGTAATTGATGGGATGTGGGTAGCATTTAGGTTAGTCGATCATGTAAGAAATATGGTGCATATGCTAGGTCAGTCTCAAACTAGGATGTGGCATTATTTTTGGCTTGCCATGGGCTGAAGCATGACTATGACTAATCTGATGCTGAAAATTATATTATAACTTTAATAATATGGATAGAGCATGGACAATCTTTGGACTAATTGACCATGCAAGAAACTTAGTGCATGGGAGCAGCATTGTGTTTGGCCTAGCTATCACAAGCTGGAACATGATTGTAATTAGTCGAATAGTAGAAAGATAAATATTAATTTGCATAACTGAAAGTGTGAGAAAGAGGAGCATGTGGATTAGTCGACCATATATGAAATATAGTGTATGAGTCATAGGCTGAGATGTTTTGGATTTGCCACATGTTGGAGCATGGTTGTGATTAGTCCAGTATCGAAATAAAATCAAGATGATGAACTGAGTCTAATTGAGGATATTTGGACTATCCAGCATATATAAAATATGATATTGTGATGTCAGTTGCAAGGTGAGATGTGGTTGCCGGCCACGGATGAAAACATGATGTTTGTTTGGTTTGCCACAGGCTAGAGTGTGAGGGAGTCTAGTCCAGTGCCAAAGGGATAATATGACTAAGATCCAATTGTATTAACCAGATAATAAAAAAAAAATCTAGAATATTGTTGAATCAAATTGTTGTTTATAAATCATATTTATCTTGAATTTCTGTATGATAATTTGCATGTGACTGAGTAGCTATACGATTAGGCTTGATGTATAGATTAGCATGGCTTATATATATATGATTTATTGCATACATGTTATTATATTGAGTTTTATTTAGATTATTGATATATAAATCTTACTACTTTATTGTCAGCTAATATTATCATAAAGGTATTTCATATTCATAGTGGTGTGATTGTGGAGGATTCTTATTAGGCTGTAAAGCTCACACCCTCTTTTTTTTAGACTTGCACAATTCATAGTATCGGTTGGATTGGATGTGGAATTCGAGTAATAGAGTCCTTAGTTAGTTAGTTAGCTGATTTTTTGATAGCAAATAAATATTTCAGTCTTATGAATATTATTGAATAAAGATGGATTGGTATGATTTGATAAATATAATTAAAATTTTATTATTTTTTTAGTATTCTTGTAGATTTATTTATTATTTGATCTTTGCATTATCTTTAAGGCATTGCTCTAGGATTCATATGGCCATGAATAACCCGAGCATCGGATTTGGAGCATGACATCATATCTATCCTGAGTTTTAATCGAATCATATATTCGATAGATTAGCTAAAATTGTCATCTCTTACATTCAAAAGAGGGGTTCTAGAAACTAATATCGTGCCTTAAAGTGCTTCTAAATGCAAAATCTAACCGAGGGTGACTTTAGTGCCATTAGATTAGGCTGAATTGATGACAGCCAAGACACCATTAGTCGACATATAGTTTGATAAGAACTCAAAATTCCTTTTGATGAGAGGGTACTTGCTACTGAAACTGAACTCAACTAGCTATAGGGATAACAGTCTCAACGGACCTACTGATAATTTGATTACTACCATCAATCACATACTCAGATTGCATTGATAGAGTTTTAGTATTTTGCCTATAAGTTCGTATGGTTTGTTTGCTATTCAAGTCACCTTGGAAAGCTTACTTGTTATGGATGTGATATAGTGGTTTCATCTCAAAATTCTAGCTATTTTATTTTTAATAAATTTTGAATTTGTTGATATCTATGGGGTATCATAACCCTGCAACTAATTTAGCCTAAGAGTGAAATTCACCCACTCTAGGGGTCTACAACAACAAGATTGTCCTCCAGATATAATGTACCCAACTTAGCCCGGTCCTCCCATCACGAGTATGATTATGTGGGAGGCTAGGTTCAATTGACTCTCCTTCAGTTGCCCAAAGAAGAGATTAAGACTAAAAAAGATTTAAAAAATGGAAAAGAAAAATATTGGAAGGAGAGAAAAGTAGCTATCAGTCGTCAAAAGAAGAAAAAAAAGAGTACCTGTCATCTCTCAGGCTCTTAGAGCAGTTGCACAAGGGTTGCAGCTATTGTGGAACAAGTAATGATGCACGATTATCTTCTGCTCAAGCCATGTGCTGTTATAGGAATCTTTGCCTTCTTGGGTCATTATCAAGAAAACATTACAGGTTTCCAGCAGAAGCAGACACGCACCTTACTTCTCTCTCATACTGACGTACGCTACCTTATCGATGCACGCATCCTGCTACAGGACGACATAGAATAGAATAATAATACCTGAAAATGACGGTCACAACACTAGCGTACTGTATCAAAGTGATAATGTATTTATTATAATTTATTTTATATAAATATATTTTATTTATATCTCAACATACAGCTGTTAAAATGGTTGTAGAATTTTTTAATTTAAAATATGGATACGATATTTTTATATTGATTTTATCTTTATAGGCTAAGTCTACCCTTTTTCAGACGTCATTAATTTGTTTTAGAACCTGGATGAGCTGAGAAACGTGACATTCCAACTATTGCGTAACTTGAACACGTGCAGTACAATACTACGATGCATGAAATTGGAAGGTCAACGAACGTACGGCAACGCTTTTCCGCCGCCATCTTTATCCGTTCACAGACCATGCCAGCGTCCGCTATAATTAAATCTTATCCAATCCCTTTGCAAAGCTAGGGAAAGGTAAAAGAGCGGCATCCCTTGTGGTACCGTATGGTGTGCACCCATAGATGGATGGCATCATCGTAGATGGATGGTCAAAAATGAATACATACCATATGATGTATATCATGCATATCGTTTGATTGTTGTTTATTCTTTGATGGTGGACATGCAACACCGTCTTCTACGTTGCTGCATCATCCTCGATGCCTCCATTTGCCTCTTGCTCAGCCTCTGTTCCTCCGATGCTCCCCCTGTTCAGGATCAAGACAAAAAACCTTGATGAGGTCGGCTATGGTACCAGACTCGAAAGATTTTGTTTGTAAGACCAACCAGATTTTGCCTGTAAGTCTCCAGTTGTCCCAGACTTGCAAGATCATTCAAGATATTATATTATATTTTTTTACATATTTTCAATTTTTAATATTGCAATTCAAAAGCAATTTTTTGAGAGGTGGGATAATGTAGTAGCTTTTACATGAATAATCATTTATATAAATGATGAAGCACAACATATACTACAAAAAAGATATGAAATAGCTGACACTATTCTTAATCTGTCGACGTTATCTATATTGCTAAATGCATCCACAATGCTTCCTTGAGCATCGTGCGCATATTGGCTACGTAAGCATGAAAATTCGATCGTCTATGACGATGATTATAAGCATTACAAAATTAGAACATTAATCACACCATGAAAAAATTAGAACATTAATCACATAAGGATGATGGCAATATCGTGCGGGCATGGAGGTCGCAGATATTAGAGGAGGATGGGTTGCAAACATGAAGGTCATGGACGATAAAGATGGAGTAGGAGGATGAGTTATGGCTTATGATGACGTCCTTATTTGCCCCATATCATTGTCTAGATTAGCACCAGCAGTGGTGGAGAAGGATGGGTTGTAGTTCATTTGGACACCCAATTGGCATCCTGCCTTCATAATCCCGAAAAGAGGCTGTCTCAAAAATACTTCGATCTTTGACGTTGGATAATTAAATGGGAAGGAGAAGAGTCCAACGATGCTTATAAAGCATCGTTAAAGCTATTATTTATTTAATAATTAAATTAGAAAGTATTGTTAAAAGTTATGAAATTCGACGATACTTATAAGCATAGTTAAAGCTATTATTTATTTAATTTATATATGATGATGCTTATTAGCATTGTTAAGAGTTAATCATTTTATTCAATTTTCAATTGACAGAAAAAGACCATTTGATACTTGTCAATGCTTTAAACTAGCGTCGGCAAATAAAACTCAGTTATTTTGCTTTCTTTGTTATGATATACATAATACCTAATGCCAAGCATAGTATAAATGATGAAACAATATGTTGTTATACTTAATGCCCTATTCATATTATGAATCATTCACTCACTTATCATATATAATTGGTTCAATCCCTAGTTAGATTTTCTTCCAGCAAATAGAAGTTTACTCATGGCTTCCAAGTTGCTTCTTTATTGTGGGATAATTTCCATGACAACGGACTATCATTTTTTTTTTTTTTAATTTCCATGACAACGGACTATCATTTTTTTTTTTTTTGCATATATATATTTGTTGTTTCATTTATGCAAACTAATGAGACAAAGAGTGTATGTAATACATGTGACAAAATTTGCCTATTTTTACTTAGCATAATTAAATTGGTTGTATGCTATATGTTTGCTTCACATATGAACCTATCTAAAGAATTACTAAGTGCTAATATTTTTGCAAATGCAAGCTCGAATCTCAACTAGGATGGGTTGAGGTCCAACATGAGGAAGGATCTTGAAAAATTTATGTAAAAAGCACATGGCAAAATGACTATCGACGTACTTGAAGTAAAAGGTGGAACCTTTAGTGATGTGCAACCTTCTAACTTATCATCTATATTTAGGATCATATCTCAAGAGCTCATCCCATGGTAACGAAAATGGAAGCTATTAAAAGATCATGAAAAGAATGAACCATTTAGGTGGCCCACACAATTAGAAAATTATTTAATGCTATGTATATTTATTTTTAATGTTTCTTTATGTACTTTATTTACTTATTATTAAAGTAATAATATAACTATTTATATTCTTGGAGTCAAGGTTTCATATACAATTAGAGATAGACCATATGAGGGAAAAAGTTGTAAGAAGATATCAATAACATTATCTAAACAAGTATGATATAGGTTAGACTAGTGTTTTATGGAGCACGATACTTTAGAAGAGGCACTACAAGACTGCCCCTTGGATTTCTCAAGAAAATTGAAAAGATGTCTAGATGATATAGAATGATGATAAGTTCAATGTATAAGTTTCTACTATTAAAATTTTACTAATGTTATTATCATGCCCGAAACCCAGCACCTAGGTTGACTGCACGACATGGCCATATGAACCCTAGAACAACACCCTAGAGATCATGTAAGGCCTTAAAATTCAATATAATTTTAATATCTATTAATAATTATGATCTAATTTTATAATAATTTATACATCATAAATTCAATTCCTTCAATCATCAGATTAGATATCAACGACACTCCATCATTCATCTATTTATCTATGATCCAAATCATAGCCAATCATAAGCATCCTGTAACTCTAAAGGAAAGAAGGGAGTTGTAAGCTTTACAGTTCAGTAAGAATCTCTACACATCCATACTAATATAATAATATAATTTTAAAATAGTAATAAATAATAAAGCATAAAATTTCATATCAAATATTCAGAATAACTCAAATATTCATATAAATCTATATCAAATATCTATGTTGTTAAAAGAGGTGTGTCATCATATACCAACAAGTAAAATCTTTTATTCAACATTGCTTTATGTCTTATCATCTATCTCTTTTATCATAATTCTAAATTTCTTAATTTTTTTCAGCTTTGGACTAACCAAGATTATGCCCCAGTCCATAGTTGATCAAATTTTCATACGTAAGTCCGTGGTGACTATTCTAGGCATAAACTCTTGGAGGTTGTTCCAAGCATAAGCTCTTGATTGGCTATCTCATACGTAAGCCTATGGAGGTTGTCCCAAGTATAAGCTCTTGATTAGCTATCCTATGTATAAGTCCATAGAGATTGTCCCAGGCACAAGCTCCTGGTTGGCTATCCCATGCATAAATCAATGGAGGCTATTCTAGGCATAAGCTCCTAGCCGGCTATTCCAAGCATAAGCCCGTGGAGGCCGTCTCAGGCATAAGCTCCTGACCAACTATCTATATAATGAGATTACTCCAAATCATATCTTTTTCTTTTCAATTATTACCTGTTGATTTCATTAAATCAATTTCAATTTATAGTATGATTAAAATAAGCATATCATAAATATATAATTGTATTATCAATTACTGATACATATATATAGTCAATACATGACATACTCATATTGAAAAATCATATAGAAATAATAGTATCTCAAACAAGATAAATCCATCAACATAAATCTAATGATACAAAATCAATGATATAAATATAATGGTAAAAATAGTATATATAATGGTAATCATGTATAGAGATTCTTACCTCTACTGACGATAACTTATCACAATTGTTTATTAGTCTGCACCTTGCATATCCAATTAATTCATATAATTTAAACTCATCTTCAATCAACTATCAGTATAAAAAATAATAAATTATTGCTAGTGTCTTAATTTCAAAGCTCTAATATCTAAATTAATCTTTAATCTAATTTTTTATATTTCTAGTTGCAAAATTAAATAATTAAATAAAAAATTGGGGTTTTATCTTGACTGACGAACTAAAGTATAAAATTTCTTGCTCAGTATTCTGTCCAACCAATCACACCTCTACATAAAATTAATATTGATTATGAAAGAAGATAGGCATTATAAGGATGAGGCTAACTGGGTATTGACCTCTAGTAGCCCAAGTCAATCAAATAAGCAAATCAAATTCTTCATATCAATAAATGAGTGTCCAATCAAGATCTAGGTAACAAGTCGGAGATTATCAATGATGGTCCATGGATAGCCAACAAAGGTTGGGTTGGAGGCCGATAAGGTGGTTGATTGTTCGTAATATCAGTTCAGAACTCCTCCCAATGGTCAACATAAGATTCATAAAGTAAGACTCTCAGATTATGGTTCAGTAGGAATTAGTGATGATGGAATCCAATGGTGTTTGGCAAAAGTCAGGTTGGGAGCCAATATGCTGCATGGCCTCTAAGGTGGTCAAGACCATTTTTACCAATGTTAACTTGGATCAAACACAAAGAATAAGAGATCATTCACTAGGGTCCATAGAACAAAGTAAAGAGTAAAAGATTAAGAAGAGAGTGGGGGGGGGGGGGGGAGGGCCATACTCTTCCTCAAAATAAAGGACAATCCCCTTCTCTTTCTCCTCCCCAAACTTGACCGCAAGCCCGATGTCTAGTGCCCCCGCCCCCCTACACACACTGTCTGATGGTGGGGACTTAACGATGCAGCTTTGAATATCATCCAACAACAACTATGGTTGGTGAAGCAAGGAAAAAAAAAAGAAAAATAAGGGTTCTCGATTTCAAAGAAAATCTGGTGACTTGGTAATCATATATTGGTCATTGGCAATGGCTAAGGTATGGAGAGAAGATGGAGATGGAGCTAGGACCCTCTTCCCTTGACTTTGGCGGTAGATCAATGGTGAATCATGGAGCACAATCAATGGCGGTAGATGATAAGTACCATAAATTCATCAATAAAAATATTAATTTATTAATTAATTTATACTAATTTTTAAAAATTAATGATCAATTTATATATATTTTTAAGAAATTAATATTTTTATTAATTAAAAAATTAATTAAAAAATAATAAAAATTAAAAAATAAAATTTATTAATAATGAAAAGAGCTTATTTTTTTGATCATAACGAAATAAGTTTCACATAAAACGAAGCTAAAACAGAGAAGATATAAATTTTTTTAAAAATAAAATAAATAAAAATTAAATGAAAAATAACATATGGCTCAGCCGGCTCAAGCTGCCATGCTATATCAGTCGGTGCGTCAAAACATGCCGAGCCAAGCTGATGAAGCCAGCGCGCCAAGCCGCCATGCTAGTCGACTCAACCGCGGAAGTCGTCAGTCGGTCTACGATCCAAATGTGGACCGCCAGCTCAGCAAAAATCGACGAATCATGGAGTGACGCATGATGGACCTAGACCCTTAAAGGATTTATAGAAAATCTATCGTGGCTCACAGGGCATTTTGAATTTTTCACTCGGTGATAGGAGGCGTTGATTCGTTGCAGTGTACGGTGCAGCCGGTCCACGCGGTCCATGGGAACAGTAATTGTGCGATCGTGCGGCTCTGGTTGCTTACGGTCAAGATCGGACGGCAGAGAAAATTTTCTACTTCAGGCTTCACACGGATCACCATCCAATGGCAGTGCTCGATCCAGGGGATGATCCGATGGTCCAGAACGCTTCCGATGGTGATCAGGACTCCCGACATGCGATCAATAGCTAGATTTTCTCCATCAACGTGCGATCAACGATCAGAATTTAATCTGACCTAATGTGGGTCCATACGCATCCAATTTTGATAATGTTTGATCTGTTGGATTTCTATTGAATGGCTAGATTTCATCAGACTTCACCAGATTCATCTTAAAGCTATTTTAATCTAAATTCTACTCAGATTTCTTCATATTTTGACGATTGAAAAGGCTCTTTGTCCTACATTGCTTAGAGAAAAATCCTCCACTCCTCCTAGCTCTATAAATGGACCCCAGGCCTCTAGAAATCAACAGATCTGATGAGAAAAAAGCCAAGGTACAGGGTGGAAGCCAAGCTCAGGATTGAAGGTTGCTTCAAAGCTACAGTGCTGAGAAGAAGAGCCAGTCTTCTACGCCATCTTCATGCCTACGCTGATCTGCGATCTTTTTCTAGTTTGTTTTTCTCTTTTTTTTTTTTTAATCTCTTGTATTTAAATTCTAAATTTGAGTTTTAATTTTAATAAAGAAAGCTTTATTGCTCTTTTCAATTCTAGCTCTTTAAATTAATTATTCTTTATTACTCTTTAATTTTATTGCAAGTAGCTGCTAAGATTTAAATAGTAGATCTTAGTACCAAGTTTATTTTTGCATAATTTAAATTCTACTTTTATTTATAAATCTATTTTCCAACTTTAATTTTCTTTTCAAAAATCTTTCTTTTCTTTTCTTTTTAATAAAATAAAATAAAATAAAAAAATTCAAAGATTTTAGAATTAAATCATTGCCTCTTTGTGGATTTGATTCGACTCATTATTCTCTTCATAACTTTTAATTAATTTAAAAAGATGGATTTAAATTGATAAACATGATGTCTTAACGACAACATCGTGCTCTTATTAAATTTTTGGCACCATTGTCAAGAGATATAAAAATTAAAATTTTCTCATTTTTTTGATTTTTTTTTATTGCCTATTAATTATTTTCTTATTTATTTTGCAGAGAAAAAAAAAGAGAAAAGAACAAAGAAGATTAGGGCATGAGTAAAACTTTCAATCTTATTTGGTGAGATCATTCCTAAATCCTAAATCTCTTTCCTTATTTTTAATATTTACTTTATTTTTAAATTAATTAAAAGTTACATACTTAAATCTAATTAAAAATCTCATCACAAGATTAGAAACCCTAATTATTTAGAGCATCCATCATATCAATTTTATTTTTGGTGATTGCTGGAGGCAAGGTAAGCTGTTAAAAAATTTAATTAATTACATGCATCTAGTTTAATTACATAGAACCCTTTGCTTGAAAATTTGAATATGCATATCATATTGAATCAATTTAAAGGCACAACCCATTAAACAAGATAAGGTGGAGATTTGATCACCCTTTCTTGGTCCACAAACAATCAACCCTCATATTGCATTAACCCAAACCTTAACTCTTAAAATCAATTAGACGTCGACCCTTAAGGATATTCGAGCTCAATAGGACAAGAAAATCTTAGAGTTGAAATGGATTAGAATTAATCAATCTAACTGGATGTCTAGGAAAGTGGTTCAGGGACGATTAGATCCTGAAAGGAAGGTGGTTACTTAATTGGTTCCGTTCGCTTACCTGGCCAAGCATAATTGGTGTCTAAGGCAAGCAACAGGGGGACTCCCACCGACCTTATACTTACCTGGCTAGTTGATTGATGGATCCTCTACTTAGAGGGCTCGAATGTGATCTTGGTAGTTAGGAGCTATCTAGACCTAAGACAATCCTTAGTCAGGATTTATTGCCTAACTTGTTTGCTAAATAACATCAAACATAAACCATAAATTAACTCTTCTCTCTATCATCTCTAGATTTAAGACTCCTTAGGATCTTTCTTTAGAATCCTCTTCTTTCTTTCTCTCCTCTTTTCTTAAAATAATAATAATAATAATAATAAAATAAAAAATAAAAAAAATATATATCTTGAACCATATATTGGGTTGCACTAGTACATGCACGGTAGAAGATTGCTTTTACCTGACCTAGTTAAACCAAATCTTGAAATTGAAAGACTAATTCATATAAGACCAGATAATCAAATGGCTGGAAATCGTGAAGAACCACCTAGACAGATGAAGGAATACTTTATTCCTTCCACCTACAATCCATCGACTTGCATCCACTTACCTGATATCCCTATGCTAGCCACTATGAGATCAAGTCGACCACAATCCAGATGCTCCCATCTTTTTATGGGAACACCAATGAAGACCCTTACAAACATCTGGATGAATTCTTAGAAATCTGCTCTACGGTAAAAATTCAAAATTTTTCTGATGATGCCCTTAGACTGACCTTGTTCCCTTTCTCATTAAAAGATAAAGCCAAGTACTGGCTTGGTACATTAGGAAGAACAATTCAAACATGGGCAGAGATGCAACATGAATTTCTTAAAGAAATTTTATCCCATAGGACGAACCAATACCATGAGGCGAGCCATCACATGGGATTTGCTCAGCTTTCCAGGGGAATAAATTCATGAATCATGGGAAAAGACTTAAGGAACTTCTTAGAAAATGCCCACACCATGGTCTATCTAAGTGGCAAATTGTACAAGCTTTCTATGAAGGTTTAGGAGATCAATATAAGCAGATGGTTGATGCATCCTGTGGAGGTGCATTCATGAGCAAAAGTGAGGATGAAGCTTATACCTTATTTGAAATCTTAAGTAAAAACTCTATTAACCATGCTTCATTATCCTCTTATGAAAGATCAATTTTTCAACAAAAATGGATAGGAATTTATGAGATCAAAACTTCAGAACTTAATTCTAAGGCAGACTTGAACATAATAGCACAAAAATTAGATAAAATCGATCTTATTGCCCAGAAATTAGATCAATTCCTAAACTTAGGTCAACAATCTCCTGCACAATACACACCAGCTTCAATTATCAAGAGATTTGCTCTATTTGTGCTAGCCCAACACATCATGTAAGTGAATGTCCTACGGCTGCACAATTACCACATCTTATCCAAGAACAAGTTCAAACTGCTCAAGGTTACTCCAAACCACTTAATGACCCATATTCAAATTTATATAACCCTGGTTGGAGAAACCATCCTAATTTCTCTTGAAAATCACAACAGACTCAGGCTCAGACCCAAATCCCACCAGTCCAAAATTATCAAAATAGGCCCCAGTACCAGAACTATGCCTATAATAAGGGTCAGCCTAGTCAGTCTTCTCAACCACTGCATTATAATCAACCCTCATACCTACCTCCTCAATAGACCAATCTAGCCGACGATAAATTCAATCAACTTCAACAATTGATTCTAAGCCAACAACAATCAATTCTGACCCAACAACAATCAATCGTTAGGCTAGAAGCTCAAATAGGATAATTAACTGAGTCTAGCATGAGGAGAGAACCAGGTCAATTATCAAGCCAACCAATTGTAAATCCTAAAAATAATCCATCTAATGTCTATCAACCACCTAGATTTACTCATCTATCTAACATCCCACCTAAGAATCCCCAATTAAAAAATGCCAAAGCAATATCTGAACTTAGAAGTGGTAGGATTCTTAAGGACCCATACCAAGATCAGGTGATAGAGGCTAATACTGATGTTAGCTAAGATGAAAAATTTGAAGAAGAGATTAGTACTGAAACTAATCATATAGAAGAACCTGAGCTTAGAACTGGTACTGATGCTAATAAGATAGATAAAAGGGAAGAAGATAATAGATGAATTAGCCGAGACATATAAACCCAAAGTTCTATTCCTTTCGGCCTTAGAAGCAGGCTCTTCTCGTAAAAAGCAAGAAGCACGCAACAAGGAGCTAATTAAACTATTTAAACAAGTTCATATTAATTTACCCCTCCTCGATGTAATTCAGCATGTCCAGACCTATGCTAAATTTCATAAAGAACTCTATACCCAAAAGCAGGAGCCATGAACCACCAAAAGAGTTATGCTATTTGAGGATGTAAGTGCAGTCCTGTTAAATCCAATACCTTAAAAGATGAAAGACCCTGGTGCTCCCTTAATTTCATGTGTTATAGGAGGCATAACCTTTAACCGAGCATTACTAGACTTAAGAGCTAGTGTGAACCTACTTCCAACCTCGGTTTATGAAAAATTTGGGATTGGAGAACTAAAACCCACATCAGTTATTTTGCAATTAGCTGATAGATCTATAAAAACACCGCATGGTTTGATTGAGGATGTTCAAGTTAGAGTAGACAAATGTTATTTTCTAGTAGACTTCCTCATACTTGATGTGGAACCATCCCAAGAGCTGAACCAGAATCCCATAATTTTAGGACATCCATTCTTAGCGACTGCCAATGCCAATATCAACTATAAGACATGAGCTATGGACATTTCTTTTGGGAATCAAAAAGTAAGAATTAATGTTTTTAATACCCCAAAGTGCACTCAAGAGGAGGAAGACTATTTTATAATAAATCAGGTAGCTAAAATAGTTGAATCTAATTCCTCCCTAGATTTACTGCAAGATGATGAACCCATTGAAGAAACTCAAACTCAAGAAGTGAATGCCTTGCTTAATTCACCTCAACCATCACATTCATTACCTTGGTTAGTGAAAGTTGAGCCCTTACCCAAGCGAAAAATTGAACCATTACATCCTTCAATTCAGGCCTCACCATAACTTGAACTAAAATCTTTACCTGAATCACTTAAGTACGTATTTTAAGGATCAAAGAAAACCCTACTGATAATAATTGCTTCCAACTTAACTACTGAACAGGAAAATCAATTGGTAAATATTCTGAAAATATATAAGGAGGCCATAGGTTGGACCATCATTGATTTAAAAGAAATTAGTCTGTCAATATGCATGCACCATATCTATACAAAAGATAATGCCAAACCAACTCAAGAGATGCAAAGATGGCTTAACCCTAACATGCAAGAAGTAGTCAAGAAAGAGGTAATTAAATGGTTAAATGCTGGAATTATTTATCCTATCTCTGACGGCCACTGGGTGAGTCCCACACAAGTTGTTCTAAAGAAATCTGAACCCATGATTGTCCGCACTGAACATGGGGACTTAGTACCAACACGATTTTTCACTGGATGGCATGTCTGTATAGATTATAGAAAACTAAATACAACCATCCGAAAAGATCACTTTTTCTTACCCTTTATTGATCAAATCCTAAAAAGACTAGCAGGCCAATAATACTTTTGCCTTTTAGATGGATACTCAGGATATAATCAGGTAGCAATCTATCCAGGAGATCAGAAAAAGACCACCTTTACGTGTCCCTATGAAACCTTTGCTTTCCGTAGAATGCCATTCAGATTATGTAATGCACCTACGACTTTTCAAAGGTGCATAATGTCAATATTTTCAGACATGATAGAAGATTTCTTAGAAATATTCATGGATGATTTTTCAATCTTTGGGGAATCTTTTGAGAGTTGCCTCAACAATTTGAAGAAAATATTAAAACGATGTATTGAGGCTAATCTAGTGTGAAGCTAGGAAAAGAGCCACTTCATGGTTCAAGAGGGGATCGTTTTAGGATATATAGTATCTAAGAAAGGGATTGAGGTAGACAAAGATAAAGTTGAACTAATTTTTAAACTTTCTCCTCCCACTTCTATCAAATAAATTCGATCTTTTCTTAACCATATAGGATTCTATCATCGCTTCATCAAAGACTTCTCTAAAATTTCTCATCCTTTGTGTCTACTCACTAAGAATGTTTCTTTTAACTTTGATGAAAATTATCTTAAAGTTTATGAAATCTTAAGAGAAGCTGTGATCAAAGCTCTAATCATACAACCTCCTAACTGGTCACTACCTTTTGAAATTATGTGCGACGCCTCAGACTTTGCTATAGGAGCTGTCCTGGGCCAAAGAATAAATAAATGTCCCGTAGTGATCTATTATACCAGTAGAACTCTGAATGAAGCATAAATGAATTATACCACCACTGAAAAAGAGTTGCTAGCCATTGTGTTTGTCCTAGAAAAATTTACATCATATCTATTAGGATCAAAAATCATAATTTACTCGGATCATTCAGTTTTGAGATACTTGCTCTCAAAGAAAGATGCTAAACCATGATTAATTAGATGGATTTTAGTACTATAAGAATTTGATATTGAAATTTGAGATAAGAAGGGATCTGAAAATGTTATAGCAGACCATCTATCTAGGATCCTAGTTAAAGATAGTGAACCTATATCAATCAGAGAATCTTTTTCAGATGAATAATTGTTAGCAGTTTCACATACAAAGGCCCCTTGGTTTATAGATATTGTCAATTACTTAGTCGTAGGATAAATTTCTGATGGCTGGTCTAAGAATGAGAAGGATCGATTCTTTTCTCAAATCAAATATTATTTTTGAAAAGATCATGAGCTTTTTAGAATTTATGCTGATCAAATTATTCGTAGATGCATTTCTGAATCTGAACAATTGAGTATCTTACAATTCTATCATACCCTTGCTTGCGGAGGACATTTTTCTGGATGAAAAACTATGGCAAAAGTATTGCAGAGTGGTTTTTATTGGCCAACATTATTTAAGGATGTCCATACTTTTAGTCAAAAATGTCTTAAGTGTCAAGCCTTAGGGAATATTTCAAAGAAAGATATGACGCCATTAAACCCCATCTTAATAGTAGAAATTTTTAATGTGTGGGAAATTGATTTTATGGGACCTTTTCCACCTTCCAATGGATTTGAATATATTTTGGTGGCTGTCGATTATGTTTCTAAATAGATTGAAACAATAGCAACACGAACCAATAATCATAAAGTAGTCTTAAAATTTGTTCAGATTTGGATTTTCACGTGCTATTATTAGCGATGGAGGTACCCATTTTATAAACCACCAATTTCGAACTTTATTATGAAAATATGGGGTGACACATAAGATAAGTATACCATACCATCCGCAAACAAGTGGCCAGATAGAAGTATCTAATAGAAAAATTAAGAATATCTTATAAAAGACTATTAGGCCTGATCAAAAAGATTGGTCAGATCGATTAGATGATGCATTATGGGCCTATAGGACAGCTTATAAAACTCCTATTGGAATGTCTCCCTATAGATTAATCTATGAAAAAGCATGTCACTTTCTAGTAGAACTTGAACATAAAGCATATTGGGCAATAAAATAATTAAATTTTAATTTAAACTAAGCTGGTTCCAACTGGATGTTACAATTGAGTGAATTAGATGAATTAAGGTAAGAAGCTTATGAAAATTCAAAAATCTATAAGGAGAAAATGAAAGCCTTCCATGATAAACATATTTCAAGAAAAACCTTTGAACTAAATCAACAAGTCTGGTTATTTAACTCAAGATTTCGATTATTTTTTGAAAAATTAAAATCTAGATGGGATGGATCTTACATAGTTAATCACGTATTCCCACATGATGCAATCAAACTCTATGATCCTAAGACTAAAATTTTTTTTAAGGTAAATGGTTAAAGGTTTAAACCATATATCAAAAGAATATCATTAAATTGAAACATTGATCAAGTACAATTAACAGAATCATAATGAATTAAACTGCATTATGTCTGACTGAAGATAATAAACTTAGCGCTTGTTGATAGGCAACCCAATATTTCTTGAATCTAATTTATTTTTTTAGTTTATTTTCTTTTTAGGCTAAGCTGGAGAAGGATCAAAAGCTTCAAGACCTATGCTAAATGAATAAACATAATTTACGTCTTTTTATTTATTTTTCCTTCTCATTGAAGATAATGTCAATTAAGTTGGGGGGTAAAAAAAATAAAAAATAAAAAAGTTAAAAATAAAAAAATAAAAAAAAACTAAATTTTAAAACTATTTTGAAATTTTTTTTGGATAAACCATATTTTAGGAAAGAGAATCTTAAGCAAAATAAACTAGAAAAAGTAATAAAGTTAGAAAGTATTAGCTAATAATGATAGCGAGTTTAGAAGTAGATTACTTGGTCAGACCATTAGCAACCTACTTAAATCATTTAAAGGCTAACAGCACTTCTAATTGCACAAGCACACTAATGAAGCAAAGTAGGTGTTGATTATAAGGCTAATTGAGGATTCAATTATCACTAAAAATTAGTGGTTTATATATAACTCAATTAAAAAAATTTGAATTTAAGAAAAGAGCTACCTGCTTAAAATAAAAAGTGCAAAATGCAGAGTATATGTGGATTATCCTAAACTTAATAACTGGATCTCTGTATCTAAGTCAAGTATGGAGGTTCACATCAAATGGTGAAGGAAAGGCCAGGATGCTCAGCACTATTGCTAAAAAAAAAAAGCAGTATGAAAGCTACCTTAATTCATGCACATAACTTAGAAATATATAAAAAATTAACCAAAATAGGTGATAAAAGAAGATTCGTTTGTTCTTTGAATTAACACCCAAATGCTAAGTTAGTATTCATGAAACAAGTGCTGAAAATCTTTAGATAAACTCTAAGAAAGTTTCTGATTAATTTACCATGAAATTTACTTCTGAAACTCAATACTTAGTTAGTGATACTATCTAAACTTTTTAAATCCTAGACCTATTTTTATAAAGGAGGATCTTAATGAAATATGATAATTAATCTAAACTAAATTCTTTCTTTACTCGAGGACAAGCAAAGCTTAAGTTGAGAGGTATGATAAATACCATAAATTTACTAATAAAAATATTAATTTATTAATTAATTTATATTAATTTTTAAGAATTAATGATCAATTTATATATATTTTTGAGAAATTAATATTTTTATTAATTAAAAAATTAATTAAAAAATAATAAAAATTTAAAAATAAAATTTTATTATTAATGAAAAGAGCTTATTTTTTGATCATAATGCAATAAGTTTCACATAAAACGAAGCTAAAATGGAGAAGATATAAATTTTTAAAGACATAAAATAAATAAAAATTAAATAAAAAATAACATACGGCTCAGCCAGCTCAAGCCGCCATGCCATATCAGTCGGTGCATCCAAACGTACCAAGCCAAACTGATGAAGCTAATGCGCCAAGTCAGCCACGCTCGTCGACTCAGCCGTAGAAGCCATCAGCCGATCTACGATCCAGGCGTGGATCGTCAGCTCAGCAAAAACCAGCGAATCATGGAGTGATGCATGGTGGACCTAGACCCTTAAAGAGTTTACAGAAAATCTATCATGGCTCATCAGGCATTTTGGACTTTTCACTCGATGATAAGAGACCCTGATTCGTTGCGATGTACGGTGTAGCCGATCCACACGGTCCATGAGAACAGTAATTATGCGATCGTGCGGTTCTAATTGCTTGCGGTCAAGATCAGACAGCAGAAAAAATTTTCTACTTTAGGCTTCATGTGGATCACCATCCAATGGCAGTGCTCGATCCAAGAGATAATCCGATGGTCCAGAATGCTTCCGACGGTGATTAGGACTTTCGACGCATGATCAGCGGTCATATTTTCTCCATCAACATGCGATCAATGGTCAGAATTTAATCCAACCTAATCTAGATCGATATGCATCCAATTTTGATGATTTTTGATCCATTGGATTCCTATTGAATGGCTAGATTTAACCAGACTTCATCAGATTTGTCTTAAAGCTATTTTAATCCAAATTCTACTCAAATTTCTTCATATTTTGATGATTAAAAAGGCTCTTTGTCCCACATTGCTTAGAAAAAAATCCTCCACTCCTCCTAGCTCTATAAAAAGGACTCCAGGCCTCTAGAAATTAACATATCTGATGAGAGGGAAGCCAAGATACAAGGTGGAAGCCAAGCTCAGGGTTGAAGGTTGCTTCAAAGCTATAGTGCTGAGAAGAAGAGCCAGTCTTCTACGCCATCTCCATGTCTACGCTGATCTACGATCTTCTTCTAATTTTTTTTTCTTTTCTTTTTTTTTAATCTCTTGTATTTAAATTTTGAATTTGAGTTTTAATTTTAATAAAAAAAACTTTATTGCTCTTTTCAATTCTAGCTCCTTAAATTAATTATTTTTTATTGCTCTTTAATTTTATTGCAAGTAGCTGCTAAGATTTAAATAGTAGATCTTAGTACCAAGTTTATTTTTGCATAATTTAAATTTTATTTTTATTTATAAATCTATTTTTTAACTTTATTTTTTTTATTTTTTTTTCTTTTTAATAAAATAAAATAAAATAAAATAAAAAATTTAAAGATTTTAGAATTAAATTATTGCCTCTCTATGGATTCGATCCGACTCACTACTCTCTTCATAACTTTTAATTAATTTAAAAAGTTAAATTTAAATTGATAAATATGATGTCTTAACGATAACATCACGCTCTTATCAGTAGATGAAATGGTAGAGCAATAATATGGAGTTTCTATCGAAGACGCACATGTGCCCGACCTCTGCTGGTATCCAGATAGAGCTGATTGCTGATCAAAATACCAAGGCCCCTAGAGTGCTTGCTTCCTTGTAGGCCTCCTTTCTCGGCTTGGATCTGGACCTTTCTTCTAGAACTAGAGAAGAAAGACCGCTTCTCAAACTCTTCGCATAGATTTTGAAGGGATCTTTTCTAGGATTCTAAGAAGAGAAGAAAAATCTTTCTTTTTTTCTTCCTCTCCCTCTAAACTCTCTCTCTCTCTTCTCTAATCTAAGGAGAAGATGGGGCATCGAGATGGAAGAAAGAGGGGGCATAGAGAACAGGACTTGCGGCAAGATGAAATCATAAGGAATTATTACTCCATGTCAACATTATAAGAAAATAATGATTTTGTAATCAATTTTACGACTAAATTTTTTAGTTGAAATTTGCAATCGATCTTATGATCAATTTTTTGATCAAAATTTTTATGATTGATTTTACGATCAATTATTAAAAAATTAATATTACAACCAAAAAATATTAGTTACAAAATCGATGGCAAAATTAAAATTTTATGATAGATTTTACAATCAAATATCTAAAAATAAAAATAAATTTATAAAATAATAATTTTGTAAAATTTTGTGATTGATTTTTCAACTAATTTTTTGGTCATAAAATATTATAACCAAAAAATTGATCACAAAATATTTTTATTATTTTTTAATTTAAATATAGAATAAAAAATAATTTAAAAATTTTATGATCAATTTTTTGATCATAAAATTAATATTTTACAATCGATTTGGCAACCAAAAAATTAATCACAAAAGTATTAATTATTTTAATAAATTTAAAATAATTTAAAAATTTTATGATTAATAATTTAATTATAAAATTAAAATTTTGTAAATAATTTTGTAGTCAATTATTTAGTCAAAAAATTTGAAAGGAAAAAATCAATTATAAAATATCTTAATTATTTTTAATTTAAAATAATTTTAAAAATTTATGATCAATTTTTTGATCATAAAATTAAATTTTGTAATCAATTTTTTGATCATAAAATTTTGCAACAAAAAAATTGATCATAAAATATTTTAATTATTTTTAAATTTAAAATAACTAAAAAAATTTATAATTGATTTTTTGATGGTAAAATTTAAAAATAAATAGCAATCAATCTTATGACTAATTCTTTAATTAAAAATTAAAAAAAAAATAGTGATCAATTTTGTAAATAATTTTATTTAAAAGATATTTTAACAAAATTTATGATCAATTTTATGATCAATATTTTAATTAAAAAAATAAAAATAATTAGTGATCAATTTTATAATCAATTTTATTAATAAAGAAATTTAAAAATAAATAATAATCAATTTTATGACTATTTTATAATTAAAAAAATTAAAAAATAACTAGCAACTAATTTTATGAATGATTTTATTAATTAAAAATATTTTAACAAAATTAACAATATATATTATGATTGATATGTTAAGTAAAAAAATTAATAATAATTAATGATTGATTTTATGACTATTTTGTAATAAAAATATTCAAAAATAAATAGTGATCAATTTTACTACAAATTTTTTAATTAAAAAATTAAAAATAATTAGTGATTTATTTTATGATTAATTTTATTAATAAAAAATATTTTAATAAAATTAGCAATTGATTTTATGATCGATATGTTAATTAAAAAAATAAAAATAATTAGCAACCAATTTTATTTATAAAAATTTAAAAATAGATAGAAACCAATTTTACATTTAATTTTTTAATAAAAAAATTCAAAAATAATTAGCAACTAATTTTATTAATAAAAAATATTTAAATAAAATTAGTGATTGATTTTGTAATCAATAGGTTAATTAAAAAAAATTTAAAATAATTAGCAATCAATTTTATGTCTGATTTTATTAATAAAAGAAATTCAAAAGTAAATAACAATCAATCGATTTTGCAAATAATATATTAGTTAAAAAATAAAAATAATTAGCAATCAATTTTGCCATCGATTTTGTTAATAAAAAATTTAAAAATAATTAGCAACTATTTTATGATTAATTTATTAATATAAAATATTTTAGTAAATTTAGAGATCGATTTTGTGATTGATTTTAGCAATCAATTTTGCGATCAATTTTATAGCCAATTTTAAAAAATAAAATATTATAAAATTTAAGTTATTTTTTAAATTTTTCGATCGCTAATTCGATCGCAAATTTTAAGATTGATTTAAATCAGTCGCAAAATATTTGCATCTAGGTTTTTTGTGAACAAAATTATTTGGTCATAAAATCAATTGTAAAAATTATTTGCAATTGACTTTTAGCTTTTAGCAATCGATTTTTTGATCGCTAAAATTTTATTTTCTTATAGTGCAATCTTTCTTTTCTCTCTTTAATTTTGTCAACTCCTACAAATTTCAATGCCCAAACCTGATAAGATTTAATCATAATTAATCCCATTCAAATTTGAATTTTGTTGGGATTAAATCTTATTAGCAAGGGAGTCTCAACAAGAAATGGAGGCACCAACTTGCATCTCCTCTTGCTTTCACTCCCATGAAGAGAATGGGCACCAATTTTAGCACCCCTCTCTCCATTTAGTCGGCCAAATAGGAGAGAGAAACCTAGTGAACATGGGCTTAGGAGACCAATTTTGATTTGATTTTAATTTGGATTCAATTCGAATCTAATTCAAATTTAATTTGAATCAAATTCAAAAAGACCGTCAATCCTAATCTAATTAAAATTAAAATTCAAGTTCAACTTGGATAATTAAATCTAATTAGTCTTAAATTAAGTCAAGTCTAATTAAATTAAATCTAATTTAAATTAATTAAGAATTGATCCATAATTTAATTAGGCAAAAATGTATTGCAATACTTGTATTTAAGTCTCTCATGCTAATAATTAGTCATTCCTAAATTTATAACTTTTATAAATTGATCCAAATTATCACTTTAATTGATAATTGGATTATGATCTAAGTTATTGATCAGATCGAGCTTCTTTTGTATATGACATCTCATATTCTATTCTATTTGATAGTGAAACATATCATGATCTCCATCACAGTATCATCGAAACTTCTTTCGATGGACGAACGATTCTAACTCAACCCAATAAGGATCCTTGATCCAAAAATAATTCTAGTAAGTTTTCACAATCCACCAGTGATACCTAATATCATATAGTGGTAACCAGTAGAATAGAAAGATCTAAACCTCCAGATATAGTTACTATATGATCGAGTTCTTCTATCAAGATTTTCGATAGGACGTAGGTCATGGAAACTCATCAAACTTTAAGCATCCATCATATGCTAGACTTAATTAGCTTGAGTCCACTTATGAATCCTATAAAAGCTTCTTTCCATTATCATATTATTATGGCCACAGACTTAAGAGCTCAACCTCTTAGATCGTATAATACTATTCTTCAACTATTAAGACCAATATATCCCCTATAAGTGTACACCCAACTCCTATAGTAAATCTACTACAGCCAACGAATACCATAAGACCTTAAATGGCTAGGGATCATGTTTATGCATTGTCAAACTATAGCAATCCTACTATAAGCAGTCGAAGCACTATAGATCAAAGAACTACTCACATAACTACAATATCGAGATAGTCACGGACGAGTGAGTAGATATCTAAGTGACTTTTCATTCCTAGTCATGCTCAGTACTGTTATTCTCTAACAACCACTTGTACTCTCACTCCAGTATCCCTATGCTATAGACTCAAGTCTTGTCTATCCAAAAAAATAGCGATCTATGCATTGATCTTGATGAATCAATCACCATCTTCATGATGATCTAATAATTAGAAGTAATTCAGAAATTAATATATAATAATATATGTCTCAAATTCTTAACTCTTGAGAATATGTATCATTATTCATTAACTCCTTGGATGATTCATAGACATATTATACATGAATGAATAAGAAAAATATCTATTTTATTAATTTTAATAAATCGAGTATAAAAATATATTTTAGAATTAATATAATATATTATGCCAATTTAGCTTCCAAGCCATATATCTAACAATCTCCAACTTATACTAAAGTTAATTGATAATGTATCTAAGTCCCATCTTTTCAAGGTGGACTTTAGACTTTTGTTGGTTTAATTATTTTGTTAGTGGATCTACCACGTTGTCCATGGAGTCTACTCTTCGTATCTTGATATATTTTTTTTCGAGATAATCGCATATAATGCAAAACCACCGCTCAATGTGCTTGAACTTCTGATGAGACCTGGGCTTCTTAGCGAGGCATCGTTGTTGTTGTAGTATAGGGTGATGGCATCACTTTGAGCTCTACAACAAACTTCTTATATTAAAAGGCTTTCTTTGCAGCTTTCAAAGCGATGATATACTTAGCTTCCATGGTAGAATCAATAATGATCAATTGCTTGAAATTCTTTCAAGTTGTAGAATCACCATTACAAAGAAATGCATATCTTGATGTAGACTTTCTAACATCAGGATTAGATAGAAAGTTTGAATCAGTGTATCTCTTAACTTGCAAATCAGGACTTTCTCCAAAGATCAAGAACAAATAATCCTTAGTCCTTCTCAAGTACTTAAGAATATTCTTTATAGCAGTCCAGTGCTCTTTGCCTGGATTCGACTGATACTTGCTTGTGACACTCACAGCAAGGACTATATCAGATCGTGTATACAATATGGTATACATGAGACTCCTTATTATCGAAGCATAAGAGATCTTGTTCATCTACTGAATCTCTTAAGGTGCGCTAGGCCACATCTTTTTGGAGAGACTAATGTCATGTCTAAGGGATAATAGTCCTCTTTTAGAGTTCTTCATGCTAAATCTTTTCAGTACTTTTTCTATGTACATCTTTTATGAAACATAAAGCATCCTATCCGGTCTATCTCTATAGATCTTAGTTCCTAGAATATAAGATGCTTTTCCTAGATCTTTTATGAAAAAATATTTGGATAACCAACTCTTGATCGAGGTCAGCATGGGAATATCATTTTCAATAAGGAGGATATCATCTATGTACAATATGAGAAATATGATAGCCCTCCCACTGATCTTCTTATAAATATAAGGCTCCTTCTCGTTCTTGATGAAATCAAATGATTTGATCCCATCATTGAAATGAGTGTTCTAACTCTGAGAAGCTTGCTTCAATCCATAAATAGATTTATGTAGCTTGTAGACTCTATGATCTCCTTTATTAGAAGTGAAGCTCAAAGACTGCTCCATATAGATATCCTTTCCAAGATATCCATTAAGGAATGCAGTTTTCACATCCATCTATCAAATCTCATAATCATGATAAGCTACAATGGCAAACAATATGAGGATGGATTTTAGTATGGCTACAGGTGAAAAGGTATATATTTTGATAGTCAATGCCTTCGCGTTAATTATAATCCTTCGCCACTAGCCTAGCTTTATAGATCTCTACCTTATCATCTACACCTATCATTTTTTTTTATAGATCTATTTACACCCAATGGGTATAATACCCTCTGGTGGATCCACTAAGATCCAGACCTAGTTTGAATGATTGAGTCAATGTTGAATCCCCTAAGTGATTTTGATGTCGACCAAATATTAAAGCAAATGATTACTAATATATTTTATTTTAAGTATTTCAATGTCAGAAGAAAGAGAGCTCTTTGACCAAAATAAGAAAGACATCAGGTGGAATTCAAATAAAAATCGAATCTTCTTGATTGGTATAAAAATTTCCTCAAAATTATTTTAGAGCAGTCTTCGAGACGTTTCGAAATTTTTTTGAGAGCTCTCGAGTGGATTGGCACGTCCCAAACACAATTCTAGCTTGGTTTCGAGAGGTTTCAAGTGAATCTCGAGAGCTCTTGATCTCAGATGATAAAAACTTAGTTTCTATGCTCTGAGAGTGAGAGGTCTTGCAAGATTTTTGAGAGGTCTCATGGTTCCAACGAGACATCTCGTTCAAAATCGAGAGATCTCGATCTCAGGCGAACCATTTTTTTTAGAAAGTTGATTTTTCATGTGACTGAAGGTGAGAGATTTTCTGATCAAACCAAGATACCTCGTAACCTGATGAGACGTCTCAAGATAAATCGAGAGGTCTCGAGACTCGATGACAACCTTTTGACGGGGCATTTTAGATCAGATTTTTTCGATCCCAATGGCTAGTTGCTACTCTCCAATGATCGAATTTCATTTTTTCTGAGCTCCAATCATCATCAAAAGAGAGAGAATGCTACAGATATAAAAGAAAGAAGGCTTATTTTTAATTGATCAGAGAAAAATGAGAGGAAGTGAGGCATGCTCTGCTCTTGAACGAATACCCAATCTTCAATCAATCAGTTCTCTTAAGCTTTGAAGAACCCTCAAGTGCATTAACTCCATGTATTCAAAGAGGCTTTCAATAAACTGCAAGGATAACTTTTTTGCTTATTTAAAGAAACATTTCGAGTTGTAAATTTTTTTTTCTCTTTCCATATACTTGATTTCAACAGGGGCTGAAACTTGGGTTTTGGAGTTTTTCTTCCCTCTATTATTCAGATTGGTTTGTCTGATCCTTATAAGGATTATGGTTGGTGAACCTAGAAAAAAACCAACTGAATTTTTGGATAGTGAGTTCAAAAAAATTATTTGATTGTAATCTTATGGGATTATAGTAAAATTCTCAAGAGTTTGCTTGGGGAGTGGATGTAGGTGCTGGAAGAGCACCGAACCACTATAAAATTTTCTTGTTTGTATGTATGCTCTTGATTGTGTCTTTCATTTGCTCTCACATTTGATTCACTTAGGATTTAATCATTTATCACCGCACATATCTACTTTAAATTTTTGAAAATCTAATTCACCCCCCCCTTTTGGGTTATCTATCTGGGCAATAATTAATTTCAGAACCAGATTCTCTATTAATTATTGATTTTTTTAACCAAAGATAAAGATCATATCAACCCAACTAGGAGGTTTACTTATTGAAGGGCAATCCATAAATATGTCATCTCTTTTCAATAGGTCCAACTATACCTATTAAAAAGCTCGCATGCACATTTTCATTCAAGTCCTTAACTATGACATATGGAGTGTCATTGTCAATGGTTCACACACACCCACAGTCATTGTCAATGGTACATCCTCTCCTAAGTCGGAAAAATATTGGGATGAAATGGACAAGAAACTTATCCAATTAAATACCAAGACAATGAATGTACTCTATTATGCCCTTGATGCAAATAAGTTTATCGAATCTCCACTTGCAATTCTGTAAAAAAAATTTGGGATAGACTTGAGGTCATACATGAAGGGATAAATCAAGTAAAAGAAACTAAAATTAACATACTAGTTCACTAATATGAGTTATTTAAAATGGACTCCACCAAATCTATCACTAGCATGTACACAAGATTTACTAATATTATAAATGGTTTAAAAAGCTTAGATAAAATTTACACTAACAGTGAATTAGTGAAAAAGATCCTCAGTTCTTTGCCTAGATCATTGAAAGCCAAAGTAACAGCCATCCAAAAGGTAAAGAATCTAAACACACTACCTCTAGAGGAGCTCATTGGATCTTTGATGACACATGAGCTTTCCATGAGTCGGCATAATGAGGAAGACAACAACAAGAAGAAATAATAGCATTGAAATCTATGACTGATGAAGAAGAAGATGATCTATCTACCAGTGAGAAAAATAATGAAGACATGGCCCTGGTGATCAAAAAATTCTAAAAATTTATGGAAAGAAGAAAAGGATTCAAGAAGAGGAGCTTCATTATAGGAGAAGCTAGCAGGAAGAAAGAAAAAGAAAAAGAGAGGGATCAACCCACTTGATATGAATGCAAGAAGCCAAGATATTTTAGGGCTAAATATCCTCTATTGAAGAAGGGGCCAAAAAGAATAAAAAAGAAAGTCAAGTTAGCAACTTGGAGTGACAGCGATGAGTCAAGCTCGGAGGAAGAAAATCAAAATGAAGCAAACTTATGTTTCATGGCACAAGATAATGAGGTATCCTCCACTCTTGATTCAGATTTTATCTTTGATGAGCTTTAAGATGCTTTTTATGACTTGATGAATGATTTCAAAAAGATAAGCTCAAAAAATAGAAATCTTAAGAAAATGACTCAAATACTCTTAAAAAAAAAGAAAGAGGTAATTAGTAGCCAGAATAAGTTAAAAGAAGAAAACAAAATCCTAAAGGATGAATTGGATAAATTAAAGCCTTTAGTTGATAAATTTATTTATAGTTTTAAAAAATTATAAATAACTTTAAATAATCAAAGAGGAGTTTATGATAAGGTCGGATTAGGATATAAACTTAAAGACAAAACCAAGTTTCTAAAAAATTTCTTCATTGCACCCATCTTTAATAGCATTTCTCATACCATTTTCTTTAGATGCAAAAAGGTAGGACACAAGGCTTTTGAATGCAATACTAGAAAATTTAATGAAAAGCATGTTAAAAATATTTGGGTTCTAAAAGAAACCATGTCTACTAATCCTAAAAGACCCAAGAAAACTTGGATACCTAAAACTATCACTTGATTATTTGTATAGGAATGCCTTGCAGCCCAAGGATCAAAATGGGAGTGGTATTTAGATAGAGACTACTCAAGGCATATGTCGGATGATAAGCAATAATTCATCATCCTAGAAAGAAAGAAAGGGGGACTAGTCACCTTTGGCGATAATGGCAAAGGTAAAATAATTGGCTATGGTAAGATTCGGATTACTCCTACCACCTTTATAGATAATGTATTATTAGTTGATAATTTAAAACATAACTTATTTAGTATCAGTTAACTTTATGACAAAGGTTTTAAAGTCTCTTTTGAATCTTCTTTATGCAAAGTATCTAGTTCCTTGGATGATAGCTTAAAATTCATTAGATTTAGGCATGGAATCATTTACATGGTGAATCTTGATAAAATTGCCATGAAGAGTGGCCAATGCCTAGTTGCAATGAATGCTAACATAAAAGAAACTAGTTGGCTTTGGCACCGAAGATTAGGTCATGCTAGCATGCATACTCTTTATAAATTGCAAAATAAAGAATTAGTTAAGGGGCTACCAAAACTAAATTTCAAAGTTGATCATGTTTGTGATGCTTGTCAATTTGTAAAATAAACTAGGAGAAGTTTCAAATATAAAAATATGATTTTAACTTCTAGACCTCTTGAATTGATTCATATGAATTTGTTTGGACCTAGTAGGACCACAAGCCTAGGAGGAAAGAAGTATGGTCTAGTAATTATTGATGATTATTCTCATTTCACTTGGATTCTATTTTTAGCTCATAAAGATGAAGTATTTTCAATATTTTTAAAGTTTTACAAGAAAATAATTAATAAAAAAAACTCTACTATGGTATGTATCCATAGTGATCGTGGCATAGAATTTGAAAATAAATACTTTGAAGAATTTTGCAATGAACATGATATAGAACATAATTTTTCAGCATATAGAACTTCTCAACAAAACATTTGCCATATTTCATAGTCGTGGTATGCTGCTATAGCAAGCATAATTCGAATAGATTTGAGCATGACAATAGGTGAAAATATTTCATCATAATCAATCCCCTATTTTTGCCTAAAATACTTAGCCACCAATCTGGCCTTATAGGTTTCAATTTGACCATCTACTCCAATCTATTTCTTAAAAATCTATTTGCATTCAATAGGAGTTATATTCTCTGGTGCATCCACCAAAGTTCATACTTTATTGGTGTGTATGGATTCCATTTTGGATTGCATGGCAGCCAGCTATTTATAAGAGTCCTTACTTTTGACTGCTTTCATTTAGGTCAGAGGTTCGTCATTCTCAATGACTTGGGCTTCATTATTCTCAATAATGAACCCATACCTCATAGGTGTATGTCGTACTTTTTCAAACTTACGGATAGGAGTTATGTGTTCTGATTCTTTTATGTGAATATTTGGTCGAGAAATTTCTATTTATTTTTCTTGAACTTCACTAAGTTCAATATTTTTGCCACTGTCCTTTTCTAGGACAAATTCATTTTCCATGAAAGTGGCATGCCTACTTATAAATATCTTTTGTTCAGTAGGGTAGTAGAATAAATATTTTATACTATATCTAGGATATCCGATAAATAGACATCTATCTGATCTAGCATCAAGCTTATGTCAAAATTTTTTTTTGACATATGCTGGACAACCCCATATCTTAAAATACTTAAGATTGGGTTTCTTACTTCTCCATATCTCATATGGAGTACTAGATACATATTTAGAAGGTACTCTATTCAAGATATAAATTGCAGTCTTCAGGGCATGATCCTAGAAGAAAATAGATAATTCAGCGAAGCACATCATAGACCGTACTATATCAAATAAGGTATGATTTTTTCTTTTGGCTACACCATTTAATTGCGGATAAGAAGGTGTCCATTCAGAGATAATTCTTTTTACTTTAAGATAGTTTAAAAACTCACTAGATAAGTATTCTCCTCTCCGATCAGATCGAAGAATTTTTATACATTGTCCAATTTATTTTTTGATCATACTTTGATACTCTTTGAATTTATCAAAGGCTTCTGATTTGTGTTTCATAAGATACACATATCCAAACCTAGATAAATCATCAGTGAATGTTATAAAATAAGAGTATCCTCCTCTGGCTTGAGTTATCATAGGACCACATACATCTGTATGTATAAGTCTTAATAATTCTTTTGTCCTTTCTCCATGTCCACTAAATGGAGTCTTAGTCATTTTACCCATAAGATATGATTCACAAGTTTCTAATGATTCATAATCAAAAAGATCAAAAATTTTTTCTTTGTATAACTTGTTAATCCTAGCCTCACTAATATGACCTAATCGACAATGTCAAAGTGAAGTATTATTTATGTTATCTCTCTTATATTTTCTATTTTCATCAATATGAAATATATTGTCATCCAAATATAGAGTCAACAAACCATTGCTAAATATGCCAAAATAAATATTTTCATTAGAATATTTGATCGAGCAACCTTCGCTCGTTACATTAAGACTATAACCCTATTTTAATAACAAGGGTATAGATATAATATTTCTAATGATCTTAGGCATATAATAATAATTTGTAAGCTCTAAGATCTTCTCATAAGGTAACTTCAATATATTTGTCCCTAAAGTTTCGGCTTGTATAGACTCTCCTCCAGCGCCATAAAGCTTGAAGTCACCTTTCTTCAAACTCTTAATTTTCTGCAGCCCCTGCGAAGATTTGTAGATATGAAAATCACAGCCGGTATCTAATACCTAAGAATTTGAAATGAAAAAATTTAATGATAATATAGTATGTATCTCATACATACCTTTTAGTGCATTATTTGCATCAGACTTCATGGTTGCAAGGTAAGCATTGCAATTCCTCTTTCAATGACCTATTTTGCCGCAGTGAAAATAGGTCATCTGTCCGAAGACCTTCTTCCTTTTTTTCTTCTTATTTATACCATCTTTAGGGTTCAACCTTTTCTTTGAACCTTTTTTACCTATCTTCTTCTTGGAGTCCCATCCACAAGAATAAGAGGAGCCTTATCCTTTTTAATATGGCTTTCTGCTATCTTAAGCATATTTAATAGCTCAGACAAGGAAGAATTTAGTTTGTTCATATGATAGTTTAGGACAAACTGAGAAAATGATTCAGAAAGTGATTGTAGGATCAAATCCTGACTTAACTCTCCATCCATAACAAAACCTAATTGACTTAATCGAGTGATTAGATCAATTACCATCAAAATATAATTTTATATGGATGTTCCTTCTGTCATTCTTGCATGAAATAATTGCTTAGATATTTCATATTTAGCAGTTCTACCATGCTCTCTATAAAGTTCTTTAAAATTGAGCAATATGGACTGAGTGTCCATACCATCATGCTGCCTTTGTAATTCATTACTCATAGAGGCAAGTATGATGTATTTGATAGTAAGAAAATTATTTTGCCACATCTTGTATGTCGACTTATCTTCATTTGTGGCATCTTTTTCTAATGATTTAGGATCAGGGGCATCAAGAATATAGGAGAGTTTTTCTTGACTGAGTACTATTTTTAGGTTTCTCAGCCAGTCCACATAATTTTAACCAGTCAATTTATTTGAATCCAAAATTGAACGCAATGAAAGTGAAGAAGCCATTTAATCTACACAATAAAGAACAATACATAAGCAAACAACTCATGATAACAAACATAATTAAATTAAAATTTTAATTTAATTAAGTCTCCCACTGTTTAATCAAAAAATCATAATCCTCTAATTAATTTTCTTAGTGAGAACAAGATCCTAATTTCTTATAAAAGGTCTTGTGGTTGCACAACAAACCTGCTATAAGTTCAAAGGTAGGAAACTCTTTTCAATTATATTTTATGCAACTCTCAAAAAACTTTTGCCTCTAAAATATTAATAGCCTTGTGTTAGCACAACAAAGTTTAATGTTTTAGTTTAAGTAGAACCCTTTATTTCTATACAATCAAAATAAAATATAACTGCTTTCGTGGTTGCACAATAAAGTAATATATTCGAAATGCTGTAAGCATCTCAATGCACTAGATTAATATTACATTATTCTCCATGATAGATCTTGTGGTTACACAATAAAACTAATATGATTCTAAACATAATAAGAACCTAGTATGAAGGAAGGCCTTAATGTAGTGAATATAATACTAAGCATTTCAATCTAGAATTAAATTAATCGAATCGATCAGATAAGTGGGAGTCCCTCCATTGCTTTTCTTAGACATCAATAAATTGGTCAGGTTAGACAATGGAACCAATTAAAAAATCACGTTCTCTTTACCAATCATGAATCATTTATCCTAGATACTGATTGATCAATTAGACATCCCGACTGATTCAGCTATAGATTAATTACACTACAACTTAATATAATTTTAAAAAGAAATTTAAATAGTTTTGATGCAGATTTTAAATCAAATTAAATGCATAAAAGTTTTAATCATGAAAAAATATATATTAATATGTATAATTATTCTAGGACAACCATCATTACATAGTGAGTATTTTTCTACTATGTCAGGGCAACCTTTACAGAATAATATATACATCATAATCTCATTATGATAAATTAAAAATATTATCTCATCATATAAATAACATGCTAATAAAAATATATATATATATCATACTTTTCATTTGTGCCATTATATTATAAGCAAAGCATTATATGATCTAACCTAATAAGGATTACTCTGATACCACTGATAGGATTGGTGTACAGGGCGGAAGCATGGATTTTAAAGCAAAATTATGAAATCATACAAATCAAACCCAAATCTTAGGACCACCTTATTAGTAATTAAATCATATAACATGCATTTATAATATAAAAGAAAGTATTAGAATATACCTCTTATCGCTAAACCCTAAATTATCCCTAATTGCCTGGAGCAGTCCGTTAGGGGTTCCACCAGGTGCTCACGTGTTCATCCTCCAATGTTTATCCATACTGAGACTTGATCAAGACACCAACACCTCTGATTTATATAATTAAAATTTTAATAATAAAAACTTTAATTAAAAGGGCAAGATCTTCCTTAGCCTTTATGTCACCTTCCTTGCTTCTCCTTACCTATCTTTCTTTTTCCTTATCTTCTTAATTTTTCTTCCTAATCTCTTTATCTTAAGATGACTTTTAATCCTTATAAGGACAAGATTTCAACAAGAGAAGGGAAGGAAAAAAAAATTAGATAATAGAAAATACTTGTAAGAAAGAAAGATAATTTTTCACTCATCCCGGACTCTTGGTGCGCACCCTTATTTATAATGTACGTAAGGATGCCAACACATTTTCTCATGCCCTTTCAAAATATTATCTCATGTCCCTTCAGCCAATCTCATGCCTCATCAGACAATAATGTCATATAAACTTAGTCCAAGAGGTGCCTTAAAGCAGAAGGACTCTTAGACTAATTCTACGTAAGTTATTTATGAAGAGTTGCGGGCTTTCATTCTTGGCGCCATCATTTTCATCCATTAGATCAGATAAAAAGGCCATCTAATGGCTTTAAAATGGGACACCCATTCAACAAGAAGGCGTGGAGATGAACTTTGAATAGTCAAAGTCCCAAAGGACTTTGACTTGGTCCAAGAGGTATCAAGGATAAGAGGGCGGCAAGGAGTCTTGTGCGGCAAGTATTCCTAGGCGACAAAGAGTCCCTTCTCAAAACAATAATGGAGTATTTCATCTACAGAAGGACTCTTCTGTGCCCCATATATGATGTCCATGCCTATTTAAAAAATTTATGCGACATAACAAATGGGAAAAGTCAAAGAAGGTAGGCGCCAACTAAATCCCATGCGCCAAAAATACTTTACGCATGAAAGACTTCCCATGCACAAGAGAGAGACTCTCTGGCACATGAGATTTTGGTATGTGATGCGCTAACTGAAGCCCAATCAGTCTAGGTTAATCCAATTCAAGACCAAAACATATTTGGCTCAAATCGGACCTTAATTAGCCCAAATCAAAAGTAGATTTGAATCCAATTCGAATATAGGTGCTAGGATTTGCTACATGTGCTGGCATGTTCATCTTGCAAACATGATCTAGTCCAATTAGATCCTTAATCAATTCTCTTAGTGTGTGATCCATTGGATTTCACATCTAGTTAGCAATGGATCTGGGCGTGATTTGACCTAATCAGGTTAGAACTCAACTAAACCGATTTAGGTCAAAACTAGCCAACCCAATTTGACTTAATTTAGAACACTTTCTAATTTAATGATCAAATTAAAATTTTAATTTGATCGAACCCACAAGACATGATTGACGTCTAGCAACGTATCGTAACTTTTCAAAAGATGTGAAATTTGATAGAAATGCCAAAAATATTCTTTAGTGAAAATTACCATGCAACTAGATCCTTCGATCTTCCTGCATCCTGAATATGACTCTAGGTATGGAAATATGTCAATCCCAATATCATATTTATTTCTCTTTTAATCTTATGATAATGATTCATTTAATAAAACATTAGAAACCATTTCTAATTTTTATCATTCTTTGATCAAAGTCTTCCTGAATCATCATTTATTTGAAGCAGGTAGGATGCTATTTCCTCTTACCAGGAGTGGTCGATTCCATGTTAACCTACTCACAACCTTCATATATAATCTATCATATCCAGATCATCCCATACATGACTGAGTCATGAATGAGTATAAACCAAAATATGGATTCATATATATAAGATTTTATTATAGTTTCAGGTCAAAGGATTATATGCATAATTCCACTATGAGAAACATCTATTGACATGTAGATAAGACTCCATTAGATATTCTCAACTTGGATCAATTCAGTGAACTCATTCTCTAATGAGCACTTACATCTTTATATTAGTGTCATACACAAGTGATTATGAGATCAATCATCCTCTCAATTGAGCATATAAAAGATGTGCTAGTCTTACCGAAATCATTGATCCCCAACTCAATATTTCATCAATTAGGAATGTTTAAATTAGGATTTTAAGATTTTAGATCTCACTGGTATGATCTCATCATCATCCTAAAATCATAGCCTTAATTTATGCGGTTCATCATAATCTTAAATAAATAATAAGACACTGCATATGATGAAATAATGCCTTTGTTTATTTTAAAATATCATTACATGAGTTTGGAAGATAAAGAACAACCCAAAAATTGATTGACTTGAGGGCATATTTCTTTCAATCTCTCACTTATACTAAAGCCAATCATCCTTAAATTTTAATCCCATACAATCAAGGTGACGATCAAACAATTGCAGTGGTAAAACCTTAGTGAATGGTTCTACTATGTTGTTCTTTGTATCAACTCATTCTGTGACTACATCTTGTCTTTCAATAATTTCACGAACGCAATGGAAGCATCTCAGAATGTGTTTAGATTTATGATGAGACCTTGGTTCCTTTGCTTGAGCAACAACTCCAGTATTATCATAGTAAAATGGTACTAGATTCTTAATTTTAGGAATAACATCTAATTTAGTGATGAACTTCTTCATCTAGACAGCTTTCTTGGCGGCTTCACTTACAGCTATGTATTTTGTTTCAGTGGTTGAGTCAGCTACAGTTGGCTACTTAATACTCTTCCAACTCACAGCTCCACCATTCAGAGTAAAGACATACCCTAAAATGGATTTGCTATCATCTGGGTCTGATTGAAAACTAGAGTCAGAATATGCTTCTAGTTTAAGATCAAGACCATCATATACTAGAAAAATATCTTTAGTCCTTCTCAAGTAGTTAAGAATATTTTTCACAGTTTTTCAATGATCCTCTCCTGGATCAACTTGAAATCTACTTGTAATGTCTAAAGCATAAGCAACATCAGGCCTTGTACATAACATAGCATACATTATTGATCCAACAGCCGAAGCATAAGGAATAGAACTCATTCTTTTTCTCTCTTCAGGTGTCTTTGGAGACATTTTTTTAGAGAGATGTATACCTTGACTCATGGGTAAGTAACATCTTTTACTTCCATCTATACTGAATCTTTTCAATATTAAGTCAATGTACCTAGATTGGGACAAGCCTAACATCCTCTTAGATCCATCTCTATAGATCTTTATTCCTAGTATATAGGATGCTTCTCCCAATTTTTTCATGAAAAACTTATTTGATAGCCATAATTTGACTGATTGTATCATTGGGATATCATTCCCAATGAGGAGTATGTCATCTATATATAGAACCAAGAAGACTATGGTTCTCCTACTAGTTTTCTTATATACACATGGTTCATCCATATTCTTGATAAAACCAAACTCTTTTACTGTTACATCAAAACAGATGTTCCAACTTCTTGATGCTTGCTTTAATCCATAAATAGATCTCTTAAGCTTGCATACCTAATTTGGTCTCTCATTTAACTCAAATCCCTCTGGCTGTGATATATAGACCTCCTCCTCAAGGAAACCATTAAGGAAGGTAGTCTTTACATCCATTTGCCATATTTCATAGTCGTGGTATGCTGCTATAGCAAGCATAATTCGAATAGATTTGAGCATGACAATAGGTGAAAATATTTCATCATAATCAATCCCCTATTTTTGCCTAAAATACTTAGCCACCAATCTGGCCTTATAGGTTTTAATTTGACCATCTACTCCAATCTTTTTCTTAAAAATCTATTTGCATTCAATAGGAGTTATATTCTCTAGTGCATCCACCAAAGTTCATACTTTATTGGTGTGTATGGATTCCATTTTGGATTGCATGGCAGCCAGCTATTTATAAGAGTTCTTACTTTTGACTGCTTCCATTTAGGTCAGAGGTTCGTCATTCTCAATGACTTAGGCTTCATTATTCTTAATAATAAATCCATACCTCATAGGTGTATGTCGTACTTTTTCAAACCTATGGATAGGAGTTATGTGTTCTGATTCTTTTATGTGAATATTTGGTTGAGAAATTTCTATTTGTTTTTCTTGAACTTCACTAAGTTCAATATTTTTGCCACTGTCCTTTTCTAGGACAAATTCATTTTCTATGAAAGTGGCATGCCAACTTATAAATACCTTTTGTTCAGTAGGATAGTAGAATAAATATTCTATATTATTTCTAGGATATCCGATAAATAGACATATGTCTAATCTAGCATCAAGATTATGTCCAAAATTTTTTTTGACATATGCTGGACAACCCCATATCTTAAAATACTTAAGATTGGGTTTCTTACTTCTCCATATCCCATATGGAGTATTAGATACATATTTAGAAGGTACTCTATTCAAGATATAAATTGCAGTCTCCAGGGCATGATCTCAAAAGAAAATACGTAATTCAGTGAAGCACATCATAGACCGTACTATATCAAATAAGGTATGATTTTTTCTTTTGGCTACACCATTTAATTACGGTGTATAAGAAGGTGTCCATTCAGAGAGAATCCTTTTTACTTTAAGATAGTTTAAAAACTCACTAGATAAGTATTCTCCTCTCCAATCAGATCGAAGAATTTTTATACATTGTCTAGTTTATTTTTCGATCATACTTTGATACTCTTTGAATTTATCAAAGGCTTCTGATTTGTGTTTCATAAGATACACATATCCAAACCTAGATAAATCATCAGTGAATGTTATAAAATAAGAGTATCCTCCTCTGGCTTGAGTTATCATAGGACCACATACATCTGTATGTATAAGTCTTAATAATTCTTTTGTCCTTTCTCCATGTCCACTAAATGGAGTCTTAGTCATTTTACCCATAAGATATGATTCACAAGTTTCTAATGATTCATAATAAAAAAGATCAAAAAAATTTTCTTTGTATAACTTGTTAATCCTAGCCTCACTAATATGACCTAATCGACAATGTCAAAGTGAAGTATTATTTATGTTATCTCTCTTACGTTTTCTATTTTCATCAATATGAAATATATTGTCATCCAAATATAGAGTCAACAAACCATTGCTAAATATGCCAAAACAAATATTTTCATTAGAATATTTGATCGAACAACCTTCGCTCGTTACATTAAGATTATAACCTTATTTTAATAACAAGGGTATAGATATAATATTTCTAATGATCTTAGGCATATAATAATAATTTGTAAGCTCTAAGATCTTCCCATAAGGTAACTTCAATATATTTGTCCTTAAAGTTTCTGCTTGTATAGGCTCTCCTCCAGCGCCATAGAGCTTGAAGTCACCTTTCTTCAAACTCTTAATTTTCTGCAGCCCCTGCAAAGATTTGTAGATATGAAAATCACAGTCGGTATCTAATATCCAAGAATTTAGAATGAAAGAATTTAATGATAATATAGTATGTATCTCATATTTACCTTTTAGTGCATTATTTGCATCAGACTTCACGGTTGCAAGGTAAGCATTGCAATTCCTCTTTCAATGACCTATTTTGCCACAATGAAAATAGGTCGTCTGTCTGGAGACCTTCTTCCTTTTTTTCTTCTTATTTATACCATCTTTAGGGTTCAACCTTTTCTTTGAACCTTTTTTACCTATCTTCTTCTTGGAGATCCCATCCATAAGAATAAGAGGAGCCTTATCCTTTTTAATATGGCTTTCTGCTATCTTAAGCATATTTAATAGCTCAGACAAGGAAGAATTCAGTTTGTTCATATGATAGTTTACGACAAACTAAGAAAATGATTCAGGAAGTAATTGTAGGATCAAATCCTGACTTAACTCTCCATCCATAACAAAATCTAATTGACTTAATCGAGTGATTAGATCAATTACCATCAAAATATGATTTTATACGGATATTCCTTCTGTCATTCTTGCATGAAATAATTGCTTAGATATTTCATATCTATCAGTTCTACCATGCTCGTCATAAAGTTCTTTAAAATTGAGCAATATGGACTGAGTGTCCATGCCATCATGCTGCCTTTATAATTCATTACTCATAGAGGCAAGTATGATGTATTTGACAGTAAGAAAATTATTTTGCCACATCTTGTATGTGGACTTATCTTCATTTGTGGCATCTTTTTCTAATGATTTAGGATCAGGGGCATCAATAATATAGGAGAGTTTTTCTTGACTGAGTACTATTTTTAGGTTTCTCAGCCAGTCCACATAATTTTAACCAGTCAATTTATTTAAATCTAAAATTGAACGCAATGGAAGTGAAGAAGCCATTTAATCTACACAATAAAGAACAATACATAAGCAAACAACTCATGATAACAAACATAATTAAATTAGAATTTTAATTTAATTAAGTCTTCCACTATTTAATCAAAAAATCATAATCCTCTAATTAATTTTCTTAGTGAGAACAAGATCCTAATTTCTTATAAAAGGTCTTGTGGTTGCACAACAAACCTGCTATAAGTTCAAAGGTAGGAAACTCTTTTCAATTGCATTTTATGCAACTCTCAAAAAACTTTTGCCTCTAAAATATTAATAGCCTTGTGTTAGTACAACAAAGTTTAATGTTTTAGTTTAAGTAGAACCCTTCATTTCTATACAGTCAAAATAAAATATAACTGCTTTCGTGGTTACACAATAAAGCAATATGTTCGAAATGCTGTAAGCATCTCAATGCACTAGATTAATATTACATTATTCTCCATGATAGATCTTGTGGTTACACAATAAAACTAATATGATTCTGAACATAATAAGAACCTAGTATGAAGGAAGGCCTTAATGTAGTGAATATAATACTAAGCATTTCAGTCTAGAATTAAATTAATCGAATTGGTCAGATAAGTGGGAGAGAAGTGGGAGTCCCTCCATTGCTTTCCTTAGATATCAATAAATTGGTCAGATTAGATAACGGAACCAATTAAAAAATCACGTTCTCTTTACCAATCATGAATCATTTATCCTAGATACTGATTGATCAATTAGACATCCCGACTGATTCAGCTATAGATTAATTAAACTATAAATTAATATAATTTTAAAGAGGAATTTAAATAGTTTTGATGCACATTTTAAATCAAATTAAATGAATAAAAGTATTAATCATGAAAAAATATATATTAATATGTATAATTATTCTAGGACAACCATCATTACATAGTGAGTATTTTTCTACTATGTTAGGGCAACCTTTATAGAATAATATATACATCATAATCTCATTATGATAAATTAAAAATATTATCTCATCATATAAATAACATGCTAATAAAAAAAAAATATATATATCATACTTTTTATTTATGCCATTATATTATAAGCAAAGCATTATATGATCTAACCTAATAAGGCTTACTCTGATACCACTGATAGGATTGGTGTACAGGGCGAAAGCATGGATTTTAAAGCAAAATTATGAAATCATACAAATCAAACCCAAATCTTAGGACCACCTTATTAGTAATTAAATCATATAACATGCATTTATAATATAAAAGAAAGTATTAGAATATACCTCTTATCGCTAAACCCTAAATTATCCCTAATTGCCTGGAGCAGTCCGTTAGGGGTTCCACCAGGTGCTCACGTATTCATCCTCCAATGTTGATCCACACCGAGACTTGATCAAGACACCAACATCTCTGATTTATATAATTAAAATTTTAATAATAAAAACTTTAATTAAAAGGGTAAGATCTTCATTAGTCTTTATGTCACCTTCCTTGCCTCTCCTTACCTATCTTTCTTTTTTCTTATCTTCTTAATTTTTTTTTCTAATCTCTTTATCTTAAGATGACTTTTAATCCTTATAAGGACAAGATCTGAATAAGAGAAGGGAAGAAAAAAAAATAGATAATAGAAAATACTTGTAAGAAAGAAAGATAATTTTTCACTCATCCCGGACTCTTGGTGCGCACCCTTATTTATAATGTATGTAAGGATGCCAACACATTTTCTCATGCCCTTTCAAAATATTATCTCATGTCCCTTCAGCCAATCTCATGCCTCATCAGACAATAATGTCATATAGACTTAGTCCAAGAGGTGCCTTAAAGCAGAAGGACTCTCGGACTAATTCTACGTAAGTTATTTATGAAGAGTCGCGGGCTTTCATTCTTGACGCCATCATTTTCATCCATTAGATCAGATAAAGAGGCCATCCAATGGCTTTAAAATGGGACACCCATTCAGCAAGAAGGCGTGGAGATGAACTTTGAATAGTCAAAGTCCCAAAGGACTTTGACTTGGTCCAAGAGGTATCAAGGATAAGAGGGCGGCAAGGAGTCTTGTGCGGCAAGTATTCCTAGGCGACAAAGAGTCCCTTCTCAAAACAATAACGAAGTATTTCATCTACAGAAGGACTCTTCTGCACCCCATATCTGATGTCCATGCCTATTTAAAAAATTTATGCGACATAACAAATGGAAAAAGTCAAAGAAGGTAGGCGCCAACTAAATCCCACGCGCCAAAAATACTTTACGCATGAAAGACTTCCCATGCACAAGAGAGAGACTCTCTGGCACATGAGATTTTGGTATGTGATGCCCTAACTAAAGCCCAATCAGTCTAGGTTAATCCAATTCAAGACCAAATCATATTTGGCTCAAATCAGACCTTAATTAGCCCAAATCAAAAGTAGATTTGAATCCAATTCGAATCTAGGTGCTAGGATTTGCTACATGTGCTAGCATGTTCATCTTGCAAACATGATCTAATCCAATTAGATCCTTAATCAATTCTCTTAGTGTGTGATCCATTGGATTTCACATCTAGTCAGCAGTGGATCTGGACGTGATTTGACCTAATCAGGTTAGAACTCAACTAAACCAATTTAGGTCAAAACTAGCCAACCCAATTTGACTTAATTTAGAACACTTTCTAATTTAATGATCAAATTAAAATTTTAATTTGATCGAACCCACAAGACATGATTGACGTCTAGCAACGTATCGTGACTTTTCAAAAGATGTGAAATTTGATAGAAATACCAAAAATATCCTTTAGTGAAAATTACCATGCAACTAGATCCTTCGATCTTCCTGCATCCTGAATATAACTCTAGGTATGAAAATATGTCAATCCCAATATCATATTCATTTTTCTTTCAATCTTATAATGATGATTTATTTAATAAAATATTAAAAATTATTTCTAATTTTCATAATGCTTTGATCAAAGTCTTCCTGAATCATCATTTGTTTGAAGCGGGTAGGATGCTTTTTTCTCTTACCAGGAGTGATCGATTCCTTGTTAACCTACTCACAATCTTCATATATAATTTATCATATCTAGATCATCCCATACATGACTAAGTCATGAATGAGTATGAATCAAAATATGGATTCATATATATAAGATTCTATGATAGTTTTAGGTCAAAGGATTATATGCACAATTCCACTATGAGAACCATCTATTGATATATAGATAAGACTCCATTAGATATTCTCAACTTGGATCAATTCAGTGAACTCATTCTCTAATGAGCACCCACATCTTTGTATTAGTATCATACACAAGTGATTGTGAGATCAATCATCCTCTCAATTGAGCATACAAAAGATGTGCTAGTTTTACCGAAAACATTGATCTCCAACTCAATGTTCCATCGATTAGAAATATTTATATTAGAATTTTAAGATTTTAGATCTCACTGGTATGATCTCATCATAATCCTAAAATCATAGCCTTAATTTATGGAGTTCATCATAATCTTAAATAAATAATAAAATACTGCATATGATGAAATAATGTCTTTATTTATTTTAAAATGTCATTACATGAGTTTGGAAGATAAAGAATAGCCCAAAAATTGATTGGCTTAAGGGCATATTTCTTTCAGAAATATGCAAATGTATAATTAATTCAAACCAAAATATAAATGTATAATCAATTCGATTTAACATACATAAAATGAAACTTTTAGAAAATAAAATAATTGAAATGAATAAATACAAAATGAAAAGAATGTTATTCAAATCCTATTCATTTCATGAGAGCATACATTAAGGGGGAGTTTTAACACAAAAATTTTGCATTCATTAGTTCATGATATACATATTGCTTATACTCCTTTTATAGCTTAATATTTTGTGACCATCAAAAAGGGAGAGATTGTTGAACCTCCTAAGTGATTTTGATGATGACCAAACATTAAAGCAAATGATTACTAATATATTTTATTTTAAGTATTCTAATATCAGAAGAAAGAGAGCTCTTTGATCAAAACAAGAAAGACATAAAGTAAAATTCAAAAAAAAATTGAATCTCCTTGATTGGTACAAAACTTTTCTCAAAATTGTCTTGGAGCAGTCTTCGAGACGTCTCAAAATTTTTTTGAGAGCTCTCGAGTGGACTGGCATGCCCCAAATGCAGTTCTGACTCGATTTTAAGAGGTCTCGAGTGAATCTCGAGAGCTCTCGATCTCAGACGATAAAAATTCAGTTTCTGTGCTCTGAGAGCGAGAGGTCTCATAGAATTTTTGAGAGGTCTCATGATTCCAACGAGACATCTCATTCAGAACCGAGAGGTCTCGATCTCAGGCAAGTCATTTTTTTCAGATAGCTGATTTTTCATGTAACCGAAGGCAAGAGCTCTTCTGATCAAACTGAGAGACTTTGTAATCTGGCGAGACGTCTTGAGATAAATTGAGAGGTCTCGAGACTTGACGATAATCTTTTGATGGGATATTTCAGATCGAATTTTTTCGATCCCAATGGCTAGTTGCTGCTCTCCAGCGATCAGATTTTACTTTTTCTAAGCTCCAATCATCACCAGAAGAGAGAGAATGCTATAGATATAAAAAAAAAGGCTTATTTTTAATTGATCAGAGAAAAATGAGAGAAAGCGAAGCACGCTCTATTGTTGAATGAATACCCAATCTCTAATCAATCAGTTCTCTCAAGCTTTGAAGAATCCTCAAGTGCATTAACTCCATGTATTCAAAAAGACTTTCAATAAACTGCAAGGATAACTTTTATGCTCATTAAAAGGGGCATTTTGAGTTGCAAAATTTTTGTTCTTCTTTCCATGTACTTGGTTTCAGTAGGGGCTGAAACTTAGATTTTGGAGTTTTTCTCTTCTTTGTTTATTTAGATTGGTTTGTCTGATCCTTGTAAGGATTATGGTTGGTGAACCTAGGAAAAAACCAACTAGATTTTTTGATAGTGAGTCTGAAAAAACTATCCGACTATAATCTTGCGAGATTATAGTGAAATTCCTAAGAGTTTGCTTGAGGAGTGGATGCAGGTATTAGGAGAGCATCGAATCACTATAAAATTTTCTTATTTGTGTATACTCTTGATTGTGTTTTCTATTTGCTCTCATATTTGATTCACTTAGGATTTAATCATTTATCACCACACATATCTACTTTAAATTTTTGAAAATCCAATTCATCCCCTTCCCTCCTGGATTGTCTATCTTGGCAACAGTCAATTTTTGATTTCATAGCATTCAACGATTTCTCAGAGTTGATATTTGACATCATCTTATCATAGGTCTTAGCATCAACTACTTGATCTCTATCTCTCATGAAGAATACTGCATCTATATCTTTTATAAACATACTCAAGTACCTTTCAAGAAGATGGAAGATCTTACTAGATCTATGAGGTATTGGAACCACAACATCTATTGGTTCAATGGGTTCAACCTAATCTATAATTGGCCGCTCTTTAAAGACTTTCTCTTCGAGCTCAATTAGCCTCCCACTACCTCCATCCTGGATAAATTATCTTTCCAAGAATATGGCATGCCAGCTCATAATCACATTATGATCCTCTAAAAAATAAAAGTAGTATCCTATTGATTCTTTAGGATACACTATAAAATGAGCTTTCATAGATTTAGAATTTAACTTGTCTGCCATTAGTTTTTTAATATAGAATGGACATCTCCAAATCTTGAGATAGCCAAGATTTGATTTCTTATCATGCCATATCTTATATGGTATGGTAGGAATGGATTTATAGGAAACCCTATTTAAAATATAAATGGAGGTTCGTAGGGCATGTCTGCCAAAAAAATATAAGTAGGTTAGTGAAGCTCATCATGGATCAGACCAAATCCAATAAGATCCTATTTCTTCTTTTCGATATCCTGTTAAGCTAAGGCATACCAGAAGGAGTCCACTGTGAGACTATGCCATTGTCCTTGAAATATCTAAGAAATTCTCTACTAAGATATTTTTCTTCTTGATCCGATCGAAGAATCTTAAGAGATTTTTCTACTTCATATTTAAATTTTTTGAACTTTTTAAAGGCTTCAAATTTGTATCTTATAAGAAATACATATCCATACCATGAATAATCATCGATAAAGATGATGAAGTACTGATAACCACTCCTGGCTTGCACATCAAATGGTCCACATATATTAGTATATACTAGGATAACTAGTTCAGTGGCCCTTTTTTCATGTCCTACAAATGGTAATTTAGTCATTCTTTTTGAAGGCAGGATTCATAAACTAGGTACGACTTAGAACTCAATGAGTCAAGGATCCCATCCTTCTCTAGTTTGTTAATCCTGTCCTCTCCAATGTGATCAAGTCTAAGGAACCACATATACTTGTGGTTCAGGTCATCTCTAGATCTTTTGTGTCTTACGGCTTTCACTAATTGCTCATTAATGCTTATAGATGCATTGACATACAAATGATAAATACTATCAATTAAAAGAGCTCTTGCAATTAATTTATTTTTTAAATAAATAGAATAAAAATTTTATTAAAATTATATTCAACTCTATCCTATGCTAACATAGACATAGAAATCAAATTTTTGCTAGCTATAGATACATAATAAAAATCTTTAAAATCAATTTAAAACCTAACGGTAATCACATAGGATATATTTCAATGGCCATTGCGGCAATCCTTGCTCCATTGTCGACGTGCAGGATCATATCTACTTTTCTCAGTCCTCTACTTTCTATCAGATCCTGCATAGAAGTATATATGTAAGCACTCGAACCCGAGTCTAATATCCAATTAGAAGTAGAGAAAACTATAAGGTTAGATTCAATAATGAGCATATTGAACTTACCATCCGAAGGTGCGTTAGCCTTTTATCTCTTTAGACTCTTCAGATATAGCGAATAGTTTCTCTTTTAATGGCCATTAGTATTACAATGGAAATACTTTCTCTTGCCAGCAGTAGTCTTCTTTAGAGTATCCTTTTTTTTGGCTTGTTCTTCTTTTTTTGCTTCTTCGCAGGCTTCTTCTTTTTTTTCTTAGTAGACTTTCTCTTAGAGAAAGATACCTGCTCTACAGTAAGGACAGTGCCCCTTGAACTCTTCAAGGTCTCCTCATTACTTACCAACATATTCAGCAACTTAAGTAAAGTATAGTTCAATTTGTTTATCTTATAGTTTATAACAAATTGAACAAATGAACCAGTAAGGGACTGGAGGAACAAATTCACTTGCAGTTTCCTATGAATAGGAATCCCCAGCTTCTCATGCTATTCAATGTCCTTAATCATTATCAAATAATAATCATGGATTGATCACCCTTCGTGCATTTTAGTATTCATGAAGAGTTTTTTAGAGACTTCAAAATGTGTAGTTTGGCTTTGCTTACCATAAACTCTTGCATATGAGTAATAAAGGCCCTAGTAGTAGGCATATTCTCATACTAGCTTTGCAACTCATTTGACATCGAAGCCAGTATGTAACACTTAACCTTATTATTATTTTCCATCCATTTCTTTTGTATTACTATTTGATGAGCACTTAGATGGCTAGGTAAAATGGGGGGTCCTGATCGAGCACATAGCCCAATTTCTTCGAACTCAAGACAATCTTGAGATTTCTGAACCAATTTTTGTAGTTAAAGCCAATTAGTCTGTTGGACTCTAGAATACGGGCTAATGGGTTAGAGGCTGATATGGTTAACTACGAGAGTAAATATTCAAGTAAGAAATTGCACTCAGATTTTAAAATTTATTCTAGAGACTTTAAGAAATAAATTAGACTTTCACTATTCTCATAGATCTCTCACACTCTTTCATGGAGATGTTGAAACCCTTACATGATTAGAATTTCTAGTCGATACTGCAGTTTCGTCGATATGTTTGCACCTAACCTGATAGATATTGGTGACATGTTTCATCGATGAGTAGACAACTATTGTGCAATGCTTCTCAAGCATGTTACAGCTATTGGTCTCTAAGTCATGAAGCCTCACCATGTCCGGTTACTGGTCTAATTCTTAATTAAGTTAGATCCACCATTCAATGCATAGGTAAAGCCGTTATTAGCTCTCTCACTATGCCCAGATATTGGGCCTAACCCCATCATTATCTAGCAACATCTCATGTTAATAGGGTAGTTGTATCTTTTCAGTGCAATTGAATCACTGTAACCAGTCGAGAACAATCAATATCAATAGGATGCCTGCACTTCTACAATAATGGAAGACCTAGGACTTAATATTTATGGGAAGATTTAGGTTCAGGTCTCATCTAAATTAAGTCAGCATAATCTCGTATCTGACGGACAAGATTCAGATCAGCATAATCTTATATCTGACTAATCTAGTTAGTATGGATGAATATGAATGATTAAGCAACCTTATTCAAGACTTAATGACTAAGTTGGCCAGGTAAGTGAGATTGGTGGGAGGATCACCGATGCTTGTCTTAGATACCATTGGATTGGCCAGGTAAGCATGATCCCAATTAAAAATCATTGATCAAGACTTGTCTTTGATACCAATTAGTCAATTAGAACTGAATATAAATTGATGCTTAGGGATCAATTGATTAACTGATTCTACTTCATACATGTTAAAAATCATGGCTTTGATACTACTGTGAGAGTTCTAGATGATTAGGGCATGTAGAATTTTTATTTTTAGATTATTTTAACCTAGTGGAAGTAGTTATGAAAATATTTTTCATATAAAGCATGCAGATCTAAATCATATCTCACATAGGATCTTTTAACATGCTAAAATAGATTTAATAGTAGATCTGAAATAAAAAATTTAGAGAAAGAAAATCAAATATACTTGAAGCGCTTTCCTTCTTCTTACTCATATCAGATTTGATGGATGCTTGGGGTTTCTGTCATTACCACATACGTGCTTGGCCTCTATTGGTATCCACACAGAGCTGATTGTTGATCGAAACACTAAGGGCCTTTGAAGTGCCAGCTTTCTTGCAGGCCTTGTTTCTTGGCTTGGATCTGGACCTTTCTTTTAGAACTGGAGAAGAAAAACTATTGTTCGAACTCTTCGCACAGATTTTGAAGGGATCTTTTTTAGGATGCCAAGAAGAGAAGAAAATCTTTCTTTTTCTTTTCCTCTTTGTTTAAACTCTCTTCCTGGTTTGATCTGAGGAGAAGGTGGGGCATGGAGATGGAAGAAAGAGGGGGCATGGAGAAGAGGACTTGCGACAAGATGAAATCACATGGAATTATTATCCCATGCCAACCTTTCTCGCCTCTCTTTGATTTTGTCGACTCAAACAAATTCCAATGCCCAAACCTAATAAGATTTAATCCTAGCTAATCCCATTCAAATTTGAATTTGGTTTGGATTAAATCTTATTAGCAAGGAAGTTCCAACAAGAAAGGGAGGTGCCAACTTGCATCTCCTCTTCCTTTCATGCACATGAAGAGAAGGGGCGCCAATTTTAGGACCCCTCTCTCCATTTAGTCGGCCAAATAGGAGAGAGAAATCCAAATAACATGGGCTTAGATGATCAATTTTGATTTGGTTCTAATTTAAATTCAATTCGAATCCAATTCAAATTCGATTCGAATCAAATTCAAAAAGGCTATCAATCCTAATTTAATTAAGATTGAAATGCAAGTCCAACTTGAGTAATTAAATTTAATTAGCCTTAAATTAAGTCAAGTCTAATTAAATTAAATCTGATTTAAATTAATTAGAACTTGATTCATAATTTAACTAGGCCAAAATGCATTGCAATACTTGCAATTAAGTCCCTCATGCTAATAATTAGCAATTACTAAATTTGTAACTTTTATAAATTAATTCAATCATCAATCTAATTGATAATTTGATTATGATCTAAGTTATTGACCAGGTCGAGCTTCTTTTGTGTGGGATCTCTCAGGTTCTATTCTGACTAATAGTAAGATATATTATGATCTCCATTATAGTACTATTAAAACTTTTTTCAATTGGATGAAATGATTCTAACTCAACTCAATAAGTATTGTTGATCCAAAAATAATTCTAGTGAATTTTCATAATCCATCAATAATGTCTAGCAGCATATAGTAGTAACCTTGCAGAATAGAAACATCTGAATTTCTAGGTATAGTTATCATGTGATCTAGTTCTTCTATCGAGAGTCTCGATAGGATGTAGGTCATGAAAACTTGTCAAATCCTAGACATCTGTCATATGCTAGACTTCATTAGCTCGAGTTCAATCATGAATCTCATGAAATCTTCTTTTTATTATCACGTTGCAGTGGTTACTGACTTAAGGACTTAGCCTCTTAAGTTGTATAGGACTACTCCTCAACTACTAAGATCGATAGATCTTCTATAAGTACATATCCTACTCCTACAGTGAATCTGTTGCAGCTAATAAATTTCACAAGATCCTGAATGGCTAGGAACCATGTTTATGTATTGTCAAACTATAGCAATCCTACTATGAGTAGTCGAGGCATCGTAGGTCAAAGAATCACTCACCCAACTATAGCATCGAGATAGTCACTAACGAGTGAATAGATATCTAAGTAACTTTTTATTCTTGATCACGGTCAGTTTCATTATTCTTTAACAACTACTTACACTCTTGTTTCAGTGTTCCTACACTATATACTCGAAACTCGTTTATCCAAAAGAAAAGCAATCAATGCACCAATCTTGATGGATCAATCACTATTCCCATGATGATCCAATGTTTGAGAGCAATTCAAAAATTAATCTATAATGATATATATCTCAAATTCTCAATTTTTTAGAATATTTATCATTGTCTATTAACTTCTTGGATGATTCAAGACACATTATATATGAATGGATAAGAAATATATCTATTTTATTAATTTTAATAAATCTATTACAAAAGTATGTTCTAGAATTAATATAATGTATAATGCCAATCTGGCTTATAGGGCATACATCTATAATGACACACTTTTCAAAAACTATCTCTCATGCTTATCCAAGTACCTACGTTCTATTACAAGTTTCTAAGCATCTTAACGAAAAGTAAAGATAACAAACAACTAACGCTAGTAAGTAGTACATCCTTCAAACTGCTCCTTAAATCTGCTCTATATGGCTGGGATAACTTATGCAAATTGTATATCATTGGAAAATAGATTGAGTCTAGTTTCCAAAGCCTCAAACAGAGAGCAACTTAGGGTTTTCTAAACAAAGTTATGACCAAATTATTAAATGTGTGTTAAGCTGATTAGTCCAATTAACTTGGTCTCATATCACCTTTGGTCTTCATAATTTACTTGGGAGCATTTGGGTCAACATAGACAATTCGGTGTCAGATTGTCATTGGAGTAATATATAAGGAACCAAGATACATGTGTTTCTGGTTTACTATACTGAGATAAAGGTTATACGATTTTGAATATTATTTAATTTGTATTTAGTATATGGTTGCATAAAATATTACTGTAATGAAGGAATAATATTACATCCTTTTGCTTCTAAGTTCAATTATTTTGTGATGCATCCCCAAATATTTGGACATATTATAATATGGGTGGGTCTCTCTCTACATTCGCTTTCTCTCCATAAAAGATAGGAATATCATTTTCTAGTTTTTAGTTGAAGTATTAGACCATGTTTTAGGTCGATTTAATTAAAGAAATAATTTCAAAAGTTAAAGATAACATAATAAAACTTTTTTTTTTTGTTTGTAGAACTTGATAATTATTGAAGTCTCAATGGTTGCATGCCTTTATATTATACTTATAATGCTAACTTTTTTGGGATATATACATGTGATTTAATAGTTGCTTCACAATCTTGAGCAACAAAAGACTATTTCTGCTATAGATCTTGCTTATTTTATATCCTTATATCATTTATAACACTTAAGTAACTAAAAAATGTAAATAAAAAAAATCACTCAACTAAAGTGTCATACTCTTATTACTTCCTTTGTATTGGTATTGTGTATTGTACTACATAATGTAGCAACGTAAATGGTGGAAGATAGATGAGAGGATTTTTTGAGTGATTTTTCTAACATAAAATTCTCTATTTATAATTTTACACATTTCTTTTTATTTTTGTGTTCTACCTATGAGTACTTCTTGTAAGCCATTTATAGAGTTCTTACTTTAAGGTGGTTGTACTTGTCTCTTTAATTTGGTGTCTTAAAGCTAAGGTTAATTTTTATTATTTTTGAAAAAAAATTGCTTTAAAATAGAGAAAATTTTTTAAATCAGGTATCAATATTCAACTAAACTACAACATGCACACCCCAAGCTATAAACAAAATAGAATAGATTGCATATGGCAATTTATTGATCTTTTTTTACTCAATTGTTCATCCATGTAAGAGAATATAAACATGATCTCATTCTTATAAGAAAAGTAGTCATTTTGTGTACCTTGAATAATAAAATTGTGATAAATTGTTTTCGAGAATGATGCTTTAATCCATGCCAAGCCTTGTCAAATACACAGTCCTTTGCTTATACCTCATCTTCGTTCTCTTTTCGACCTTAAAGTTGGATTATAAAGTTCTTTCAAAAAAGAAAAGAAAGGAAATTGGGAGTCTACAAGTTATTGAAACATGGTTAATTATAAACAAATAATCAAGTGTATTGAGATCTTAATAATGAACTAGATTTCTTAATATTTTATATTTGTATTGGTCCAAGCAAGTGCAGTTGCTCCATAATAACCTATTGCATGCTATATACTTATTTATTTTTGTGTTGTTCATGCAAATTAATTATTAACATGTATATAAAGTATATACCATTATAAGTTTATAATTTAACATCAATTATTCGGTTATATTATAAACTACAATATAAAGACACAAAAGACACATAATGATCGCCAAAATATTTTACAATAAATAACACAAAGTCTCCCTCAGCTGATATTAGAACTAAAAATCTTATAAATAAAACAAAGATATGCCAATATGTATCTGGTAATCCAAAACTAAATCTTGATCTATTCACCAATTAACTCTAATATTGTTTCAGATCTCACAATCAATTTAATATAAATTATTTTGTAATGTAATAAACTATGATATAAAGACACAAAAGATACATAATGATCACCAAAATATTTTTCAGTACATAACACAAAGACTACTCCATTAGCTAATATTAGAACTAAAAATCTTATAAATCAAACAAAGACATGCAAATATGTACTTGATAGTAATCCAAAACTAAACCTAGATCTATTCATCAATTAACTCTAATATTGTTTCACATCCCACAATCATTATCAGGTCGTGAATGTATTTGCTTGAAGAATAATTAGCATATAACCAACACAATGCACATGATTCAATTTTTTCTCCTTTCCCAATAATTCTTGAATTAATGCAATACTGTAATATAACAACTTATAGTAAATAAAAGGCTTCAATAGCCAAATATCTGTTAAAGCAATGAACAATAATGACTGACAAGTGGAAACTCTTATCATTAATATTAGCTTTCTTAGTACCAGTTTCTACATAATGAATGGAGAACTCTTTACAAATTGAGCATCTATGTAGAAAATCCCATTATTAACACTGGCATTATTAACATTGACACCGTGTAATACACAGGATATAGTTATTCTCCTTCTTTTTCATCTTTTTTTAAAATATAATTGATAATGTAATAAGAAGGCTTCATTAATAGCCAAGTTTCTATTGCACACAAAGTAATAAACTTAATAATGGCCAAGTAGATTAATACCTGCATCATTGATATCTATTTATATTAAATAATGAACTTAAATGATGACGAAGCATATTAATATCAGTATCACATTAACTTGTGAGCAAGTTAAATTTTTTTTGGCACAACTAAAATATAATATTTATTTTATAAAATTAATAATAGTTGTAACCATAATCTGTATCAACACTAAGATATTTCAAATGGCAAGACACCCCAACAGATACATGAGGTTACTTGAGGAGAATTCTGAAAATAAAAAGCATATATGCTTGGTAGGTTCTCACATCAATTTGATGTGTGCATAGTTGAAAAGATAAAAGTAGAAACAACATTAATTGAAAAGAGTAAATACCGTGTACCCAAACAAAAGAGTAAATGCGGATTACTCAACTCACTAAGTTATTTATGTCACCAAGTTTTCCATGCCATTATATACTTGGTCAAGTTAATTAACTTTCTATGCTAACCAAATGTTGATTTACTGAGTTTTTCAACCTAATGAAGTATCAATCAAAGTAACCATGTCGGAAGTGGTAATTGGTGCTATTGGCTGATACATCGTCTAACTTATCCTAATCAAGCCCTAGAACAAAGTCCTTCATTCAATAAAACACTCAAATAACTCGTCTTTTGATGATGATACGAGTTTAGATATGCCATATTTCGTACCAGCTAGGTTGAGGTCAAGCGGCTGGTGGTGGGTGGTGAGTTGGGATCCTCTATCATGCATGTTTTGCACCACACATGGTTGTATAATCAGAATAATTGGCATATCATCATTTATCCTCGCAACGTGCTGTGTATTTGGCACCCAACACGACTCTCTTTGTAGGGTTGTGAAATCTTGTGAAGTTAAATCACACAGCATAGAGGATATCCCAGCACGGTACTCGGCCCTGGCAGCGTTTTGGCAGTTCTTTGCATGCGTGTGCGGGTGGTGCCCACGTGACAAAGCTTCCAAAGCGGTTTCCCCAGTGAGGCCAAGCAGTTCACGCTGGTCCCTATCTTGACCAATATCTTGACCAAAGAAGACAAAATGACAAACAATTTAGCATAAAAGCAAATGTACTAAAATGTAAAGAGAGAGAGACACAGAGAGAGAGAGAGAGAGAGAGAGAGAGAGAGAGAGAGAGAGAGAGAGAGAGAGAGAGGGAGAGGGAATCTATGCAGATGGAAATGAGAGAGAGAGAGAGAGAGAGAGAGAGAGAGAGAGGAGAGATAAATAAAGAGAGAGAGAGAGAGAGAGAGAGAGAGAGGGAGGGAGAGGGAGAGGGAATCTATGCAGATGGATAAATAAAGGAGTCAGGATTGCTTTGAGATCTGCTCATAATGCCATCCAACGATTGATGTAATCAAAGAAAATCAAACATTCATTTTGGCGAAAGAGACAACCCAACCCGAGAGAGAGAGACAGGGAGCCGGCAGCTAAAGCAAACACAAACGTTCGCAACTAACCATATGAGCTTACCTACCACGACTGATGAAGACCCCACAAATGCTCGATCAAAGGCGTATCCAACACCATGGAGTTGTTATTTACTGAAAGTTGGTACTTCATTTAGAAGATATCCCACCAAGAGTTGTGGACCATACTCCTAATAGAACTTCGTTTCTTTTTATATATCTTCAGAAAAAAAAAAAAGGAAAAAGAAAATAAAGAAAAAAAAAAGAAAATAAAGAGCTTCGTTAGATAACTCTGACCACTTGAGTTCACCGCTTTTATTGGCTTCCATCATCACTTCTATGCGATAATGTAATCTAAAACATTTTGAGGGGAGAAACTGCCGTAGTTGGCACATGGTTAATTTTGAATCCCCCCCCCCACCTCTCTCCCCTCTTCTCTCTCTATCTCTATCTCCATCTCTCTATCTTCCTCTCCTCGATCTCCCTCCCGCAGTTCCCTCCCTCTCCGAAAAAGAGAAGGATGATTTGGGTCAGAGGAGGAAGATTTTTCAGCTTTACTGTGGAGCCATGACCTCCATATTTTGAGGTGTGTTGAAAAAAGGTGAACAGATAATTAGCATGTTCAAAGAATATAAGACATGCTTGGTCAGTCAGGTGAGCTACGTTGTGTACCAATATACAATATTAGATGTGCTCACCAATATTAATTTTTCTTTCCTTTCCTTTTATATTTGGCATGTGCGAATGTGTTTGTGTGTACGGGGGGGGGGAGGGGAAGGGAGGGACGGAGGGAGGGGAAGAGAGAGAGAGGCAGCTTAATTTTCTATGATTTCATAGTTACTACATGAAGTTCATATCGATCAAGTAGTATACGATTGAAATCAACCTAAACAGTGTTACAACGAACCATTGCTTGCTAATTCTAAGACAACGGACGTTGACATTGTTTCCACCGAGCTAAAAGTTTTCATCTCTTCAGAGTGGAAAAAAGGCCCCCCCATTGAATGTGCATGGAAAAAAGACACCATAGATTGGTCGGCGAACTGAAGAAAAGAGGTACCACCTTTCTTTGTGAATGAATAAAAAAGATGGGGAAAGCAAAAAGATATGGGAACTGCCTGGGTAGCAACAGTGAAGATGTATGAACAAGTTACAGTTCACTGTCCCTGGTTTTCACTGAATAGAAGTCTGATAATTTTTGGACCAAGAATAGGTGGTCATACTCTATGAAAGAATTTTCTTGCTAGTAACCATCACTATGTACCTTTCCTCTTCAAAAAAGAGAAAAACATCATTACATGTATTGTTTACTGATCACACTTCACAAAAAAGTTCTATTCTCTATGCATTACAATCTATCCCACTCTAATTCATTCAAAGATGATATGCAGTGATATGTTGCAACCAATTTCTTAGTGATATGTTGCAACCAAGTTCTTAACAAACTATTTAGTGTTTTTATAACTAGATCTGTTTCTTTTGTTACCATCAATAACGAGATGTAATTGTGCAAATTAAATCAGAAGCCTTCCACACATAATTTTATGAATATGTCACTTGATAAACTTCTATATTTTTCACTTATAAACTTCTATATATATTGCTAGTGCTCATCAAAGCGCTGTTTAGACTATATTTTTCACGTTTCATATTAGTGTATATGTTTGTTATATTATCTTCTACCAATAACCCTAATTTAGATAATATTACTATAGTTATTATTTTCATAGACTGGAAGAAGCTATATATTGATGATCCAATCACTATTACTACTGGAAAAACAAATTAGTAAAGATGAGAGCAGTCAGTTCCTTAAGGATCGATTTTTTTTTTTTGGGGTGTGTAAGAAATTTCAGCATCTTCCTCTTTGAGCCTGTTTACTATATATCAGAAAAATTCAAGGTCGAACAGACAACGAAAGCAAGGCTGATACCACAAGGACTGTCCACTTGATAAAAGCATGGCAAGGATATCACACACCCAAACATGCTATCGAACCACCATATCAACCAATCACCTCAGGGAGCCTATCCTCTGAAATTACCTACAAAAAAACGAGAGGACAAAGTAATAAATGAAGAAGAAGAAATTCCATAGCTTTCGCTTGTTCTTGACAAAGCACTTGATGATGCTATTGCACCAAGGCCCAGGGCAACACATACCTTCAGTCCAGATCCCATGGCATGCTAATCCATTTCAGGGCTTCAAGTAGTAGAAGGTTATATAGGCTGTCAAGTCATAGTCATCAATCTTTGTGGCTGTCCAATTTGAGAGGAGGTGAACTTTGACTTGTGGGTGGAGTTCCCATGTGATATAACAACCTCTCTCTCTCTCTCTCTCTCTCTCGCGCGCGCGCGCGCGCGCGCGCGCTCGTGCGCGCACACACACAAACACACACACACACACGCACAGAGAGAGAGAGAGAGAGAGAGAGAGAGGAGGGGGAAGGTAAGAAGGTTGGAGGGTGCAATTGGTTAATTGGAGAACAGTGTGGAGGGGTGGATGACTTGGTGAGAAGGCTTACCAATTAGAGAGGTTAGATGTGCTCGTGGACTTTTGAACCGCGGTTTGTGGACACAAACGCATGCGCCACTTCTTTTATCTACCCACACCAACTTCTTACATCCTCAAAAGAATATTTATCTCTTCATCAGAAAAAATAAAAAAGGAATCATTATCTCTAACAGAGAGACTGTAAACAAGATCCTGGTCACGGAAGAGATTGAAGAAAACAAAGAGTTCCCCCAGAAAAAAAAGTACGACACATGCCCTTAAGTTGGCCTGAAACAGGAACATACCATCCAAGTTGAATTGCTTGAATAATTCACCCAGTTCTCCAAAGCAGAGATTAATCTCTGACCAAATATTCACTCAGTACTGCTATCTATCTCAGCGAGTCGCATGGTCCTCATGCCAATGATACATCATCACACTATATATATTTTCCTGGCACTTCATGACCTTACACTAGAAATAGAGGGGCGGCAGCCTATTGATTTACGTAGACTGAGGGGTAAATTTGTAAAAAAAGTTTTTTTAGAACATATATATATATATATATATATATATATATATATATATATATATATAGAGAGAGAGAGAGAGAGAGAGAGAGAGAGAGTCAGGCTATAATCAGATTGACCGAATTTGAACTCATATATGCTCAGATCAAAATTTTATAATAGAAGTCATATATAAATGATTTAAGCCATTGAATATGATCTACTATCTCAAAATTACTTACATATAAAAAATTATATAATTTGAAGACTCTTAACTTATACATCAAATAGTCAAAAATTAGACAGTCTAAATAAAATTGAATTAGATGTATTTTTTGATTACTTGATGCATAGACTAGAAGTTTTTAGATCATATGATTTTTGATGTGCAAGCAATTTTGGGATAGTAGATCACATCCAATTGCTTGGATCATTAATGTAGAATCTCTATTATAGAGTTTTGACCTGACTAAATTTGTGCCCAAATTTGATCGATCTTATCCGAGTCTGCTCCCATATATATATATATATATATATATATATATATATATATATATATATATATATATATATATATATATATATATATATATATATATATTGCAGTCAAGGACTCGTGGCTTGAACGAGGCAGGTTAGTCTTTGCTCCCGCTTACGTGAGATATTATCTATTTTGATCATTGGCCACTATGATATAAGGCCTCATAATTTTACCCTTTAAAAGATGCCTCATAGAGGAAAAAAAATCCCATAACATACAAGCTAGAATCCTTCTTGACTCGTAACCAATATAAAATTAATGATGCTCTCCCTTCTATACCATAACATAGCCCCCCTCCAGTTAAGGAAGACTTAAGGCAAGGTTGCAGGAGGTGCACTATAGTCTATCGGAGACATATCGATCCCATAGTGGGTGCCAATATTGAGGTTAAGGACTCATGGCTCGGGCGAAGTGGATTGGTCTTTGCTTCTGTATACATTAGGTATTGTCCGGTTCGATCTTTGGCTACTATGACATGAGGCCTCATGATTTTTTTCTTTAAAAGATGTCTCATGGAAGAGAAAGTCTAACCTCATATAAGTCAGAGTTTCCATTGACTCACAATCAATGTGAGGCTAATGATGCTCTCCTCCTACACTAGAACAATTTGAGTTCACATAAAATACTTAATACTCACATTCAATACTATGCTGCTTTATTCCACCCTTGACATATACAGCATCATTGGAGCAAGGGCGCAGCTCGTTGAAATTTTCAGCTGCCTTTAACTATTAGAATAAAAAATGCACCGAGTGATATAGAGAGTAATATGGTTTTACCATCAACTAATTGGTACACTACAAGAAGATGGTCAATCAGTGATAAAATATTTTGGCAACATCCTTTATTTATTTTTTGTGATGAATTATTTTGTTACAAATTATTTATGTGTTTATGACAACATTCATTTTATAACAAAATATTAAATATTTCATGATAAATTACTATTTTGTTGTAGATGACTTTAGAAATAAGGCATTGGCTGTGAACCAGTGATGCAATTTTTTTGTTGCCAAAAATTTTGGGTAACAAAATTATGTTTTAGTGACAAAAATTTTTTGTGGCTAAATGTATAAATTCTTGTAGTAAATAGCATTGACAAACTGTTACCTCATGCAGAATTAAAATTTAATTACAAATTGTTTCCTCCAGCTAGCAAGGCCAGAAGTTTTACATGGAAGGAACGGGATAGAGTTTGTATAAAAGCTATTGTGTGGTAAAAGATAAGGATATTAAAAACTGTCTGCTGTAAAGGATCAAGGCTTTCAACAAGAAGCTCATGGTGATGGCAAATGCTTAAAGTAAAAATATATTATATTTACTCCCAGCCTAATTTGTTATGAAGGATTTGCCCTCTGATACAGAATTGCACACCCCATGTCGGTCATTGCCATTCTACAAAACAACTGAATATGTTGCTTATGAACAAAATTAAAGTACTTCAGAGAAGCCATTTGGTATGTCATTTCCCATTTGGGTGGAACTTCTTTAAAGAGATAATAACGTTGGAAGGTGAACTACCATCGATAATGTTAATTATTTTATTTGATTACACTGGTTCATCTAGTGGAAAGTTCACTTCCTTGGGCACGTGTGATTCCGGTGGCAACTAACCCCCCTAATTCTTAAGCAGGTCAGATGCATGACCAATAAAGAAATACAATCTTCATAAGATATGCATGAGCGAATGCAGTCATACATGTACATTCATTTTAATGCATTTTGATATTGATGCAAAGTGAAACATGATGTTATGAATGTTTGTTTGTGTGATCAAGAATATTTTGTTATTCTAGTCTGGTTCCCTCTGCATGTCCATGAAAACTCTTCTTATCCTATTTTTCTCTGAAAAAAGAAATTTTTAGTATGGACCAGGCTAAATCAAGCGTGACCTCTCACAGTCAAAATTTTGCTACTTTTGGCAAGATCTTCGATGCAACCAAAATGTTTATTTACTATATATACCAGTTTAACCTCATGCAACCAAGAGCTAGCCTTCAAGTTTCTGTAGAACTAGAGTACTTTCGTCTACAAAAAGTATGAGGGAGGCATGGTTTAGAGACTTCAGTTATATTTGGTGAGGTAAGAAGCTAAAGATTATGTACTTGTCCCACAAAAACCATGACAACCCCCTAAAATGATTGTTAACCAATATACATAACTCAGATCTTTAAGTAGTCCCTATGTGACATAACACAGTTCTTTAAGTAGTCCCTATGTGACTGCACTTTCTAGGGAAGATGTAATTTTGACAGTCTATATTACATCAATATAAACCTTCTGCGAAATTAAGCCCATGTTTAGGAGGAAAGTGCTATTAGAGCAATTGATTGCTGTTGTTGTTAATTTTTGTTTTTGGTAATACTCTGGAGTTTTCATTACCAGATATGCAAATAAGTACAGGATAAAATAGTAGTAACATCAGTTACCCCAACCAACTGATGTATGATTGCTATTATCATGTCTCGAACCTGGCATCTGGTACACGATGGCCGCATACTCTCTAGAGCAAGCTCTAAAGAACATGCAAGATCTATAAAATTCATTACAATCTCAACAACCCATGAATACTATTGATCTCAATTCATAACAAATATTTTATATTAATAAATATCAAATCTTATATAATTTACAAAACTCAGCCATCAAACTATTATTAATGATACTTTATCTAATCAATCACAAAATTTAATTCCTTCAATCATTCGATTAAATATCAATAATGTTCTATTTATTTATTTATTCACCCATTAACCCAAGTCATAATCAATCATGAACATCCTGTAACTTTGAGAAGAAAAAAAGAAATGGAGGAGGATGAGCTTTACAGTCCAGTATGAATTTCCATACACCAACATTAATATAATAATAATAAATAAGAAACTAATAATAATTATTACTCATATAAATCATATGCTAAAATATACCATAATTTATAAAAATATGCATAGCAAATATGTCTTTTTGGTATTTCTTTAATAAGCCATATCATATAATTATTCCAAACCAATATATATCAAATTTGATCATAATAAGGGGCTCGGCTCTAGTCTGCCATAGCCATGTTTCAAGCATGTAGGAAGACAATAAAAATGACTAGTTCTACGGACTATCACTATCACGATAACAAAGTCCTGTAGATTATCTAAACTATGTTTCAAGCCCATGGGAGGGCATTAAGAAAGTAGCTAGTCTAAGGGACTATACATGCTCAACTCTGAATTATCATAACTATATTTTAAGCCCGTACTGGGATACTCATAAAGTGGCTGGTTAAAGGAGCACAAGTCTTCAACCCTAAACTATTATAACCATGTTTTAAGCCTATGAAAAGGCAGCAATAAAGAAGCTAGTCTAGAGGATCATAAATACTCAAATTTAAATTATTACGGCCACATCGGATAGGCATCAATAAAGTAGCTAGTCTAAATCATTACAATCCCACATACAGTCATACAACTCAATTACAAACTTGTCAGATATTGTAATTCAAAATTACATTATTGCAAAACTCGATGCACATAATTTTTGCAATCAATCCAATTTAGGATCAGTGATATATAATACCTAACTTCATACAAAATCATACATATACATAACAAAGAAGTATATAGCATGAATATATCAAAAACCATATAAATCAAAATCATGATGCACAAAATAATTATTATATAAATTGGTGAATAATGTTCAGAAACTCTTATCTCTATTGATGTCAAATAGAACTTACTAGGTTTACAATCTGGATCTCAAGAACCCTGCTTGATATTCTTTAGGTCAAAAGTTTTTAAAATTAATATTTTAAAATTAGATTCATGAGATAAAATTCATGTTTCCAGTCCGCTTAATTGAAATTTATCAAAGGTTTACACACCAATCCCATGATCCTTTTTAGCTAACTTCTTAACTCAATAATTAAAGATAAGAGAGAGAACAATAATCAATGAATTAATTAAACTAAGGAAGAAAGGAAAAAGGAGGGAAGAGAGAGAAGGGAAAACCCCCTCTTCTTCTCTTCTCTTCTTCCAAAATAGGGGATGCCTACCCTTTTTTTTTTCCTTCTCCGACATATGGTGGTGGAAGACTGGGGCCAGCGATTTATGGTGGCTACTGACGATGATGAAACTATGCCCCCAATGATGGCCATGGCTGATGGGGGTCAATGGAACTCAACCTCAAACAAGGATTGCCCTATTTGAAATAAAATCGGCAGCTTACTAGCTCCAATCGTCGGCTAACGACGAGGAAAAGCCTAGGAAAAAGGAAGAGAAGGAAGGGGAGGAAGCTACCTAGGTTTGGCAAGACCAATAGGGAGGGATCCAACAGTCTTCCTCCCTAGGTTTGGCAAGACCAATAGGGAGGGATCCAATAGTCCTTTCAGTGGAAAAACCAAGAAGAATCAAAGGGAAAAGCTTGAGAGATCACCAGCAATCGGTGATGATTCCTTGGGGTAATCACGATGGAACTAAAGGTGGGGTGGATGCCTTCTTAGAAAGAAGATTTTCTAGGATTTTTGGCTAAATTTGACTCAAATTGAGCCTCTCTCTCTCCGCTTCGTTGGATATGGGAGAGGAAGAAACAAAGTCCAATTAGGACTCTCATTCTTTTTTTCTTTTTTTGCTTTAAGATGTGTACAAAAAAAATTGGGTCCTTACATTCTCCACCCTTGAAATAATTTCATCATTGAAATTAACATACATGAGGTTTCGAACATTGAAAATACATAACCCTCATATTATCCTTAAGCTTCCAAATCATCTACATCTCAAAGTGTTTGCTTCAAAAGTTCTTAACATAATCGATTATATGATATTTTAAAACTAGATTCTTTCAATCCACATGACAACAAATTCTCTTGTTCTCTTAATCTAGCTTAAAATATCATAATTTTTTGTCCATGAAATTGGTTGCTCTTGATTAATTTTACATGAAAATTATAATCGACCCAACCTACTCTTAATAAAAGTTGGATATTCTGAGATATTAGATGCTCATCATGATCTACAACCTTCTTTATTCTTTTAGCTTTCTACATGTGTAACAATTATACTCTTATTGTATAAAAATCTCAAATCTGTTCAAATAAATGGAGTGATAATGTCAAATTAAGAAAAGGATACCTATACCCAAAACATTTTATATCTGAACTCAATTAAGGATTATCAGTCCATTAACTCTATATTTAAAATGCTAAAAATTCTTCTAATCATTACCAATAGCAAAGAACCAATCACCAAAGATGGTACTGCAGCAACTAGATGAGCCTAAGGATCAACAACCTTATTATTTCTTTTAACAAAGGAAGTCTCTTTTACTAAAAATCAAGTCAAGTCTCCAATTATAATACTTATTGAGTTAGAATTAGTATTCTTAACTAGTTTTTAATATAAGTTAACTACCGCATCTCTTTTATGCACTCTGATCTAAATCCACTGAATCCTCTAGGGTTATCGAATGATACTTGACAAGAATATTGTTTTAAATCAAAATCTAAAAACATCCAACCTTTCAAAATTTTGATAGATTTTGAGCAATCCTTTAGATTCCTTTGCTCCTTGAATATATCACATCAAGGTTAAATATTGATCCACTTCTATATTTGAAGCCCTTGCATAGGCTCCACGACTTATGTAAACCCCATAAATCTAAAACTAATAGGACTGAGTTAACTCTAGATTTATTTGATAATTAATTAAATAATCTAAACTAATCTTTCTTTTTTTAAAAAATAAAATTAACTTCCAACCTAAACAAATTAGAAGACTTCAAATCCACATTCCTATGAGTAGAATCAATTTGATTATTCTATATAAAATTTCCTTCATCATGATCCTTAGCATCAGTAAATAAATTAATGCATGAAATATTATCCTTTATATGTTAAGACTCATATGTCTTCCAACAGTTTTTCAACTCAATTTGATAACAATAGCAAAACATCCTAGATCAGCTCAGAAACCTACACTTTGACTTGAAATAATCCATGGACCCCACTCTCCAACAAAAATAATGAAGATTAAGTAATCCAATCCACCAATAGAACTAAATATATTTTTCATCGCATGCATGTTTCATACATGATATTCAATATTTGAAGAATATTCCTCACTCATACAATGAAATTCTTCCATAAGCCAAACTCTAAACAACTATTGATAAATCCAAAATGATAATGATAAAATAATTAACATCAAAATTAGAAAAATCAATATGATTTTCATCTATATCAAGTTTAGAATTTTAAAATCATCTAAACAATAATTGAAAAAGTATACCGAATACTATATATAAATATATCCCAATTTATCTTAGGATCAACATCTCTTATATTTAGATCAAACTCTACTGTTGTCACCAATTTTTGTTGAGCACCATAAAGGAGGCGGCAGGATGCCGAATAGTCATGAGCGAGACTTGCAAGAAAAAGTTTCAGCTAAAAGTTGCTCTAGCAGAGACTCTCTAACACTCAAATTAGAAAAATGGTATAACAGAAGGAGTAGCATAAGGATAGGATTTCCTTTTTGGGGATCCCCTTGGACCTCCTTTTATAGGTGAAGATGGGAGCTTGTGTAGAAATCCACCAGCATGACCCTTAAGAATTGTGTAGAAGGTACCAGGTCCTAGTTGTCGTTGGCTGGACCATCCATCTTGAGTTGTGTCTCTCAAGGATAAGTGATCAAATGGTTATGAGTGTTAGATATATGTGCCCTAGAAGTCAGAATTGGCTGACACTTGTAATACACTTATAGGGGTAAAATTATAATTTTGACTGTAATCAATAAAATGAATTATTTTCTATCACATATGTGTATTTAGTGTCTATGATACATCCTTTGAGTTAATGATAATGATAATTCATATTTTTAAGAGTTGAAAATTTAAGATATATTAACTCATAAAATGCTCCGACCATAGGATCATCATGAGGATGGTGATTGATCCGGAAGGTTGGTGTATAATCATTTTTCTTTAGTAGATGAGTCTTGAGTCTATGGTATGGAGACATCAGAGTGAGAGTATAAGTACTCGTTAGAGAACGAGAGCACTGAGCGTGACCACCTCGAGTAGTCATTAGAAAGTCTACCTTCTCGTCAATGACTGACTCGATGCTATAGTGGATGTCAGTTCTTTGATCTGAGGTGCATCGGCAGTTTACCTTGAGGGTGTTATAGTTTGACTATATCGTAACTCAATCTTCTAGCCATTCGAAATTCTGAGATGTATGTTGGCTATAGCATGTTCATTGTAGGAATTGGATTGTATCAAGATGGAATCTATCTACCTCGGTGGTAGAGGAGCAGCCCTATGATGATCATGAGAATCAAGTCCAGAAGTCCATGACCATGGCAGAGTGAAATAATAGAAATAATTTTTATTTAGGTTTTCACATTGGACTTGAATCGAATGATTACATCATATGACGGAAACTAGGATTTGACGAGTTCATCTTAACCCTAATCTAATCGAAGCTCAAGATAGAAGAACTTGATCACACAGATAGCTGCACCAAGAGGTTCGCATTCAGCTCTGATGGATTGCCACCGTATATTGCTAGGTGTCACTGATAGATTTTGGGAGCAATTAGAATGATTTAGATGATCGATCATTCTAGTTGTTCGAATTAGAAAAGTTCTAATTCATCGAAAGGAGTTTCGATGATGTTGATGATAGAGATCATGACATATTCCATTACCATACGAAACTAAACCTAACTAGATCACACAAATAAGGGTTTGAATTTGATGATCATTAATTGAACTGATTCAGTTCAATTGATCTGAATAAGATTCAATTAGGTTCAAAAAAATCATACTAGCACTCGATTGAACCTAACGTTCTTTTTTTACTATCATAAATAGTTATCCTGACTGAGCCAAAGAAGTTTGTGCTCGATCGGAGGTCTTCACTTGGTCTGACTGAAGCCTATTCAGATCAGAAAAGAATTATCTTATTTTGTAAGATAATACCTACCATTTTTAGTCACCTGCCATTTCTCATCCTTTGACTTTGATCAAAAGTTGACTTTTGACTGGTCAAATGTTGACCATTGATACTTTGACTTTTGTCCACATGTCACGTACCTATTGGAGAGTTGGTGGGGGCTTGTCCTCCTACCAGAAGCTAGCAAGGAGGAGGGCACACGCCAAGGATGGCGTGCGCCCAAGCAAGAGGCGCCTAGGAGTCCCTGTTGGATAGGGACTCCATCTCCTTTTTGGATTCTAAATAGACTCCTCCTAAGAACCATGTTTGACTTGTCTTAGGCACCATCTAAGGATGAATCCAAGGGACTCTATTTCCACCAATCAGATTTAGATCTGATTTCATAAAGAGTTGTGATTGATTGGAAAGAAGAGGAGTTGGATCATGCATAGTCTATAAATAAGATCCTACGCCCAACTCAAAGAGAGAAGACAATCCCCACGCCCCAAGGCTGCCTCTCTCTTCCTCCTCCATGCCAAGTCCATCTTCTCCCTCTCCTCTCCACACCCAAAGAAGTTTGGGTTCTCAGTTGGTGCAATCCAGATGAGAGGAAGGCGACAGAAAGCTAGAAGGCTGTGCTGCTGCAAAGGACAACTACTGATTTTCGAAAGCTATTTTGAAGATTCTTCAAATTAGATTCAGATCTTATTTTTAAAGATGTGATAGAGAAGAAGTGGATCTCCAGATCCAGTCTGAGTGGATATCGATAGAGGTCAGGCACTTGCGTGGCTAGATCCAAAATTTTTCGCTGCTTACAGGATCATCAAATGGATAATAGGATTATCCTACATCAAGATAAATTAAATTAAATTAAATTTATTTAGATTTTATTTTTATTATTAGAATAATAAGAATTAGATCTAAAATATTTTAGATCTGATCTAGATTAAAGAAAAAAATTTTAAAATATATCTCTTGATCCGATCAGATCTGAACGAACCTGATCCAAAAAATTAGAATTTTTTTTCAACAAGTTGGTTCAAGAATCGAGAGGACACATGGGTGGTAATTGACTGGCTGAAATTTGGTGGTCTTTCCTAGCTTTCCTAGGAGTGGATTATAAATGAATGTCAGGGGGTTGCCCCACTTAGACACTCCACTTGTCAACTTTTGTCATGTTTCGCTAGGGCCTTAGGTGTCGGGTGTGATAGTGCGCATGTGGCATGATTAATGACTTCTTGGAGGATCTCGATTGGAGACTATTTTTCTAATTGGGCATAAGCTCGACCGACCAAGAGTCGGCATGTTGGGCTATCCTCTGAGAAAGGGAGGGTATAAAGATCGAAGAGAATAGGAGAGGCTCCACCGATCGTCGAGCAAACTTGTTGCATCGTGTCCCATCGAGGCCCATAATGATGGTTATTAAGCATGAGTGGGGCATTTAATATCCCCATGGCGCGATAGATGACTTTTAGGATGACCTATCTTGGTGTGCCCTCTTGCCATGGCGAGCAGCTAGCTGTCGGGGGTACCTTAAGTGATGTGACTTGATAGGATCAAGAAGGAGCCGACTTCATAAGAAGTAGCCCTCGATGGAGGTGGGTGTCTAGCGGTTGGTCGAGCGATAATGGTGCACTAGGTGCCGACCCATCCCATGGTTGGAGATGCAAGGAAGGGTTCTTGGATAATTGATGGGATGGACCTCAGCTCTGGTATCTCTCCTAGGGGTTTTTGACTGATCCTTACTCCTATTAGGTTTCAGAGTCATTTACTATTACAAATTACTTTAGGAAGCTTAGCCTTCATGTAGCCTTGTCAGGACATGTTATCTCCTGTAGGATCGAGCCACTATGGTATCCGGCCTGGGTCAGCAAGTCTCAGATCCTAACCTCCGGCCGCGTTCCAGCATTGGCCTCCATTTGGCTTCAGCACTCAAGCGGGATCCATTCTAGTCGACTTGGTTGGTAGGAAGTGACTGGTTGTGCACTGAGGCATGTTTAGACATATACAACCATATGGCTACATCAATGATGGCTATGATAAGTCTTTCATAGTTGATCATTGTAGCATTATCGGTAACTCTGAGCAGGAGTCGGTGAGCCCTTGTTGGCATAGGTGAGAGATTACAAAGGGTGAATGTAGGCTTGGGATTGGCCATCTTCAATCCAAGGAGTGGTCGGCCATAAGTGATCAAGGGATGACGCGGGGGCGAAGGTAGCAAATAGCTCTAGCTCCCTAGAACCAAACTTCTTTGGGCCTTGGGCCTGCCTCACATTATTGGGCTATGCAGATTTTCTTCCAACACCTACTTATTGAAATCAAAGACAACTCATCAATTATGTTATATATATCATATGCCACTTATGTGATCTGAAATCCAAATTTTGAATTCTTTCTGATACTTCTATCATGTTTCTAGTAATCATAACCTTAAGTTTTGATTTCGACTATGTCATAGATCCAAGTGATCATAACTTAATCTCTGATACCATTCTATCATGCCCGAAACCTAACACCCGGATTAGGCATGCAATGGCTGCACAATCCTCAAGGCAAGCCCTAGAAAATATGTAAGGTCTATAAAATTTATTACAATCTCAACATCTCATGAACATTATTGATCTCAATTTACGATAAATATTCCATATTAACAAATGTTAAACCTTATACAATACATAAAACTCGATCATCTAACTATTACTGATGATGCTTTATCTAATCAATCATAAAATTTAACTCTTTCAATCATCCGATCAGATATCAATAACGTTCTATCTATGCATCAATTTACCCATGAATCCAAGCCATAACTAATCATGAATATCCTGCAACTTTGAGAAGAAAAAGAGAAATATATGGGGTGAGCTTTATAGCCTAGTAAAAATTTTCATACACCAAGACTAATATAGTAATGACAAATGAGAAATTAATAATGGTTGTTACTCATATAAATTATATACTAAAAGATACCATAATTTATAAAAATACGTACAACAAATGTCTTTTTGTACAATAAGCCACATCATACAATTATTTTAAATAAACATATATCAGATCTGATCATATTAAGTTGCTTGGATCTGGTCTATTATAGCCATATTTTAAGCCTATAAGAAGGCAACAAAAATGGCTAGTCTTGCAGACTACCACAATCATTCGTGATAAGGTAACAAAGTGGCTATTCTCATAGACTACCATAGCCATATTTAAGTCTGCGAGAGGGCACCAAAAAAATAGCTAATCTAAGAGACTACAGGTGCTTAACTCTAAACTACCACAATCATATTTCAATCCCACGACAGGGTACTCATAAAGTGGCTACTCAAAGGACCACAAGTGCTCATACCTAAACTACTATAGCCACGTTTCAAGCCTATGGGAAGGCAGCAATAAAATGGTTAGCCTAGAGGATGATAAGTGCTTAACTCTAAACTACCATAGCCATGTTTCAGGCCCATGAGTAGGCATCAATAAAGTGGCTTGCCTTGAGCACCACAATCCCACATATAGTTGTATAACTCAATGATAAACTTATCAGGTATTGTAATTCAAAATTATATTATTACAAAACTTGATGCACATAATTTCCACAATCCATCTAATTTAAGATTAGTGATATGTAATACACAACTTCATACAAAATCATATATATACTTAACAAATAAATATATAGCATGTAACTATCAAAAAATACATAAATCAAAATCATTGATGCACAAAATAATTGTTATATAAATAGGCAAACAATGTCCAAGAATTCTTACCTTTATTGATGCCAAATAGAACTCACTAGGTTTACAATTTAGGTCTCAATAACCCTGCTTGATATTCTCTAGTTCAAAAATTCTTACAGAATCAAATTTAATATATTTTAAAATCAAATTCATGAGATAAAATTCAAGTTTCTAGAACCCTTAATTGAAATTCATCAAACATCAACACACCAATCCCATGATCTTTTTTAGCTAACCTCTTAACTCAACAATTAAAGATAGGAGAGAGAAAAATAAATAAATAATAATTAATTAAACTAAGGAAGAAAGGAGAAAGGAGCTAGGGAGGAGAAAGAAAGGAAAATCCTCACTTCTTCTCTTCTCTTCTTCCAACACAAGGGATAACTCCCCCTTTTTTTCTTCTCCCACATACAGCAATGGAAGACCGGGTCCAGCCACCTGTGGTGGCTCCCGATGATGATGAAACTATGCCTCCAACGATAGTCATGGGTAGTGGGGTCGATGGAACTCAAGCCCAAATAAGGACTTTCCTATTTGAAATAGAACCAGCAGCTCGCTGGCTCCAGCCGTGGGCTGACGAGGGGTGGAGGCCTTCTTATAGAGGATATTCCTTAGAATTTTTGGTCAAATTTGACTCGGATTAAGCCTCTATCCCCTGGCTTTGTCGGACATGGGAGAGGAAGAAATAGAGTCTAATTAGGACTCTCATTCTTTTTTTTTTCTTTTTTTATCTTTAAGATATGTGCAAAAAAAATAGATCCTTATAGCTATTGTTGTTTAAATTAAGTTGATGATATGCTCTCCATATTTACATTAATTGATATTTGATGTGTTGGAATAATGCTGCATGGCAACCTTAATTTTTTTAATTAGTATGAGAATGCTGCAATATTAATTGAAGATATTAATATTGATTTGATTTGAAAACCAAATCTCACCTGATTAATATGATTGAGGATCACATAAAAGAAAATAGGAATTTGTAGTAGAATGCCTCCACTAGATGACGCTTATTTATCTGAATATTTTCTAGTGCCTTTCAAACTCTTAATTTTGAAATCTTAGTTGAGATATTCATTATTTATTGGGCTATCGAGTTCATTACCTCTTCTTTATTTTTAGATTTTGATACTGAATAGTGGATGTGGGTAGTGCTTGAGAGTGAAATTAGAGCGACAATTGACAACATCTATATAGTTGGATTGAGATCTATTATTTCTATTTTAAATTTATAGTAGAGATTTATTTAATGTAAGACTTTTAATTTGATTATTTATTGAATTGGTTAATTAATTTATTTTAATTTTTAATGATTTAAATTTATTCTGCTGCTTTTTTTATGACATTATAAAGATATGTTTTGCATGCTTATGAGGAGAGTCCTCCATGAGTATGGTGATAGTTGTCGTGATCCTTAGCTCATGATCTTGGATTGGGGGTATGATAATTTATATTATATTAGAGCATAAGTAAATGAATTATGATACATAGAATTAGACATACAACTATAGATGGGTAAACATTAGGGATATTGAGATGATAATTTATATTGATTATAACATAAATTAAAAATCTTGATTTGACTCAAGTATATTGGTGGATTTGAATCAGAGTATGCAGCGGAAGTGTAGTAGTCTAAATTATTTTTAAGCTGATCAAAATGATAATTTAATTTTAAAAATGGTATGATAAAAAACTTATTTTTTTAAGATTAAAAAATGACTTGAGGAAGAAGTAACCTTGAATATATTTAAGAACTTGAGGAAAGAAAAATTTTAAGGATGATTTTTTTTTTTTTTTTTTTGGGGGGGGGGGAGGGGATGAAGAATATGATACCCCACCCAACTGCAATAATCTTAAAGGACCAAGAAAAGAAAAATAATAAATAAAAAAATCATCCAATGAAGGGAGTCTTCTTTCTATTGATTTTTCAATAGAAATTGGAGTTGAACTCCTCCCTCTCCATCGTTGTTTAAAGGGACCAGGTCTTTTGTGAAACCTATTGAATGGCTATCGAATCATCATCAGAGAAGGTCTATTTCTTTAGAGATTTTTACTAAGTTCATCGAAAATCGTGGCTAAATAACATCGGGAGAAGAGGTAAAAATCTCCAAATCCATTGATTTATCCTCCTCCACATGTTCCTTAACCCCCAAATCATGGTTTACAACAAGCTATTGCCAGATTTAAGCCGAGGAAAGGATGCCCTATTTTGATTTGTGCTTTTCCTATTCTTCACTTATTTTACTTGATTTTTAGATGTTGATTGTTGCTGCCAACCATCGATTAGATGAACTCTAGCTACATAACCATGCCTTAGTTGCCATCAACCACAGCCGCGTTGGCCATCGGCCCTCTTTTATCTAGAGAAGAAGAAGAACGTAAGTCCCCCATTATACCAAGAAGAAAGAGAAGAAAGGAAGAAAAAAAGGGAAAAAGAAAAGAAAGAGAGAGTTTTTCTCTCTTCTCTCTCCTCTCTCTCTTCTCTAATTTCTCTTTCCTCTCTTTTTCTCTCTCTAGGATTGATTCTCTCTCTATTTTCTATTCTAGTTTCTTTCTCTACATTCTCTCTCTAAAATATTTTCTTTCTCTAGAATAAATTTTCTCTCTTTGAAGTTTTCTCTCTCTAAGCTTAGCCGAGTGAAAGATTTTTTTCAATAATTTTGATTGAGTTTAGTGAACAATCCTAATTCGCGGTCATTGAATAGCATGCTAGCACCTATCTTGGGTAAATATGAATATCATTAGATTTGATCATCCATGACTTTTATTAAGTCATTTGTATACTAGTTTAATCATGATTTGATGAAATCATCTTGTTCAGAGCAATTAAGATTTCAGTCAATATAGCTAATTAGTTATATTCCATCTAATTAATTTTTTTCTCTCCTAATATTCTCTCTACTTGATTTGTTAACCTAATGAAAGGTTTCTAGCTCGATCAGTTTGAATCCGAGTTGACATGATAGACAGATTTTGAACCATCATGTAGGTTGGATAGTATATCTACACCAAGTCTGTGTCGACCATCGCAAAATCTACTCTTTGTGGATCTCTATTAAGTTTTAATATCTTAGCTATCTTTGATTATATGAAGTTGCTTGATATCGAGTTGATCCCTAATTGCCAAGCAATATAATGACCTATAGCTTGACTCTTGTTGAACACTACTAGTTCGAATACTCTCGATCTTTATTGAATCATCTGTATCCTAGTTTAATCATAACTAGATAAAATTATCTTAATTGGTCGGACCATGATGTTGGATGTTATCACTTTTGCCAGCCTTATGAAGATTTCAAAAAGTTAATATTTTTATTTTTAAAATATTAATGATTAAATTTTAATAAAAGAATATATTTTGAATAATATGTTCTGAAGGATCTTCTCAGGATTAATTGAATCTATCCATTCAGTTTTCTATACAAATAAGTAATGAACCATGCATATTTTTGAGATATTTTATAATTTATTTTGGAAAACAAATATTTAGTCTTTGATTTATGTGCGACTTATGAAATTATATTTTGAATGGAAACTGATTTGAAAATTTAATATTTATAGAATATTATAGTTTGACTTAAATTATAACATATATGCTATCTTGCAAAAAGTATTTTTGTATCCTTCAGATTTGAGTTCTCAACCTAACTATGTTTTGGACCCTACTAATAGAAGTTATGCATTGTTCTTCGAACCGTATCAATGAGAGTTATGTATTGGTTTTTTAGACCCTACAATAGGGTTTGTGCATTACTTCTCTGGATCCTGCCAATTAGGGTTGTTTATTGATTTTCTAGACCCTACTATGAGGGTTGTGTATTGATTTTCTGGACCCGAATAATAGAGGTTGTGCATTAGTTTTCTGGAACCTACTAATGGGGGTTGTGTATTGATTCTCTAGACCCTATCAATAGGGGTTATGCATTGACACTCTGAGCTCCTTGTTTCTATTCTGACCCCACCACAAGATATAAGTATGGTCATAATTAGGGTTGTTGAGTTATTTGTTGTTTGATTCAAATCAGATTTATGATTATAAATGCATATGAATATTAGAAAGTATTTAATTTATAAAATTTAGTATAAAATATATTCTTATGTTTATTTGTGATAATTATTTTTGAACATTATATCTTAAGATAATATCTAAAATATCTAGTTAAGATAATCATTATTTACTAGGCTATTAAGCTCATTACCTCTTCTTTATTTTTAGATTTAGAAACTGAATAGTGGATGTGGGTATTGCTTAGCAGTGAGATTAGAGTGAGAACTGATAGCATCTATATAGTTGGATTGAGATCTATTATTCCTATTGTAAATTTGTAGTGGAGATTTATTTGATATAAAATTTTTAATTTGGTTATCTATTGAATTGGTTAATTAATTGAATTTCAACTTTTAGTGATTTAAATTTATTCTGCTATTTGCTTTATGATATTGTGAAGAGATACTTTACATTCTTATGGGAAGAGTCCTCCATCAGTATGCGGTAGTTGTCATGACCCCTGACTCATGATTTCTGGTCAGGGGCATGACAATAGTATTAAAATATGAATATGATGAATACAATAATATATCTTAGCTGAAATAAAGACACTATCATAGCAATTACTGTAGCATGTAGTGCTTATGTCAAAAGACCTAAATTCCAAGCCATCCAAACAAAAGATGCTATATAAGCAGTTAATGCTTTAACCCTACTCTCTACTAAGGCCTGTAGGAAATTACAACAACATCAACAATAAATGAGGCTCAAAGCCATCGACAACCCTCACTAAAAGAGGCCAATAACTTTCAGCAAAAGCACTTGCGACCATAGCATGCTAACAGTCCTCGATACAACTAGGGCAAAGATTATAATCCATGAACTTAGAATGCAAAATACCTCTGCTAAGTAAAAATTTCTTGCATAGAAGCCTATACCATTGAAGCTTCTAGCAAAAGAATCACACCCGTTGAAGAACAAATACCTTTCATATTTATAAAAAAATCAGATCCATGAAATTGGGATCCTCTTTTATGCAAGATGTGAGCCACATCTTTAATAGAAATCAATGGAGATCTTGAGGAACCTCACCTAGGCTAATCAAACTAGAGACCATATGGAAATAATATCACTACTACAATAAAGGACTACAACAATGATTCAAAACTATTGCCATAGCCTAAAAAATTACTGTCATAGGCTATGGCAGCGATTACTTAATCACTGCCACTGTCGCTATTGCCGTAGGTCTATGGTAGTGATTTTTATATCGGTTATCATAATCGCTGCCATATGATATATATAGCAGCGGTTAGACAACTGCTACTATAATTAATTTATGGCAGTAGTTAATTTACTGCTGCTATAGGATCTATGATAGTGGTTATAATTAACCTCTGCTATATCTGTTAGATGTGTATTCTAAAAGTTAGATTAGCTGACACTTATAATACACTTCTAAGAATAATTTTATAATTTTAATTTAAAATTAATAAAATATTATTTTATTCTATCACATTATGTACATAATGTCTATGATATATTTTTTGAGTTAATGATAATGAAAATTCATAATTTTAAGAATTAAAAATTTAAGATAGGAATTTTTATAATTAACTTATAAACTACTTTCGATCGTAGGATCATCACGAGGATGGTGATCAATTTGAAAGATTGGTGTATGATTACTTTTTTAGGATAGATGAGTCTTGAGTCTATGGTGTGCAGATATCAAAATGAGAGTACAGATACTCGTTAAAAAATGAGAGCATTGAGTGTGACCATCTCAAATAGTCATAAGAGAGTCTACCTTCTCATCGATGACTAGCTCGATGCTGCAATGGTGTGATTGATTCTTTGACTTAAGGTGTATCGACAGTTCACCTTGAGGATGTTATAGTTTGACTACATCGTAACTCGATCTTCTAGCCATTCAGAATACTGTGGTGTATGTTGGCTATGTCATGTTCATTATAAAAATTGGATTGCACCAATAGGGGATCTATTTATCTCGATAGATGAGGAGAAGCCCTATGATGATCATAAGATTGAGTCCATAAGTCCATGGCCATGGTAGTGTGAAGATGATAGAAAAAGTTTCTATTAGAATTTTATATTGGACTCGAATCAAATGATTTATTCATATGATGGATGTTGGGTTTGACAAGTTCACCTTAACCCTAATCCTGTTGGAGCTCAAGATAGAAAAATCCAATCACATAGATAGCTCCATTGAGAGGTTCGCTTTCAGTTATGATGGATTGCCACCATATATTGCTAGGTATTACTGGTGGATTTTTGGAGCAATTAAAATAATTTTGATAATCGATCATTCTAATTGTATGAATTAAAAAAATTTTGATCTATCAAAAGATGTTTCGATGATATCGATGATAGAGAACATGGCATGTCTTATTACTATACAGAACTAAACCTAACTGGATCATACAAATAAGAATTTGAATCTGAATGTCATCAATTAAGTTAATTCAGTTCGATTGATTTAGATTAGATCTAATTAGGTTTAAGAAAATCATGCTAGCACATGATTGAGCCTAACATTTTTCTTCTATAATCATTCTGGATCATTTCGATTGAGTCAAATTAGATTTAGCTCATCCAGAAATTCTATCTTAGTTTTACTGGAGCTTATTCAGAGTAGAAAATGATTGTCTTAATCCATCAAATGAAAATAAGATAACATCTGCCAATTTCGATCACCTACCATTTTTAGTTTCGGACAAGGATCAATAGTTTGACCCTGATGTAAGAAAGAAGGGATAGGGGCGTGCGCCCCCTAGATGATTTCATGAGAGAGAGAGGGGCGCATGTCCCCCTAGGCATGCACCCCATATGGATGGGTTTTGATAAGGTCAAATTTAGATTTGACTAGGTCAAAGAATTTGATGGAGATCAAATTCTAGAAGAGAAAGGAGTCTCTTGCACCACCTTCTCCCTATCTATTTTGTAAGGCAACTCTTGGAGATTTTTTGGATGACAAATCTGATGGGATCAGGTGTATTTGGCATGGGATATCAGGTTTAAAAGTCTGATTGATCAAGCAATTAGATTGCTTGATCAATTAGGACTTAGGTTGGCGCAGGATCTATTTAAATGACCCTACACCCTAGGATTTTCAATCTTTGGATCTCCACACCCATATGCTGCCACCATAATCCTTCTCCATGCCCCCTCAAAAGCTCCTCCATCTCTTCTCCACGTCCACACCAGGTTTGGTGGAGTTTCAGCCATCAAAAGTTGAAGAAAGCTAGAGAAAAGATTGAGATAGGGTGATCTAGATCAAGAGATAGGGTGTTGCCTTCGAAGTTCGTTTGAAGGCTTCATAAATCAGATTTAGATATAATCTTTGAAGATTAGATCCAAAAGAATAGTATGTTTAGATCTAGCCTGAGTGGACTCTAGTAGAGGCCAGGTACTTGCATGGCTAGATCTAGAACCCCGGACAGCGGCTGATCATCATCAGGATAATTATCTACACTGAACAGGTTACATCTGATATTTCTATTTTTTTATTTTTATTTTAATTTTTAATATCATATCATTAGGATCAGATCTGAGAACTCTTTGATCTAATTAGTTTTGTCAAAATTTTTGTAAAAATTTTTGCTATAGATCTGATAAGATTAGATCGATCCTATGGCAGAAACAAGTTTTTCCTTCAACTGGTATCAGAGCTGCGTTAGCAATTTTTCAGATCTATCATAGATCTAATTATTTATTTATTTATTAATCTAATAATAGTGATTTTATATGTCACATCAGATATGATCAAATCTAAAATTAGAAAACTAAAAATTATATTATTATAGATAAAAAATATATAAGATGCATGACTAGACTAGTTGTAGAATTGCTCTATGTGCAGTCTACTATAATTTTTCTTTTGATATAATAAAATTAGATGTTTTAGATCTTTTTATTTCTATTTTTTGATGTTATAAGAGTTATAATCATATCTGAAAATAGAAACTCAAAATTTAAAAATTTTCATATGGGATATGATGGATGCATGTCTAGACTAGTTTGTAGAATTATTCTATGATTGTCTAGAATGGAAATTTATATGATTAGATTATTTAAAATTTTATTTTTTAGATGATATATGAGATTTATTAGATCTGAAAATATGCATATTTAGTTTAATATTTAATACATGAGATGTATACAGAACATAAATAATTAGATCTATAATTTTATATATGTTGTAGATCTTATTATTTTGTAGTATAGTTATTATTTTTGATTAGAGCATTCTCTTTATCCGTCCGATCATAAGAATAAGAAGGGTTTAAAGATCTTCCTTTTTCATTCGATGGGGTATTCTTATGGCTTGTAGGGGTGCTGCGTATTTGTCCCTAATCAAAAATTAAAAAAATTACTTTTCTATAAAATTTTAGATCCTAAAATTTTAAAATTTTTATGTATATTTTATTAATGAACCCAAACTTAATTAAGAATTAAGATTATGAAATCAATTAAGTCTAAAAATTATGAATTTTTAGATTTAAGACACCTTCATAAAATTAGATTCGGGTAGGGGTAGCTCAATTAGGTCTAGTGGTTGATCAAACTGATTCAAGAGTTGGTTAGGTGGGATCAAGAGTACTTAGAATTATCCAGCCTAATAGGATTAAGTCTAGGTCAAGGTCGACTCATAGTCACATATGGTCGATCAAGTCAAGACCTAATTTGGCTCCATGATTTGAGCTTGGATTGTAGGCTAATCCAGTCAGTTCTGATCAGACAGTCGGTATCTAAGGTAAGTATGACAGATACGATCAGTAGTTTTTAATTAGAAGCTACTCGATCTGAATATATTCTTATCGAGTTAATGGTATATTTCTTCCTCCGATCTTACTTACCTGATCGATTGGATCGATCTAGTTCTGATTTGAGATGGCTAATGATTCGAGCTAATCCATGCTATTAGGTTAGTCATAATTGTTATGACTAAGTCAAGTCAAGTTTAAGAGACCTAAATTAAATCTTTTTAAGAAAATATTAAGTCCTAGATCTTCCACCATTGTAGATGTGCTGATCCTTCCCGGGGTTGATTGTTCTTGACTGATCATAATGTACCAAAAAATACAACCATGTCTATTAGGCATTGGATACTATGGGTTGGAGGATGGGTTGGGCTTAATATTTTAAACATGGTAGGGGATACAATCAGAAATCCAATTTGTGCAAATGATGGGTCTGACTTAACTAAGGAATGGAGCAATATTTCGGACATGATGAGCTTCATGAATTAGAGACTAGGTCTGGGTGCACCATGACTAAAGAATCGTTGGATAAGAATTATCTACTCATCAGTTGATCCATCATCAATAACTATTAGGTGAGGTGGTGAGCCAGTCGGTGGGACTGCACCACCCACTAAAAATCTATGACCGCAGAGATTTTTGCATCTCTACCCAAGAAGTATATGGATCTAAGAAAATAGTAGGAGTCTAATTTATTTAAAAATAAAATTATTAAATAAATTGGTTAAGTCTAATTATAAAATCTAACTAAAAACTTTGATTCTCTATAGAAAAATATCTGCATCAAATCTCCTAGTCAAAATTCTAGACACCTACAGACAGATCAGATCCAATTTTAAGGACTAACTTAAGAGCTACAAAATTATTTTAGATTTTGAGAGGTTGTCTTATGTATTGGACTAGGACCCACCCACTTTACCAGCCCATCTGACTGCTGATCAGAGAACGTCTTTAGAGAAGTGGATGGATGATGATAATAAGGTAAGGTACTACATGCTTGGTGCTATGTCTGATGAACTACAATACCAACATGAGAACATCATGACTACCTGATAGATTTGGCTCACCTACAAGAGTTGTTTGATGAGCAGAGTTGCGCAGCTAGGTATCAAGTCTCCTGTAGACTTTTTAAAACTCAGATGCATGATGGGCAGTCCATCCAAGATTGTTATTTAATAATGATCAAGGATCTTGAGGAGTTGAGAAGCTCGATGTTATCATGGATAGAGACTTGTAGATTGATGTGATTCTATAGTCCTTGATCGATGCATATGGTCAGTTCATCATGAACTTTCATATGCATAAAATGCAATGCACCTTGGCCGAATTGATGAATATGCTGGTCACTGCTGAGCTTTTTATGAAAAGTTCTAAAAGCTCAGTTCTTACTGTAGAGCAGATTTTTTTTAAAAGAAAGTCTTTTAGAAAGAAGAAGAAAATCATGAAGAAGCAGAAGATGGATGGTGGAAAGAAGAAAATGAAAGAGCCGAAGAAGAAGACTGTTGACAAGAAAAAATATTTTCATTGCAATATAGATGGCCATTAAAAGCGGAACTACTCTTTATACCTGGCTAGCTTAAAGAACAAGAAGAAGGCATGTCTTTCTGGAGGTATGCTCATAATAGAATCTAACTTTATGATTTTTTTTGCATTTAGTTGGATGCTTGATTCTAATTCTAGTGCTCATTTGTGCACTTCTATGCAGGATCTTAAGGATAGCAGGAGGCTGAGGGATGGTGAGATAATCCTGCATATTGAAAATAGAGCAAGAATTACTGCTGTGGTCGTGGAGACCTATCCTCTATGATTACCATCAGGATTAGATTTAGTTCTTAAGAACTATTATTTTGTGCTTTTAGCATCCAAAAATTTGATTTCTATTTCTTGTTAAGCACAAGAAGACTATGTAATTAGTTTTCTTAAGGACCATTGTACTATTCTTTTTGAAAGAAATAAAATTGTAAGTGATTTCTTAATTAATAATCTCTATCAGTTGCATATTGATGTATCTGTGTTAAATTTTGAGCAAAACGTGAATGTCGTAGGATCTAAGTGACCTAAGGATAGTCTAAACGATAGGTATCTTTGGCACCTTAGGCTAGGTCATATAGTAGAAGGTAGGATTAACAAATTAGAAAAATCCAAACTTAAGAGTCTGTTGATTTTCGAGTCATATCTGATTTATAAATCATGCCTTCAAAGCAAAATAACCAAGCTTTCTTTTGTAGGATATGGAGAAAGGGCCATGGACCTACTTGCCCTAGTATATACAGATGTATGCAGTCCATTTGATGTACCGATAGAGGCAATTATGTCTACTTCATTATCTTTACTGATGATTTATCTTGGTATGGGTATGTGTACTTAATGCGACATAAGTTTGAAGCTTTTGAAAAGTTCAAAAAATTCAGACTTGAAGTAGAAAAATAAATAGAAAAATTCATTAAGGTTCTTTGATCAGATCGAGGAGGTGAATACCTTAGTTGAAAATTTTTAGACTATCTTAAGAAAAATGATATAGTCTCTCAATGGACTCCACTTAAAATGCCTCAACTCAATGGGATTTCAGAATGAAGAAATTAGATCCTATTAGATATGGTCTGATCCATGATGAGCTTCATAGACCTTTCTAAATTTTTTTGAGGACATAGTCTAATGACAATAATTTACTTATTGCATAGAGTTTCTTCTAAAACTGTTTCTACCATACCGTATGAGATATGACATGGTAAGAAATCAAGTCTAAGTCATTTTAAAATTTGAAATTGTCTAGCCCATGTTAAGAGACAACAGACGGACAAATTAGACTCCAAGTCCTTTAGGGCTTGGTTTATTGGATATTCTAAAGAATCGTTAGGATATTATTTCTATTTTTCGAAAGAGCATAATATGATTGTGAGTCGACATGCCATTTTTTTTGAAAAGTAGTTTATTCAAGATGGTGGCATCGAAAGGTAGATTAGGCCGAGGAGAAGATCTCTAAAGAGCAACGAGCTAAGGAACCTATGAAACCTAATCAAATAGAGTCAATCCATACACTACCTCCACCACCTCATAAATCAACTAAGATTTTCTGTCCTTCTGAAAGATACTTAGGTGCTATTCAAGAGGATGTTGAAAAAATATTCCTCATAGAAAATGAGGTTCATGGTGATGATCCCAAGACCTGTGATGAGGTGATATCAGATATCAACTTCGAAAAATGGTTAGAGGCAATGCGGTCAGAAATTGACTTAATGTGCGCGAACCAAGTCTGGACCTTGGTAGATCCATCTATAGGTATTATACCTATTGGGTGTAAATGGATCTATAAAAGAAAGATAGGTGCAGATGAGAATGTAGAAACATTCAAGACTAGGCTAGTAGCAAAAAGATATAGTCAGCATGAGGCATTGACTATCAGGATATCTTTTCGTCGATAGTCATGCTAAAATCCATCGCACATTGCTTGTTATTGCAGCCTATTTGGATTATGAAATATGGCAGATGGATGTGATAATAACATAACTAAATGGATATCTCGAGAAAGATATCTATATGGAGCAGCCACTCGATTTCACATTCAGTGATGGTCACAAAGTTTGCAAGCTGTAGAGGTCCATATATGGACTAAAACAAGCATCTCGGAGCTGGAATGCTCATTTTAACGATGTGATCAAATCATTTGATTTCATCAAAAATGAGGAGGGAGTGTGTGTATTTAAAAAGATCAGTGGAAGTATGGTTATCTTTCTCATACTATACGTGGATGACATCCTCCTAATTTAGAATGATATTTTCATGCCGACCATAGTCAAAATATGGTTATTAAAGTTCTTTATGAAAGATCTAGGAGAAGCATCTTTTATATTAGGAATAAAGATTTATAGAGATAGACCAAATAGAATGCTTGGTCTTTCATAGAAGATATACATAGAGGAGCTGTTAAAGATGTTTAGCATGAAAAACTCTAAAAGAGGTTTAGTACCCTTCAGACATGGTATTCATCTCTCCAAAAAGATGTGCCCTAGCATGCCTGAGGAGATTGAATCTATGAGCTAGATCCCTTATGCTTTTATAATAGGAAGCCTCATGTATGCCATGCTATGTACACGACCTGATATTGATCATGCTGTCATTATCACGAGCAGGTATCAGTCGAATCTAGATGAAGAGCACTAGACTTTTGTGAAATGTATCCTTAAGTACTTAAGAAGGACTAAGGATATGTTTCTAATCTTTGGTAATGGAAAACTCCAGGTCAAGGGATATACAAACTTGAATTTTATGTCCGACATGGATGATCGAAAGTCGATATCTGAAAGTCTGTTCATATGTAATGGTGGTGCCGTGAGCTGGAAGAGTTTCAAACAGACTATGATTATAGACTCCACCATAGAAGTTGAGTAAATCGCTGTATTGAAAGCTGCAAAAGAAGTATTTTGGTACAAGAAGTTTATTGCAGAGCTTGGAGTGATGTCATTGGATGTCGTTCCTCTATATTACGATAATAATGATGTCATAGCCCTAGCTAAGAAGTCGAGGTCTCATCAGAAGTCGAAACATATCGAGCGGCGATATCAACTCATCCATGATTACCTTGAGAAGAGATACGTCGAGGTTAAGAAAGTTAACACCACAGATAATATTCTAACGAAGCTATTGAGCCAGCAAAAGATCGAAGCCCACTTAGAGAAGATGGGACTTAGATTTATAGCCAATTGGCTTTAGGTCAAGTGAGAGTTTGTTAGATATATGTACTAGAAGCCAGATTGACTGATACTTATAATACACTTATAAAGATAATTTTATAATTTTGACTTAAAATTAATAAAGAATTATTTTATTCTTTCATATTATGTACATAGTATTTATGATATATCTTTTGAGTTAATGATAATGACAATTCATATTTTCAAGAGTTAAAAATTTAAGATATGAATTTTCATAATTAACTCATAAATTCCTTCCGACCATAGGATCATCATGAGGATAATTGATCATTATACATAATTCTTCTATCCATACAATTATATATAAATGTACGGATGTCGGAGATTATGTACACTAATCAATTGACGAGTCTATCATTATGCAATGCAATAAATAAAAGCAATAAGATATAAACACTCAAAAAATATTATGCAATAAATTCTACAACATAAATTATATCCATAAATAATTAAGGATGAGCAATAAATAATTTTATTTTCTATTAGCGATCGGGGGTTCTCTTAGTGGCCAACATGGTCCGAAACCCGTTGATGGGGGTGAGGGTTCTCTTAGCGGTTGGCATAGCTCACGATCATTGACATGGCCCAGAATCCATCAGCGATAATTTTCTTATCGATCAATATGGTCCAAGGACTATCCACGATCATCGATACGGCACAAGGCTACCAGCACGGCATGGCCCAGAACTTATCGGCAGGAGTTTTTTATCAACCAGCACAGCCCAAGGGCTATCCACGGCTGTCGACACGACATGGCCCAAGGGCTGTCCATGGCTCCGGATATGGTGCGGCCAAAGGGCTATCCACGGTCATGGACACGACACGACCCCATCCAAAGTCCACCAATACGATCCACAACCAAGAGTTTTCTTACCCACCGACACAACCTACGGTCGGTAGATAATTATAATATTTATAATAAATATTTATAATATTTATTATAAAAATTTTAAAAATTATTATAAATATTATAAGTGATTAATAAATAATATTATGAAATTAAAAAAATTATACCTATGGCTATGAAGAGGAGATCGCACCGAAAGCTTTGAGAATCGTCGATGATGGTGCTAGAGGAATACGACGGCTCTAGAGGTAAGCTGCGAAACAACAGCAAGATAGTAAGATAGAGAGAGAAGAGAGAGAAAGAGAAAGAGGAAAGAGAGAGAAAGAGGGGAGAGAGGAGAGGCAGTCGGGGGGGCATCGTGATGCGGAGGTCGAGGAGGGGGTGGTGGTGCACGGTGATGGGGATGGGTAGCCCGGGGGATGGGGATGGCGGGGGTTGGGGGGTTAAGCGGGGTGGGGCGGGAGGGGTCGAGAGGTGGGGGCGGTTAGGGATGGGGGACCGAGGGGGGCGCGAAGATGGGGAGGCCAGGGGGTGCACGATGATGGAGAGAGGTGGCTCGGGAGGTGGGGGTGGTGAGGGTTCGGGGATTGATTGAGGAGGGATGGGGAGGGTCTGAGAGGCAGGGCTGGTCGGGGATAGGGGCCAAGGGGCCTTGGTGACGGGGAGGCCGGGGGGGAAGCGCAGTGATGGGGAGGGGCGGCTTGGGAGGTGGGGGTGGCAGGGGTTGGGAGATTGACCGGGGAGGGGCGGGGATGGGCCAAGAGGTGGGGGCGGCCAGGGATGGGGGGCCTGGGAGGGGCTGCACAGTGATGGGGAGGGGTGGCCTGGGAGGTGGGGATGGCGGGGGTTGGGGGATTGACCGGAGAGGGGCGAGAAGGGGCTAAGAGGTGAGGCGGATGGGGATGGGGTTGAATTTTATGATCACTACCATAAAAATGATTAAAGTAGTAGCCAAGATCGTTTATGAAAAAAATTATCTCATAATCAGACATCGTCTGATCTTTTGATCACTCATTTATTATTTAATGGTTGAAATTATTTGGTACTAAATTGATCGAGATAATGATATCCGATTGAAGTAAAACTTTGAGAGTATGCTACAAACATCATCGAGATCGTTGTTGTAGATTTTTGGATCCATCGAAGGTTTTCATCTATCAAATCATTGCTTCATCATTCGTGGTCGTCAAAATCAAATTTTTTTAATCGATGAAGCTAGGGCATTCGGATCGAGGCGATCTTTTGTGATGACATTCTAATGATAATTATTTAGATAATGAATGATGAAAATGAGTATTAAATTTTAAAATTATATAATATTTAGGGTAAAAATATGAAAAAAGATATGGCAGTGGTTATACGAAACCACTGCTATAGGTCGCATCTATTACAGTGATTATTTTAAACAATTGCTATAGAATTGACCTATGATAATGGTTACATATAACCACCATCATAGATTGATCTATAGTAGTGGTTAGAGTAAACCACTGTCATATATCGGATCTATAGCAGTGGTTCAGTCTAACCGCTGCCACAGATCGGACCTATGGCAACGATTCTTTGTAATCGCTGCCATAGGTCGGATCTATTACAGCGATTCTTTGTAACTACTGCTATAAATCAATCTATGGTAGCAATTCTTTGTAATCTGCTGTCGTAGATCCTATTGCAGCAGTTTCAAAAATCATTGCCATAATATACGATGCCATAGCCCCATTTTGTAGTAGTGATAGTGATCGATCTAGAAGGTTGGTGTATGATTACTTTTCTAGGATAGATGAGTCTTGAGTCTATGGTGCACAGACATCAGAGCAAGAGTATAAGTACTCGTTAGAGAATGAAAACACTGAGCATGACCATCTCGAGCAGTCATAAGGGAGTCTAACTTCTCGTCAATGACTAGCTTAATGCTGTAGTGGTGTGACTGGTTCTTTGACCTAAGGTGCATCGATAGTTCACCTTGAGGGTGTTATAGTTTGATTATACTATAACTTGATCTTCTAGCCATTCGGAATCCTAAGGTGTATGTTGGCTATGGTATATTCATTGTAGAAATTGGATTGCACCAATAAGAGATCTATCTACCTTGGAAGATGAGGAGAAGTCCTATGATGATCATAAGATCGAGTCCATAAGTCCATGGCCATGGCAGTGTAAAGATGATAGAAAGAGTTTCTATTAGAATTTCACATCGGACTCGAATCAAATGATTTATTCATATGATGGATGTTGGATTTGATGAGTTCACCTTAACCCTAATCTTATCGGAGCTCAAGATAGAAGAACCCAATCACACAGATAGCTGCACCAAGAGGTTTGCTTTCGATTTTGATGGGTTGCCATCATATATTGCTAGGTATCACTTGTGGATTTTGGAAGTAATTAGAATGATCTTGATGATCGATCATTCTAATTGTTTGAACTAGAAAAGTTCTAGTCCATCAAAAGATGTTTCGATGATGTCGATGAAAGAGATCATGACATGTCTTATTATCATACGAAACTGAACCTAACTGGATCACACAAATAAGAGTTTGGATCTGGATGTCATCAATTAAGCTAACCCAATTCGATTGATTTAGATTAGTCCAATTAGGTTCAAGAAAATCATGCTAGCACATGATTGAGCCTAACATTCTTCTTCTATAATCATTTTGATTCATTTTGATTGAGTCAAATTAGATTTGGCTCATCCAGAAAATCTTTCTTTGTCTGACTAGAGCTTTTCCAGATCAGAAAATGATTGTCTTAATCTAGGTTCAAGAAAATCATGCTAGCACACGATTGAGCCTAATATTCTTCTTCTGTAATCATTCTGGTTCATTTCGATTGAGTCAAATTGGATTTGGCTCATCCAAGAATCCTATCTTTATCTGATTGAAGCTTGTCCAGGTTAGAAAATGGTTGTTTTAATCCATCGATGAAAATAAGATAACACCTATCAATTTCTGTCACCTACCATTTTCTATTTCGGACAAGGGTCAATAGTTTGACCCTGATGTAAGAAAGAAGGGATAGGGGGCATGCACCCCCTAGATGTTTTCATGAGAGAGAGGGGCACACATCCCCCTAGGTGTGCACCCCATATAGATGGGTTTTGATCAAGTCAAATTTAGATTTCACCAGGTCAAAGAGTTTGATGGAGATCAAATTCTAGAAGAGAAAGGAGTCTCTTGGGCTACCTTCTTCCTATCTATTTTGTATGGCAACTCTTGGGGATTTTTTAGGTAACAAATTTGATAGGATCAGGCATATTTGGCATGGAATATTTGGTTTAAAAGTCTGATTAATCAAGCAATTAGATTGCTTGATCAATTAGGACTCTAGGTTGGCGCAGGATCTATTTAAAGGACCCTATGCCCTAGGGTTTTTAATCTTTGGATCTCCACGCCCATATGTTGCCACCATAATCCTCCTCCATGCCCCCTTTAAAGCTTCTCCATCTCTTCTCCACATCCACACCAGGTTTGGTGGAGTTTCAGCCTTCAAAAGTTGAAGAAAGCTGAAGAAAAGACTGAGATAGGGTGATCTAGATCAAGAGATAGGGTGTTGCCTTTGAAGTTCGTTTGAAGGCTTCACAAATCACATTTATATCTGATTTTTGGAGATTAGATCTAGAAGGAGAGCACGTTTAGATCTAGCCCTAGTGGACTCTGGTAGAGGCCAGCTACTTATGTGGCTAGATCTAGAATCCCGGGTAGCGATTGATCATCGGGATAATTGTCTACCCTGAACAGGTAACATCTGATGTTTCTATTTTTTATTTTAATTTTAATTTTTAATATCAGATCATTAGGATCAAATTTGGAAACTTTTTGATTTGATTATTTTTATAGAAATTTTTGTAAAAAAATTTGATACATATTAGATCAGATTAGATCGATCCTGTAGTGGAAACAAGTTTTTCCTTCAATATCAAACTATGGCCACGGTTATACAACTACTGCCATAGTTAGACTATGATAGTGGTTATGTAACCACTGCTATATCTTACTATGGTAGAGGTTACATAACTGCTACCATAGCTTAATTATGGTAGTGGTTGTATTACTACTGCCATAGAATCCTATTGTAGTGGTTACGCAATTGTTGCCATAAATCTAATGCAGCTATTAGCATGGAATCTACGATAGTAGTTTTCAACCATTGCCATAGATTTTGAATAATAAAAGAATATAAAATTTTTAATTTTTATTTTTTTTACCTGATAAATATAATTCAATATATAATATAAGATATCTAAAATAACATAAAATTATACGTGGAATACTCAAATTTTGTTACTAAATAAAATTTACTATAATATTTTTCAAAAAAATACATTAAAAATTTATATCTAAATCTAAATCATCATCACCGGGAGGAGATGGAGCACGAGCTAGAGAAGCTAGAGTTGGAGGAGCTGGAGCTGTAGGGGCTGAAGCTGAAGGGCTGGCCAACAGATCCTTAAGGCCCATGAAGTTAGCTCCAAAACATGCAGAGAGCCTCATCATCATAGCGGTCATAATGCTTTATAGTTGAGATACGTGCTCCTCAGCCTGAGTAGCCCACTTCGTAGCTTGAGCAATCCATTCTGTAGCCTGAGCAGTCCGCTTTGTAGCCTGAGCTGCCTACGCTAGTGCCTTCTTAAGCTGCTCTCGACCGACGACCCTGGAAGCATGTGAAGAGATGCTCGCCTCAGACTAGTAGCTCATCGGTGTATGTCCGAACCTGCATTAGATCCTCCTAGAGTGCTCAGGCCCTAAGACCTGAGATAGATGGTTATGGGGTCTAGAGGTATCTTGGCCCTTGCTCGCGAGCACGTCAAACTGCTCCTATAATTATAAATTTAAATAAAATATTATAATAAATGCTATAATACTAATCTATTTATTAGTTACAAAAATCCTTCTGATCATGGTATTCATCGATTTGTTCTTCTTATCCGTACGACTAGATCAAAAGATGGCACTACGAGTGGACATCACCCCCTCTCTCGTCAGCTATAACAATGGATCAGCTTATTAGAAACATACAAAAAAATATTAATTTAATTTATAAACTAAGATTCAAAATTTATTACCTCTCTATGCATATGACTGGCTATTGACTCATGGCCAAGAGTGTGCGTATACTTTTGAGCCATCTGATTCTTCTGATTCTAATGGGAGGTAGCCTAAAAAATATTTAAATCATAAGTATTTAAATAATAAATATTTAAAAAGTATTTAAATATAATTTTAAGTGTATTAAAAAATTTAAAAGTTAGAAATTAAATATGAAACTCTTGGCTCTTTCAATATCTGTCCATCTTCTCCCATTGACTTAGGAGATAATCCTGTATCCAAGGAACAAGCTCCTCCGGAGTGTCCCATCGGTGCTTGAGTCATCCTCTGTAGAGCTTGACCTTATAGTTATGGTATAACTCAACAATCTTCTTCAATCGGGCACCTCGAGCCCTCTCGTGATATGAAAAATTATACCATCTATGCACAAAATTATCAGAAGTCAGTTATGAAATTATTCTAATCAAACATAGTATAAACATATCAAATGCATAAATATAATTAAGATATACTTATCCATATCTCCTCCCACATCCAGTCCCTGATACCAGCATCCATTAATCATCAGTCTATGGGCAATACTGGAATGATGTTTGATCGCCTCACAAGTACTCCAAAAAAAAATGGATCTCCCACGTGGCCTCCCCAACTAGCCTCTCCTCTTGATTGTACTCCACCATGACCTGATGCTTGTGGTTCCACACATGTGACATGTGTGGGGGACTGCAAAATATCTTACTAGATGATGCACCTGCAATAAAAATATATTATACAAATATATAAGAGTGTACAATAACTATACAAATAAATAAATAAATAATTGATACAATAAAAATATATTCTCACGAGCCATAGGATCGTGCGATGTGGATGCCAGTGGAGACTTATCGATGAGTGGAGCATGTGCTAGAGATATGGCTGATGGTAGAGGCTTAGATGCTGGTCGAGGAGTAGATACTAATGGAGGAGTAGATGCTGGTGGTGTCTGGGCAGCCAATGTAGAGGTGGATGGAGTATATACCGACAGTGGCTCAGATGTTGAGCTCCACATAGCCCGACGAGGTGCAGAGGTGAAAGCTAGATGGCATTTTGATGTCATCGTGACCTGCAACGTTAATGAACATTAATCAATATAATATGTTGAACAATAATTAATACTAATAGAGCATTAATAAATAAACTCTAATATTTATACCAAAATGTTAAACTCATCGTCTAGTTGCATCTACAATATGGACATCATTATCACTTCTAGTAAATGTATTCGGGACCTCAATAGCATCAAGTAAGTTTTGTCTTGGAGGAGCACTTTGTATGCATGGTCTAATATCATCATCAACCTTGGTATCATCAAAGATATGTCTAGTTACCATCATCACAACAACACCCCATTAAGGCTCCAAGAGATTACTAAAGTAGAAGACTTGACTAGCTTGGAAGGTAAGTATATACGATTCTTCAATGCAAAGATGGCATTGTATGTTAACGAGAGTAAAACTGCATTCATCAATCTTCATCCCTAATTGAGATAAGATGTCAAACTAATCGAATTTCATCAATGCAATCCTTTCTTTAGAATAGTAGTCCAAAATGACTATTTTCTCTACCATTCCATAATAGTTCATATCCTTCATATGAGGCTGTGAATCCCTCAAGTTAGCAAACATCCAGTGGTGGTGCTCAACATCATATTACTATTTTATGTTGCCATGTTTATGGACCAGCTATGAATATTAAATCTGTATCCATTAATAATGAGCTATTTGTACTCATGCATGGTATGGTGAGGTTCTATTAAAAGAGCACGTACTTCAGAGCTCATATCATTGAGCGATATTCTCCATACCTAAGGAGATGATACCTAATTAATAAATATGTTCAAATAAGATGCACAAGATAAGAATATGTACTTGCTTACATGATCTTTAAACCACTGAATTTATTGTTTGATATGCATTTTCTCTTTCTCCCGCATATTTAAGAGCATCATATTATGCTCTTACGACCTCCTTGTATTTGTTGCATGCATAATGAATAAATTTAGATATAAATGAATTTTTTCTTCTAAGTATTATTAAATAAATAAGATTGAGTGACTCACCTTATGTATTGCTCAATGATATCATAATTGAAGAGTATGTAGCAGTGTGCCTTATCTCTTTCCTCAATGCTCAAATCAGTAAGGTGGTATAAAGTGAGAAGTCTACATGACTATAGAATAGATTCAAATGCAGGCTCAGTTAGCTCATACTGATCATACTGATTCCTCATTGGCTGGTTACGATGTGTCTCGAGTTTATTTAAGTATATGGTAGAAAATTCCATATAATCTTGATCCAAAAAACTTTCTGCTATGGATCCCTTTGGACAATTCATATTTCTTATATAAGATTTCAACATTTGAATATTTCTCTCAGTTGGATACATCCATCGGTAGAATATTGAACTTCTAAGTATAACTTTTTCTACGAGATGCATGGTAAGATGCATCATAACTATGAAAAATGATGGTGAAAATATCTTCTCTAGATCACATAATATAGTCACCACCCTTGCCTTCATTTTCTTTACGTCTTTCTTTAGCAACCTCTTCACACAAATATCTTAGTAGAAGTTGTAAAGACGAATAATAGCTATTCTAACATTTTATAGCAACACATGGCAAATACCTATTCGGATCAATTCCTCCATCAACACATGATAATCATGAGTCTTTAATCCTCCAAGTTTGACATCCTTACTATTCACATGCTTTGATATGTTGCTTGAGTATCCATCTGGAATCTTTACATTCTCCAACACACAAAAAAATATGGACCATTCGGAGATATTTATAATATAGCATGCATGAGGGAACCTCTACTGTTCTTCCTCTACTAGCTTTAGGTGGAGTGATCTCCTAATACCCCATTCTTTCAAGTCAAATAAAAAATTCAAGTCATCCTTGATCTTTTTCTTGATATTCAAGATTGTTGCCAATAGAAGCTCACACACATTCTTTTTAATATGCATTATATCTAAGTAGTGATGCAATAAGTTTGTCTTCCAATATGGCAAGTCAAAGAAGATCAATGGATTTTTTTCTCCTATTAAAGTGTGTCATCTATCTTTGATCGACACTTTCTCTTTTTACCACCAATCGGATCATCTTTTTCAAATTCAATACTGAGACCATCCAACTCTCTTAACACCTCACTCCCAGATATCTGACTAGGCACCTCATCTTCTTCAATAATGCCATCGAAGGAGCATGCATCCCTTCCATATGGATGATTTCGATGGAGAAAATGTCGATGTCCTATAAAGCTAAAGCTTCTCTGATGTGTCAACCTTTTAGATCCGATGTTTTTTTCAAAAATTGAACATGCTAGCTTACCTTTCGTACTTCAACTCAACATTAGGACATAAGCTGGATAGTCATTTATTGTTCACAGAAGTGCTGTGCGCATGGAGAATAACTCATTCATTAAAGCATCAAAAGTTGAAATACCTTGAATGCTCCATAAATATTTCAGCTTGGTAATAAGAGGCTGCAAATAGACATCAATGTCATTACCTATCTCCATTGGTCTAGGGATGAATACTGTCATGAAAGCAAAGAGCATTTTCATATACATCCACTATGGGAGGTTGTAAACATGAATAAATACTGGCCATACATTATGAACGGTATTCATATGCTTGAATGGATTGAAACTGTAGTATAACAAGCCTAACCTCACTTTGCATATCTCTTATGCAAAGTCGAGATGTATTTCATTAAACTTCTGCCATGCCTCTCCATCGGCTGGATGCCTCAATGCATCATATTTTGTTTGGTCATCTTCATGCCATCTCATATCCTTTGATGTCCTTATCAATATAAACAACTTTTGTAGTATCAAAATTAAAGAAAAATGCCTTATTAACTTTTAAGGTATATAGATCAATGTACCATCTTTATTTTATTTCCATCTTGATACACTGCCCCTCGTGCACTTGTTTCGGTTTTCATCTCCTTCTAATAGAACATGCAATCATTGGGACATGCATATATTTTGGTGTAAGTAAAATCTAGCTATTCAATAATCTTCGATGCCTTATAATTATTCTTTAGGATTTGTGCATTGTTCGAAAGAATATTTCCTAAAAGCTCTAGTATGCAATTCACTCAATTATTACTGAATCTATTAGAGCATTTCGTATGATACAACTAGATTAAGAACTCAAGCTTCGTCATCTTTTCACATCCAAGATACAAAGGAATATTAATGTTCTCCATCAACTTTTGGACCTTCTCCACATTCTCATTGTTTATCATTTCACCAACCATAGGATCAGGCATAGATGAAGATGCATCATCATTATGGCCAACAAATGAGAAAATATCACGAACCATTTGTTCCACTCCTCCATCATATTAATCACCTCCTTGCAGTCTGCTCTCACCATGTTGATCTCAATAAATTTTATAACTGAATTTAAAGTCATAAATAGTAAGATGATCATTTACATCTTGTCGAGGTAGCCACAACACATCCATACACTTTTTACAAGGACTTGGATAAGTCCATGGTCCCCAAATTTTTCTATAGCAAAATCAAGAAATTTTTGAAGTCTAGCCTCATATTCTGGTGAGAGCCTACTAAACTTCATCCACCCCTTATCCATTATAAAAATATTGATACTATAATTAAATCATGTGTAGAACTTACATTATATACCAATGCATTGTAAATAAATCATGTGCGGAACTTACATTAAATATCATTTTCAGATATGTAATAAATACATCCAATCACCAACTAATAGGTAAAGATAGATCCTATTTTATTCAGAAATTACATTAATTCTATAGGTTCATTATAGTAATCAAATGATATATAATAGGAATTGAAAAAATTTTGATAGTATTTTTTCTTAGTTCTCTCATGTAGAGAGAACAAAAGAAAAATGCTATCCAAAATTTCTTTCAAAATCCTCAACATACCATTTGATTATTGTAATTATCTATAGAATTATTTATAATTTTTAAACTATCTAAATTATATAATCAATTGATTATTGTACATAATTTTTTCATCCATATAAAAAATATATAAATATACGAGTGCCAGAGATTATGTACATGATCAATTGATGGGTCTATCATTATACAATACAATAAATAAAAGTAACAAAATATAAATAGTAACCCAAAAAATCTTATGCAATAAATTCAACAACATGAATTGCATCCATAAATAAACTCTAACATTTACACTAGAACCGCTCTAAAGTTATGGGTATCTCGATGAGAATAGTAATAAAGTTAAAACTCTGCTTCTATAGCCCATAAACCATCACTTAAATGTATCTCTATGGGAGTTCTACTCACGACCACCTCCCTGGCAGTTCTTACCATTATGCCTCAACATCCAGCTACCAAGCTATAGCTCAGAACCTAGTAGTCAAGAATCTATCGGTATGGCCCAAAACCCATCGATATGGTCTAGAACCTGCCGACGGGTGTTTTCAGCTTACTAGCCAACACAGTCCACAGCACGACCTAGAACCCACCCATGGGAATTCTCTTTAAAAATTTTAAAAAATTAAAAAAATAAAAATAAAAAAGAGGCTTAGATTCATCATTTAATCATGCAATATTGCAAAACTCCTTTTGGTATCTACTACAACTAAACCAAATCAGTTGCGAATAATTGTCCGATAAATAGTCGTTGGTCATTCAAGATCATCTTACCATTTAAAATTATTAAAATATTTACAGAAGAAGAAAAAGAATAAAAAAAACTTATATCACTAAAATCATACTAAGAATTAACCATTTTTCATCCAAAATCATCATGGCCTCTTTATAAAAAGAAAAAAAAATTACTGCAAACCATGGATGGGCTACAGTAGTGTAGCAGTCTCGTTGTTGAACTAATATTATTATTTTAATACTCCATCACATATTGCATATACAGTGTATACGTTAAATAATAAATAAGCCATGCACCATCCATATCAGCCATATCAAATAATGCTAATACTTGCCATGGATTAAGTATGTACCCTATTGTATCGATTGTGCTAGTAAGCAATTAAATCTATAAGTGCAAATTAGTAGGCAACCATCCATTTTATAATATTATAATAATATTATCCATATTATTATAATAAATATTATAATAATATTTATAATTATATTTATAATAATTATTATAAATATAATAATAAATATTATTATTAATAAATATTATTATAAATATTATAATTGATTATTAATATTATTATAAAATTAAATAAAAAATTATACCTGCTATGGGGAGTGTTGTGAAAATTAATTCCATACACGGACCGACATAACCGCTGGTAATCAGTCAAGCAACAAGAAAGAACTCCTTAGAGATTACTGCGGAAGCATGAACAATGGATTCAAGAAATAGAGAAGAAGAGTAGTAGAAATTTTTGAAAGAAAAGAGCTTTATTTTAATGAAGTCAGCATCATATATAACTTTGACCTATTTTCAGTATATATACTTTACAAAAAGGTCAAGCTCCAAGCTCATAAAAAAACTTTTTAAACCTAAAATAACCCACATACACAAAACATACCCACAAAAACTGAGCTGGCTAACCTACGATTGGGTCCCACAAAAACTGAGCTGGCTAACCTACGATTGGGTCGACTCAGTTTCAAACTGAGTCGATCCAGTTGTGTACCATGCCAATAGCCTAAAAATACTATTTTTTGTCTAGATTTTTTCTTGAGACATAGCCGATTTAGTCCTGGACTGAGCCGACCTAGTTTTCAACTTAGCCGACCCAGTCTTAGGGTGAGTCGACTAAATTTCTGAGCTTTTCTACCCAGGCTGATTTCTCTTCTAGCTTGCTTTCATCTTTTCATGATCTATCTTTTCATATTTTCAATACTTGGGAGTGCCACTTTTGAGTTCACATTCTCCATCTTGATAATTCCAAGTCCTTATGAACTCATCTCTTTCTTGCAAATCCATCCATGCCACACACATCTAAAAACTATCTCTAGTAAGTATCTTCGTGAGTATGTCAGACTGATTCTCCTTTGTATGGACTTTCATCAGTTCCACTTCACCTTCCTCCACCAGCTCTTTGATCCTATAGTACCTCACATCTATATGCTTTGTGCATGCATGATAGACTGGGTTCTGTGCAAGCAGCAAAGTACTCTGACTATCACTATACAGTTTAACCTTACTTTGCTCTACTCCCATCTCAACAATCAGCCTCTTAAGCCAAAGTGATTCTTAAGCCAAAGTGATTCCTTTGTAGCCTCAGTAATACCAATGTACTCGACCTCTGTGGTAAATAAGGCCATGATTGGTTGAAGGATTGATCTCTAAGATACCGATTCACCATACATGCAGAAGAGGTATCTAGTAGTAGACCTCCTTATATCAAGATTACCTGCATAATTCGTATCTATAAATCCTTCTAGAGGATCCAAACCTCTATCTTCAAATCCTCTCGGCTACCCATCAAACACCAAACCATAATTCCTTATTTCCTGTAGATATCTTAATATCCACTTCAATGCTTTCTAGTATTTTTTTTTAGGGCTAGCCATATATCTACTAATCGTGCTCACTACATGTGCTATATCTGATTTACAACACACCATAGTGTACATCACACTGTCTATAATATTTGCATAAGAAACTCCATCCATGTACTCTCTATCTTCTTCTGACTGGGGGCTTTGATACTTGGAGAGAGACATATGGTTCGGTAATACTATCTCTATAGGTTTGGCTTTCTCTATCCCAAATCTTTTCAGAACTTTCTGGATATATCCTCCTTATGATAAATAAAGCACTCCTTTGCACCTATCTCTGCAAATCTTTATTCCAAGAATTTTTAGTGCTGGATCTAGATCTTTCATCTCAAATTCAGTTGATAATGCTCTTTTCAGCCCTTTCACAACCTTCATACTCCTACTAGCCATGAGCATATCATCAACATACAATAGCAGGTATAGGGCATCCTTCTTATCTACATCCTTGATATAGACACAACTATCATGTTTATATCTGACAAATCTCAGGCTCAAAACAAAACTATCAAATTTGTGATACCATGGACGAGAAGATTGTTTCAGGCCATATAGTGACCTCTTCAGTAAACACACATTTTCCTCCTATCCAATCTCCATGAAACCATCTAACTATTTCATATAGATTCTTTCCTCCAATATGCCATGAAGGAAGGTCATCTTTACATCCATCTGTTCCAACTCCATATTGTACTATGCCACCAATAATAGCAAAATCCGAATAACGCACCACAGGAGAGAAAATTTTTGTGTAATTTATCCCTTTTCTTTGTAAGTATCCCTTTGCTATCAGCCTTACCTTGAATCTGACTCCATCTTATTCTGAAGGTGCTTTCTTCTTTGTGAACATCCATTTTAAGCCAATAGGTCGAGTACCTACTGGAAGATCCACCAGCTGCTATGTCTAATTTTTATTCAGTGATTCCATCTCCTCCATCATGATCTGCATCCATGAATCATGATCCTCACTCTTCATGGCCTTTGCATAGTTCGCTGGATCTCCATTAGCAGTAATGAGTGCATAGGAGATAATCTCATCAATGCCATATATGACCGACCTTCTAACAGTACGCTGGGGCTTGTGCAAAGCCACTCCCACTGGCATATCTCTATCCAAAATCTGTAACTGATCCTGCACATCCATCTGAATTGCTGGCCCTCGATGCTGATTTTCAATTTGAGATAAAATTTTTCTTCCTAGCTCTACCTCAATAGGAACATTCCTGTAAGTGGATGTAACCTACATCATTACTACAAAGTTAGGCTATGGCAGTGGTTTGTAACCACAGCCACAGCCATAGCCCAAAAAACTGCTACTATAGGCTATGACAGCGGTTAGCTAACCGCTGCCACTGCAGCCATCGTCATAGGTCAGCTAACCGCTACCACTACAGTCATCGTCGTAGGTCTATGACAGTGGTTATTACAGTGATTATTGAAATCGCTGCTACATAAACCCTGTTGCAGCAATTTTTAAACCACTGCCATAGGCTTGTGTATAGCAGTGGTTATAAAACTGCTATTATAGATAGTCTATGACAGCGGTTATGAAACTGCTACCATAGTCTTGTCTGTGGAAGCAGTTACGTAACCGCTGTTATAAGTCTAATGCAGCAATTGACATATTACCTACGGCAGTGGTTGGCACGTCTACGGCAGCGATTGTAAAATCACTACCGTAGCTTTTGAATAATTAAAAAAAAAATAAAATTTTTAATTTTTTATATATTTTACCTAATAAATGTAGAGATATATAACATAAAAAAATATTATAAATATAAAAATATTTCTAAAATGCTAAAATTTTATTATCAAATAAAATTTATTATAATATTTTTTTAAAAAAATACATCAAAAGCCTCCTAAATCTACATCGTCGTCGTCCCCGGGAGATGGAGCATGAGGTGGAGGTAGAGCTGGAGCCGAAGCCAAAGCTGGAGGAGCTGGAGTTGGAATGCATGCCAACATATCCTCAAAGCCCATGAAGGCATCTTTAAAATGCGCACTAAGTGTCGACATCATGTCTCTCACAATGCCCTCCAAATGAGATGCACGCTCCTCAGCTCGATCTGCCTGCATCGCAGCATGATTTGTCCATGCCAATGCTACCTCAAGCTCCTCCCGAGTGATAACACCGAAAGCTTGTGAAGAGATGCTCGCCTTAGACCAATAGCTAGACGGCGTATGTCTAGGCCTACATTGAATCCTCTCAAAGTGCTCAGGCCTCAAGACCTGAGACAGATGGTCATAGAGGCCAGAGGTATCCGGGCCCTTACTCACGAGCGCATCTAACTGATCCTATAATTGTAAGTATAAATAAAATTTTATAACAGATGCTATAAGACTAATCATATATAGTAATATATTTAATACTTACAAAAATTCTCCCGATCATGGCATTCATCGGCCTTCCCTTTTTATCCATATGGTTAGATCGAAAAATCTCGCTACGGCTGGGCATCACTCCATCTCTCATCAGCTATAACAATGGATCAATTTATCAGAAATATAAAAAAAATATTAATTTAATTTATCTACTAAGATTTAGAATTCATTACCTCTCTATGCACACGACTGGTCATAGACTCACGATCGAGAGTGTGCGTATACTCCTGGGCTGCTCAATTCTTTCAATTCTAATGGAAGGTAGCCTAACAAATATTCAAATAAATAATAAATATTTAAAAAATATTTAAATATAACTTTAAATATATTAAAAAATTTAAAAGTTAATAATTTTACCTCGAACTTCTAGCTCCTCCAATGTGTAACCATCCTCTTCCACTGACTCGGAGGATAGTCCTATATCCACGGAATATGCTCCTCTAGAGTATCTCATTGGTGCTCGAGCCATCCTCTATGGAGCTTGACCTTGTAGCCCCAGTATAACTTTTTGATCTTCTTCAGTCGGGCATTTCGAGCTCTCTCATGATCAGAAAAGTTGTACCTTCTCTGCACAAGGTTATCAAAAGTCAGTTACAAAATTATTCTAATCAAACATAGTGATGCGGGATAGCCAAAAAAAAAAGAGAAAAGACTAAGCTTCCTTTCATTCATCAACAATAAATTACGTTTGATCGTGGCACATTATTCCCAGGATAGATAGTATAGTTGCCTATACTCTGCTTAGAAGGCGTGACTGATTGACACGGAATCAAAGCATGATTAATCTAAATGATGCTGATGAATGTCAATTTAGAGATAAGTAAATAACTAGTAATAATAAAGTAAATAAACAGATAGCAAAAATTAAACATGCTCATAAATAATTATAAAAAAAAATAAATGAAATGAAGGATAGCAAGAAATTAAGCCCGCAAGAAAATCAAAAAAAAAAGATAAGAAGAATCCGGATCATGGTTGTTAAGAAACTATCCTGATTAGGGTTCTTAATCTTTTAACCAAGTAGATCTATCGATAAAGAACTGGGTCTTTACCAACATCGGATCTAAAAAAAAAAGTAAAAATCAAAGATCAGTTGAGAAGGAATGAAGGTCCTTGTCAACGTTTGATCTGTAGAATAATAGATCACTCTTTCTCTCTCTGCATGATAGATAAAAATCTTGGAGGAGATAGATCTTCTTTTGGTAGAATAGGCTTATGTAGGTAGATGGTGAAGATGAATCAGGGTCGTAAGAGCACTGAATCTCAAGAAAATGAAGGTTAAAGAGAGAAAAAAGTGGGCCTCACACCCTCCCCTCATGGGGCGATTTTGGATCTCACACCCTCTGCCTCTCGGAGTGACCAATACAAGTATTTATGAAAATTATAAAGTGATTCATTCATTCATTATCTCATTCATGAAAGATAAATGGGTTTATATAGGACCCTAGGGGTCCTATTTCTTTAGAAATCCTATTTTCTTTACAAGAAAAAAATCAACCCTCCCAACAAAAAAGTAAAACATTATGTATAATTTCCAAATACAATAATATATCATATATATTTTTTATGAAATCATAGAAAAGAAATCAGTCTTTTAATAAAATAAGTAAGAAATCAAAAACTCTTAAAGAATCCTAGAAAAGAAAAGAAACTCCATATGGGCGCTTGATGCCTGGCACAACTTGGCATGAGGATCCTTGGGCATGGCACATGCTGGCATGTGTATTTTCTTCCTGGACATGTGGAGGGTGGTGGCTACAAAGATGACGTGGACCAAGCTTGCTTCTTTATGATGGTCTCTTTTCAAATAAGGCTCAATCCAAAATAAACCCAAGTATGGTCCTATGGATTCAAAACTAAATGCATCAAAAGAACTAATTGATTAAATCAAAAGGACTAAAACAAAATAACTGAACTAGAGTTATTCTGATATGGCTTCTTCAATCCAAATTGAATCTAAATTATGTTGTCAACTTTTGATGGCTCTGGTGTCCACACTAATTCTCTTAGGGTGGGGAGAACTCGAGTGGAGAGAACTCGACCCTATCGAGCGGAGGTCAATTCTGCTTTAGTGATGCTCAAGCAAATCGGGATCAATACACTGCAGCTCTTCTTGAGTGATCCATGTATCCTCGAACTCCGATCAACCTCGCCATCTAACTAATTAGTACCGCTGATAGCCTCGACTCTGGGTGGAGATGATATGCTCATCCAAAATTCTCTCAATCTGATCATGCTTTGATATTTTAGCTGGTGGACATTTAGGAATAGGCTCTCCCTCAAAGGTTGGTTCAAGCTCAAATGGCTCACTAGGTATCCAAGTTGGCTCTTTATAGGCGACGAGATCTACAACGTTAAAAGTAGAGCTAATCCTAAAATCAAAAGGTAAGTCCACAACATACGCATTTGGTCCGATCTTCTTTAAAATCTTAAATGGACCTGCTCCTCGAGCATGTAACTTCTTGACGGTTCCTAATGGAAATCGTTCAGACCTCATTCGAACTATCACATAGTCTTCTTCCATAAATTCTTGGATACGTTGATGAGAATCTGCATTCTGTTTATAAACTTTATTACTAATACTAATTTTTTTACTGATCTCTTTATTTAAACTCTTGACATGCTATGCAAATGACTCTGCAGATTCGAAAATTCTAGCATGCATGGGCAGTGGGATAAGGTCTATTGGTTTTTTAGGTTGATATTCATAAACTACTTCAAAAGGACTCATGCCAATGGACCTATTAACAGAGCTATTATATGCAAATTCAGCTCGGGACAATAAAAGATCCCAGTTATCCATATGTTCTCCAATCAAGTAATGCAATAAATTTCCAAAACTCCTATTGACCACTTCAGTCTATCCATCTGTTTATGAGTGAAAGATAGAAGAAAATTTTAATTTTGTGCCTAGAAGGTACCATAGGATTTTTCAAAAGTAGCTCATGAATCTAACATCCGATCCGACATAATGATTTTGGATAATCCATGCAATTTAACAATCTCATCAAAGTATATTCTTGCAACTTTTGAAGCGTTCGATGTTTGGCAACATGGCAAAAAATGAGCAATTTTTGAAAACCTATCTACAACCACTAGAACTGAATTATGCTTCCTAACTATCTTAGGTAAGTCTAGAACAAAATCCATGCTAACATCTTGCTAAGGATAGTCTGGTACAGGTAAGGGTGTGTATAGGCCTGTGTTCTATTTTTTTTGCTTGGCAACAGCACACGTTCTACATTGGGCAACAATTCAAGCGACATCTCTTTTCAGGTTTGGCCAAAAGAACTAAACTTCTATCAACTCTATAGTTTTATTCCTACCAAAGTGTCCAGCTAATCCTTTAGCATGTAGTTCCCAAACTAGAAAATCACTTAAAGATATACGAGGAACACACAGCCTAGCTCCTCTAAACAAGTAACCATCCTGAAGGGTATATTCACTCTATTCTCTACATGGTCCTTTTCATAAAATGGTAAGTATACTGCCAAAATCTGGACAGTCCTCATAATCTTCTTTAATCTTATCAAAACCAACAACCTCTACACTATGAGATGACTTAGGGCATCAACAGCGCAATTCTCTACACCCGCACGGTGTTTCAAAATAAAACTATAGGCTTACAAAATCTCGACCCACCTACCATGTCTATGATTTAGTTTCTTTTGGAAATTCAGAAAATCGATATCTTCATGATCTGAGTATAAAATAAATTCTTATGATAGTAGGTAATATCTCTAGTATCTTAGGGCTTGGACTACCGCATAAAATTTTTTGTCGTAAGTAGAATACTTTTGTTTATAATCGTTAAGTTTTTTGCTAAAATATGCTATCGGATGACCTTCTTGACTAAGGACACCACCAATCCCAACTCCTGACACATCGCATGCTACTTCAAAAATCTTGAAAAAATCAGGTAGACGTAGGACTGGGGCATGGGTCATTTTGTCCTTAATGTTTAGGAAGGCTCTATTGGCTGCTTTAGTCCATTCAAAATCTTTCTTTCTAATACAGTCGGTGATGGGAGCAGCTATGGTGCTAAACCCTTTTATTAACCTATGATAAAATGTTGCTAATCCATAAAAACTTCGCACGTCATGCACACTCTTGGGTACCGACCACTCAACTATTGCTTTGATCTTTTCAGGATCGACAGACACACCAGCGGGGGTAACAATAAAACCTAAGAAGTTGACACGGTCCGTCATGAAAGCACATTTCTTAGAATTGGCATACAGATTTTCTATTCTAAGAACTTGGCAAACTTTTCGAAGATGATCAAGATGGTCCTTCCTAGGTCGACTATAGATCAAAATGTCATCAAAGTACATGACTATAAATACTCTTATAAATGATCGTAATACTTAGGTCATCAATCTCATGAAAGTACTAGGAGCATTAGATAACCCAAATGGTATCACCATCCACTCATATAAATCATTTTTCATCTTAAAAGCAGTTTTTCACTCATCTTTCGATCTAATCCTTACTTGATGGTAACCACTCTTGAGATCAATCTTAGAGAAAATAGTGACTTCGGCCATCATATCTAGCATATCATCTAACCTAGAAATGAGAAAACAATACTTAATGGTGATCTTATTAATGGCATAACTATCTATGCACATCCTTCATGTTTCATCCTTCTTTGGAGTCAATAGTGCAGGAACTGCATAAAGACTTAAACTCTCTCTCACGAATTCTTTTTTCATCAGCTCTCCAACTTGCCTTTGTAGCTTAGCATGCTCAGTGGGGTTCAGCCTATAATGGGGCAAATTGGGTAGGATAGATCTAGGTACCAAATCAATGGCATGCTGAATATTTCTCATGGATGGTAAGTGATCTAGGAGATCCTCAGAAAAAATATCATAAAATTCACTAAGAATGCTAACTACTTCCTTGGGATGATTTATCTTAGGGTCCTCACGAACTTCTCTCGCAGCAATCATCCAAAGTGGTGATCCTTTACTCATGGTCATCTCTAATTCCTTAGCATCTATCAGATGAAGGCTTTTCTTTTTGATATTTTTTTTTGGTCTATCGCCTATCTTTCTATTGATAGCCTTAGGTGGGGAAGGATTGATCGTAATCTTCTTATCCTTATGAGTGAAACTATAGGAGTTGGTTTGGCCATAAATCATAACATCATTATCAAACAGCCAAGGCCGACCTAATATGATATTTCCAATTTCTATGGGTAAGACATCACACCAAACATGATTCTGATAAGAATGGAGCTGGATGGAAACACGGTATCTAAGTTTGATGAAAATAGAGGAGAAATCTATCCAAGACACATGGTATGGATTGGGATGATCTATAGGAGCTAATCTTAATCGCTTAACCATGTCGGTGGAGATAGCGTTGATACAGTTACCACTATCAATGATCATCTTACAAATTTTATCGCTAAATTTTATGAAGGTATGAAAAATAGAGGTCCTACGCTAGTCTTCACTCTCCTTAGTCTGTGCTAGAACATACCTAATGACTCCAAGCCTAAGGTCTGACTTCGGTGTAACAAAACTTAGGATTTTTTCAGTACTCTCAAACTACTCAGCTAAGTCTTGATCAGCTTCATAAACTTTCTCCTTAATATTTTTTAGAGTTTTCTATTCTAATTCATCCATAAATAATGATCGATTGGGACATTGTGCAGCAAAATGATCGTAACAATGGCACTTAAAACAATGGGATCGAGAACTACTTTCCTTAGATAACTCTTCTGTAACTCTTTTTTCTTTATCTTTTTTTTTCATAATAGGATTTATAGGTGGAGGTCCATTACTAGGAGTCTGGATAGTATTGGATCTCGATCTAGAAGGGGTTACTCGGCTAGGTTCAAGACGACGGATGGTCGAATACCCAAAAAAATTTCTTAAAGTTTAGGGCAAGTTAATAAGCTTGTTCTAACGTGGTTACCTCTCATAAAAAGTGATCATGCTAGATATCTTCTCATAATCCAACTCTAAATCTAGATAAGGTAACAATCCTATCTTCAGTTACTCCATATCTCATGAGGTACTCATCAAATCTCGTGATGTACTCTATGACTGATCTATTTTCTTGAGTAAGTCTCTGCCATTAATCTAAAAGTCTTTATTGGTAGGAGGTGGGGAGGTATTTTTCTTTGATTTTCTCCTTCATTTCATCCCATGTTTCTATCGGATCTTATCTTCTCTAGTTGAGAAGACGTTTAACACTTTTCCAATAAAGTTAGGCTTGCCTAACCAACTTCATCCTAGCAAACCTAACTGTCCTTACTTTAGATATTTTGTACCATCCAAAATAATGGTCCATACCCGATTCTCAATTTAGGTACTCTCTCGGATCTAAACAACCATCAAAACTTAGGACTTCGATCTTCACATTTCTAAGACATGCTCATCCTGGTCAAACTGGTTATGATGGGGAATTATTGCTATAGATCGATCTAGGTCGAGGTTCCTTCTTTTCTATCCTATAGGTACTTGGGGAGACTCAAGTTCAGGTTGTCTTTGTTTAACTTCTTCTAGTACTATTATTCTTTCACTCATAATTTTCATAAAATCTTTCATGTCATCAAACTTCTCAGTAAGGGCATTAATGATGGCTGCTGTATTGGGATCCATGTTGGTACTGGATGGAAAAGTAGGATGTTGGTACTGCATACCTGATCTAGTGGTCATGCAAGTCCAAGATGCAGGAATAAAATGTAGTAAGAAAGAAAAAAAATGCTGAAAAGTAAATTATCAAATTTAAATTATGAAAATTTAACTTATAGAAATTTTAAATTATAGAATTTAAACTAAAGTCCTAACCAATCCAGCTTTGATACTAAATTGATGTGAGATAGCCTAAAAAAAAAAGAGAAAAGATTAAGCTTCCTTCCATTTGTCAATAACAAATTACATCCGACCGTGGCATATTATTCTAAGGATAGATAGTATAGTTACCTATACTTTGCTTAGGAGGCATGATTGATTGACATGGGACCAAAGCATGATCAATCTAAATGATGCTGATGAATACCATTTTAGAGATCAGTAAATAACTAGCAATAATAAAATAAACAGACAAATAGTAGAAATTAAACATGCTCATGAATAATTGTAAAAAGAAAAATATAAATGGAATGAAGGATAGCAAGAAATTAAGTCTGCAAAAAAAAATCCAAAAAAAGATAAGAAGAATTCGGATCGTGGTAGTTAAGAAACTACCTTGATTAGGGCTCTTAATCTTTTAACCAAGTAGATCTATCGATAAATAACTGGGACTTTACCAACATCGAATCTAAAAAAAATAAGTAAAAATCAAAGATCAGTTGAGAAGGAACGAAGGTCATTATCAATGTTTGATCTGTAGAATAATAGATCACTCTTTCTCTTTACATGATAGATGAAAATCTTGGAGGAGACAGATCTTCTTTTGGTGGAAAAGGCTTATGTAGGTAGATGGTGAAGACGAATCGAGGTTGTAGGAACACTAAATCTCAAGAAAATGAAGGTTAAAGAGATAGAAAAAGGTGAGTCTTACACCCTTCCCTCGTGGGACGATTTTTGATCTCACACCCTCTCCCTCTCGGAGTGACCAACATAAGTGTTTATAGAAATTATAAAGTGATTTATTCATTCATTATCTCATTCATGAAAGATACATGGGTTTATATAGGACCCTAGGGGTCCTATTTTTTTAGGAATCCTATTCCTTTACAAGAAAAAAATCAACCCTCCCAACAAAAAAGTAAAACATTATGTATGATTTTCAAATACAATAATATATCATATCTATCTTTTATGAAACCATAGAAAAGAAATCAGCCTTTTAATAAAATAAGTAAGAAATCAAGAACTCTTAAGGAATCCTAAGGAAGAAAAAGAACTCCATGTAGGCGCTTGATGCCTAGCACAACTTGGCATGAGGATCCTTGGGCATGACACATGCTGGCATGTGTATTTTCTCTCTGGGCATATGGAGGGTGGTGGCTCCAAAGATGATGTGGATCAAGCTTGATTCTTTATGATGATCTCTTTCCAAATAAGGCTCAATCCAAAATAAACAAGTATGGTCCTATGGACCCAAAACTAAATGCATCAAAAGAACTAATTGATTAAATCAAAAGGATAAGAACAAAATAACTGAAGTAGAGTTATTCTGATATGGCTTCTTCAATCTAAATTGAATCTAAATTATGTTGTCGACTTTTGATGGCTCTGATGTCCGCACCACATAGTGTAAACATGTCAAATGCATAAATATAATTAAGATGTACTTACCTATATCTTCTTCCACACTCGGTCCTTGGTAGTATCATCCATTAATTGAGTCTCTGGGCTCTACGAAAATAATGTTTGACTGTCTCACAAGCACTCCAAAAAAGAAATGCATCTCCCGCATGATCTTCTCTACTGGCCTTTCCTTCTCATCATACTGTACCATCATCTGATGCTGGCGGTTCCATACATGTGCCATAAGTGTGAAACCGCAAAATACCTACTGGATGATGCACCTACAATGAAAATACGTTATGCAAATATATAAGTGTACAGATACTATATAAAAAATAAATAAATAATATAATAAAAATATACACTCAGATGCTAGTCGAGTAGATGCCGCTGGTAGAGTAGATGCCAATGGTGGAGGCTCCTGAGCAGCCGATGCGGAGGTGGATGGAGTATGCTCCGATTGCTCCTCAGATGCTGAACTCTGTGTAACCCATCGAGAGACAGGGGTAAAAGCTAGATGGCATTTCGATGCCATCGTGATCTGCAACGTTAATAAACATTAACCAATACAACATATTGAATAATAATCAAAGATATTGCCTAGGTACCATGCATACAATTAGATATAAATATATGGATGCCAAAGATTATGTACACTAATTAATTGATGGGTCTATCGCTATACAATGCAATAAATAAAAGCAATAAGATAGGAGTTCTCTTAGTGACAGGCACGGCCTACCGGCACGACATGGCTCAAGGCATGAACTATCGATATGGCATGGTACGACATAGCCTACTGACATGGCACGGCCCAAGGCATGGCAAGGCCTACCAACATGACATGGCAAGGTTACATTTTCATTCAAAATTAGGTTAAATTTAAACTTTAAGGCCAAGGAATAAACTTTTAGGAGCATTTAGGTTAGGCTTATGGAATATCTATATGCATTGAATCTAGCTTTTCTTTTACTGATTATTAATAAATTAGTTGAGGGTTGGTGTTCAATTTGGATGATTTTGACTCGTGTCTAGATTTTATGTTTCATTTGAGTCTTGGTTGATTTTTCTGATCCACCTGCCAAGTTGCACATTTTAATCTTTAGCATATATGATAACGTTCTATATATGATATTTATGGTATCTACCGGCACAGCATGGCCCAAGGCACGGCCTACCGACATGGTATGATACGGTATGGCATGGCATGATCTACTGACATGGCACAGCCTACCGACATGGCACGGCCCAAGACATGGCACGGCATGACACGATCTAAGGCACGGTATGGTGTACCGGCACGGCCCATGTCATGGCACGGCATGGCCTACTGGCATGGCTCAAATGCGGAGCTCCGTGTAGTCATTCGAGGGGTGGGGGTTGCAATCTCTGGGCAACAAATTTAACATGTTGAACAATAATATTAGCTACACATCACTAAATAAACTCTAATAATTTATATCAGAATGTTGAAGTAATTGTCTAGTGACATCTACAATATAGACATCACCATCACTCTTGACAAATGTGTCTGGGATCTCAACAGTACTTAGATAAGTTTTATCCTAGAGAAGCACTTTGTATGCATGATCCAACATCATCATCAACTTTGGTATCATCAAAAATATACCTAGGCACCATCTTCATAACAACACCCCATTGAGGCTCCAAGGGATCACTAACGTAGAAGACTTGACTAGCTTGGAAGGCAAGTATATACGGTTCTTCAGTACGGAGATGGCATTGCATGTTAACGAGAGTAAAACTATACTCATCAGTCTTCATCCCAGACTATGACAAGTTGTCAAACCAATCATACTTCATCAATACAATCCTTCCTTTAGAATAATAGTCCAAGATGACTATCTTCTCTACCATGCCATAATAGTTTAAATCCTCCGTACGAGGCTGTAAAATCCTTGAGCTAGCATAACACCCAGTGGTGGTGCTTAACATGACGCTATTATTTTGTGTTGCCATATTTATGGACCTATTGTGAATATTAAACCTGCAGCCATTAATGATGAGTTGTTTATACTCATGCATGGTACGATTAGGAATCATTGAAAGAGCATGCACTTCAGGGCTTACATCACTGAGCGACAATCTCCACACCTAATTAACGATATGACATCTAATTAGTAAACATGTTCAAATATGTTATACAAGGCAAGAATATATAATCGCTTACATGATTTTTGAACCATTCAGAAAATTCTTTGCTGTGTATTTTTTCTTTCTCCCACATACTTAGAGCACCATATTTTACTCTTATGACTTCCTTGTGTTTACTGCATGCACAAAGAATAAATTTAGATATAATTGGATATTTTTTTCTATTTATTATGAAATAAATGAGACTGAGTGACTCATCTTATGTACGGCTCAATGACATCACAGTTGAAGAGCATGTAGCGGTGTGCCTTATCCCTTTTCTCAATGCTTAAATTAGTGAGGCGGTATGAAGTGAAAAGTCCATATAACTGTAGAATGGACTAAAATGTAGACTCAATTGGCTCATACTGATCATCCTGATTCCTCATTGGCCGATTACAACATGTCTCGAGCTTGTTTAAGTACATGGTAAAGAAATCCATACACTCTTGATCCAAATAACCTTCTGCTATGGATCCCTCTGGGCGATTCATATTTCTTACATAAGATTTCAAAGTTTGAATATTTCTCTCAGTAGGATACATCCATCGGCAGAACACTGGACCTCCAAGTGCAACTTTTTCTGCAAGATGCATGGTAAGATGGATCATAACTGTGAAAAATGATGGTGAAAATATCTTCTCCAGATCACATAATATAGTCACCATCCTTGTTTTCATTTCTTTCACGTCTTTCTTAAGTAACCTCTTTGCACAAATATCTCTATAAAAGTTACAAAGACGAATAACAATCATTCTGACATTTTTTGGCAATACACGGTGAATAGCTATTGGGATCAATTCCTGCATCCGCACATGATAATCATGAGACTCCAATCTCCCAAGTTTGACATCCTTACTATTCACACGCTTTGATATGTTGCTTGAGTATCCATCAGGGATCTTTATGTTCTCCAACACATAAAAAAATGTGGACCATTCGGAGGCATTCATAACATAGCATGCATGAGAGAGCCTCCACTATTCTCCCCCTGCCGGCTCTGGATGGAGTGATCTCCTAATATCCCATTCTTTCAAGTCAAATCAAGAATTCAAGTCATCCTTAGTCTTATCTTTGATATTTAAGATTATTGCCAATAGGAGCTCGCACACATTCTTTTTAATATGCATTACATCTAAACAATGGCGCAATAAGTTTATTTCACAATATGGCAAGTCAAAAAAGATGCTCTTTTTCCTTCAATTAAAATGTGTGTCATCTTTCTTTGATCGACGCTTCTTCTTTTTACCATCAATCGGATCACCTTTCCTAAATTCAATACTAAGACCATCCAACTCTCTAAGTACATCACTTCTAGACATCTGGCTAGGTACCTCACCTTCTTCAATAGTACCATTGAAGTAGCATGCATCCCTTCTGTGTGGATGATTTTGATGAAGGAAATGTCGATGCCCCATATAGCTAAAGCTTCTTTGATGTGTAGACCTTCTAGACCAAATATTTTTTTCATAAATTGGACATGCTAGCTCACCTTTGGTGCTCCAACCCGACATTAGGGCATAGATTGGAAAGTGATTTATTGTCCATAAAAGCACTGCGCATATGGAGAATGACTCATTCAGCAAAGTATCAAAAGTTGGAATACCTTGAATGCTCCATAACTATTTTAGCTCGACAATAAGAGGCTGTAAATAAACATCAATGTCATTACGTACCTTCATCGATCCAGGGATGAGCACTGTCATGAAAGCAAAGAATTTTTTCATATACATCCACGGTGGAAGATTGTAAATATGAATAAATACTGGCTATACACTATAGGCAGTATTCATATGCTTGAATGGATTGAAATCAATGCACGACAAGCTCAACCTCATATTACGTATCTCATGTGCGAAGTCAGGATGTAATTCATTAAACTTTTGTCATGCCTCTCCATCGGCTGGATGCCTTAATGCATCATCTTTTGTTCGATCTTCTTCATGCCATCTCATGTCCTTCGATGTCCTTGCCGACATAAACAACTTTTGTAGTCTCAAAATCAAAGAAAAGTGCCACAACAATTTTTAAGATATATGAGTCAATGTGCCATCTTTATTCTATTTCCATCTTGACACATCGCACCTCATACACTCATTTTGGTTGACATCCCCTCCCAATAGAGCATGCAAACATTGGGATATGCATGTATCTTGGTGTAAGCAAAGCCCAGCTGCTCAATAATCTTCGATGCCTCATAATTATTCTTCAAAATTTGTGCATCATCCGAAAGAATGTCCCCTAAAAGCTCTAATATGTAGTTCACTCCATTGTTACTGAACCCATTGGAGCATTTTACAAGATACAACCGAATTAAGAACTTCAGCTTTGCCATCTTTTCACATCTAGGATACAATGAAATATTAGCATCCTTCATCAACTTACGGATCTTCTCTATATCCTTACTGTTTGTCATTTCATCAACCATAGGATTAGGCATGGACGTAGATGCACCATCTTTGCGGCCAACAAATAGAAAAATATCACAAATCATTTGTTACACTCTCCCATCATGTTGATCGTGTCCTTGCGGTCTTCCCTCACCATGTGGATCCCAATAAATTTCATAATCGACTTTAAAGTCATAAATAGTGAGGTGATTATTTACATCTTGACGAAGTAGCCATGGTCTATCCATACACTTTTTACAAGGATATTGGATCAGTCCATGGTTTCCAAATTTCTCTATAGCAAAATCAAAAATTTTTTGAAGTCCTACCTCATATTCTTGCAAGAGCCTACTAAACTTCATCCACTCCTTATCCATTTTAAAAATGATGATACTATAATTAAATCATTTATGAAACTTAAATTATATACTAATATATTATAAATAAATATGCAATAAATATATCATATCTCCAACTAATAGGTAAAGATAGGTCCTATCTCATTCAGAAATTGCATTAATTCTATAGGTTCAATACAGTAATCAAACGATATGCAACAGATATTGAATGAAATTTTGGCAGCATTTTTCCTAAGTTCTCCCATGTAGAGAGAACAAAAGAAAAATACTGTCCAAAATTTCATTCAAAATTCTTAGCATACCGTTTGATTACTGCAACTACCTATAGAATTATCTGTAATTTTCAAACCATCCAAATTGGACAATCAATTGATCATTGTATATAATTCTATCATCCGTATAATTATATATAATTATACGAATGCCAGAGATTATGTACACTAATCAATTGACATGTCTATCATTATGCAATGCAATAAATAGAAACAACAAGATATAAACATCCAAAAAATATTATCCAATAAATTCTACAATGAATCCCCTCCCTTCCAGTGATGCCGATGAGGCCGGACCCCCTCCCTTCCTTTCTCTCTCTCGATCTCCCTTGCCCCCTCCCTCCCTCTTCCTTTCTTAGTTTTGGATCCCGAAATTGGGTTCGGATACTCGAGAGCCATTAGAGTCCGGGTCTGGTACTTCAAGTATGGACCTATTGGATATTCAGGTTCAGATCCAGTATCAGTAATTAAAATTGAGTCCGAATTTGAATATCCAGGTTTCGATCCAAACCCGATCCATTGACAGATCTAGTTCAATGATTAATAAATAATACTATGACATTAAAATAAAAAATATACCTACAACTATAGAAAGAGGGTCGCACCGAAAGCTTCGAGGGTCACCGACGATGGTGCTAAAGAAAGATGACGGCACAAGAGGTAAACTACGAAACAAAGCAAGATAGTAGATGGAAGAGAAGAGAGAGAAAAAAAAGAGGAAAGAGAGAGGGAGAGGGGGCTCGGTGGGTGCTGTGATGGAAAGGCCAAGTGATGGGGAGGGTAGGGGGTGGGCGGCCGAGGATGGGGAGGGCGTGGACAGGCGGCCGCGGGTGGGTATGGCCAGGGTGGGGAGCGGGCGACGACGGTCGGGGATGGAGAGGATGTGGGGCAGCAGTCGGGGAGGGCAAGGGGTGGGAGGCCAGGCGACGGTCGGAGATGGCGAGGATGGGGGGCAGCGATCGGGTAGGGCAAGGGGTGGGCAGTCGGGCGGCGGTCATTGATGAGGAGGGCAGGCGACGGGCAGCCGAGGATGGAGAGGGCGGGGGCAGGGGGACGGGTGTCGGGGATGGGGATGGTGGGGAGCAGGTGGCCACGGTCGGGGATGGGGAGGGTAAGGGGTGGGTGGTCGGGCGGTGCAGGGGATGGAGAGGGTGGGAGGCGACGGTCGGGGATGTGGGGGCGGGTGGCAGTGGGATGCATGGAGTCTCACCGATGATGGAGAGGAGGGGGGAGAGAGAGAGAGAACATGTGCATGGGAGGAAAGAAAATTAAAGATTTTTAACCTGATCTATGGTAGCAATTTTTGATCCGCTGCCATAGATCTAAGGTAGCGGTTACTGAAAATCACTATAATAGATCTACGACAGCGATTTCATAACTGCTTCCATAGATTTATAGCAGCGATTTTCAGTAACCACTATCGTAGATTGAAAATAAATTTTTTTTATTTTTTAAATATTATATAATTTTAAAATTTAATATCCATCTTCACCATTTATTATCTAAATAATTATCATTAAAGTATCGTCACAAAAAATCACCTCGATCCGATGGCCCTAGCTTTATCGATCAGAAAAATTCGATTTTGATGATCATAAACGACGATACGATGATTGATAGATGAAGATCTTTGATCGATCCAAAAGTCTACAATGATTATTTTGATGATATTTGTAGCATACTATCAAAGTTTTACTTCAATCAGATATCATTATCATGTCAATTTAGTATGGAATGATTTCGGTCGTTAAATTAGAAACAAGAGATCAAAGGGCTAAACGGCATTCGATTATGAGATAATTTTTTAGTTAAATCATCTTTGTTATAATTTTAATTATTTTATATAGTGATGATAGTAAAATTTAAATTATTTTCATATGAACTGTTCACGTTAAGTAGATATTGCAAAAGCACGAGCACATGCATATAACAACCAACGGAGTTCAAGAATGGTTATCAAGCGACGTATAGTTTTAGATCGTTCTTAGTCTCATGAGTTGAATTTTATAATTACCATCATAAAAAATGATTAAAGTAGTAGCCAAGATCATTTATAAAAAAAATTATCTCATAATCAGACACCGTCTAGTCCTTTGATCACTCATTTATCATTTAACGGTCAAAATTAACCTATACTAAATTGACCAAGATAATGATATCCAATTGAAGTGAAACTTTGATAGTATGCTAAAACCATTACTAAGATCATTGTTGCAGATTTTTAGATTTATTGAAGATCTTCATCTATCAGATCATCGCATCATCGTTTGTAATCATCGAAATCAAATTTTTCTGATCGATGAAGCTAGGACCATCAGATCGAGGTGATCTTTTGCGACGATACTCTAATGATAATTATATAGATAATGAATGATGAAGATGGATATTAAATTTTAAAATTATATAATATTTAAAAAAAATAAAAAAATATATTGCAACGGTTACAAATAATCACTACCACAGATCAATGTATAGCAGCGGTTACAAAGAACCGCTGCTATAGGTTGGACCTATGGCAGTGGTTGTCCTAACCACTGTCATAGATCAGACCTATTACAGTAGTTATAAAGAACCGCTGCCATAGATTAGACCTATAGCAGTGGTTAAAAAGAACCGCTGCCATAGGTCAGACTATGGCAGCGGTTTCTTGTAACCACTACTATAGGTCAGTCCTATAGCAGCGGTTCTTTGTAACCACTGCCGTAGACTCTATTACAGCAGTTTCAAAAATTGCTACAATAGTATGCGCTATCGTAGACTTCTTTTGTAGTAGGGCATGCCATCATTTTCTAACTAGCCACCGCTATTCACCTTTATTTTTTCAATTGCTCCTGTACTCCTAGGCCTCTCTAAGATGCTCTTTTCATCAAAAATGACATCCCTGCTAATCACTATCTTTCTTTCTACTCTAGACCTCTTCTGGAATGCCTCCATTCAGCTTGTGGTGAGGGGACTTGCTCACAAGAAAATAAGAGAAAGTTAAAGCATCACCCCAAAAGGATCTTGGAAGTGATGTTTGCAGCCTTAAACTCTATGCCTTCTCGATCAGTGTTCGATTCATTCTTTCCATGATACCATTCTACTAGATAGTCATCTTCACTATGTGATGGCGTTTGATATCATTTTTCTCATAGTACCTCCTAAACTCTAGGCTTACATACTCTCCTCCATTGTCCGATCTCAAACACTTCACCTATCTTTTTGACTCCTCAATTTCAGCTCTATAGACTCTGAACTGGGCAAACACCTCTGATTTTTCTCTGATTAGATAAACCTACATCTTCCTTGAGAAATCATCAATAAAGTGATAAAATATTTTACCCCACTTCTAGCTGATACAGGAGCTAGTCTCCATACATCTGAGTGCACTAAATCCAGCACTCCTTCACTGCGCTTGGTACTTTTGGCAAATTTTATCCTATGCTACTTATCAAAGATACATGGCTCATATAAATCTATGCCCTCCTACTTTAAGGTTGGGATCATCCCTCTTCTGCTGAGTTCAGTAAGCCCTCAATCACTTATATGATCAATTCGATAGTACCATAGTCGATATAAGAGCTATTTTTCTTGTGCCACTGCTAGCACCTATGCACTATCGTTTACCACTGAGCCTTCCTTTCTATAAAGATTGTTGCTCAGTCTTCTACCTCTCATCACCACCAAAATTTTTTTAAAAATTTTCAGACATCTACTCCCAGCCTGGCTACTAAAAGCATAACACTGCTCCTCCAAGTGGTCTAAAAAAATTAAATTCTTTTTTAATTTTTATACATGCCTGATATTTGATAATGTACGAATAATTTCATTGTACATCCTCATTCTAATTGAGCCAACTCCAGCTACTCTATATGGATGGTCATCTCCAAGGCTGACACTTGCTCCATCGATCTTCTGATAGATAGAAAACCACTCTCGATGAGAAGTATAATGGTGAGAGCATGCTGAATCCAATATCCACATAGTATTGCACTCTATGGATCCATCTGATACAACTAGCAGATCTTTTTCACTGCTCACTGAAGTTGTATCATCACTCTTGCTGGCCTTCCTTTTTTCTAACCTCAAAAGAGGACAATCTCTCCTTAGATGTTCTGGTTGATGACATTTATAATATTTTAATATCTTCCTCTGATTTTGAGACTTTAACCTACCTTTGAATTTTTCTCTTGTTTTCTCTTTTGATCTTTCCTGTCTTTCATTCACAGCCAAGATCTCAGACTTGTGATCTCCCTTGCAGATCCTTTTTCTCTGCTCATTCAATCTGAGTATACCAACAACTTCTTCATAGTTTAGGATCTTCTTTCCATAAACTAAAGTTGTTATGAGACCATCATATAAGCCTTAGAGAGAACAAAGCAGTAGCAACGCCCGATATTCCTCATCGATCTTCACATCCAAACTCATCACCTTAGAACATAACTAATTGAACCTTTGGATATGTGTAACAAGATCTCCGCCTTTGGACATCCTCAGACTGTACAACTGTTTCTTCAACCATAGCTTATTTATCATGTTCTTTTTCATGTATGTGTTCTTTAGTCTCATCCAGAGTCTCTTTATCATGGTCTCTATGCAAATCTTGGGTAGCACCTGATCGGCCAAACATATTTTGATTGTGCTAAAAGCAATTTTCTCCAACTCTTTTCAATCCTTAGTACTGATCTTTTCTAGTCTTTCTATTATCAAGATTTTGTAGATCCTGTACTGAACCAACAAATCTTTTATCTATTGCTGCGATAAGATAAAGTTTCTCTTGCCATCAAATTTTTCAAAATCTACCTTGAGTCCACTTGATCCCATGACTTTAAACAAGTCGAGAACAAAATTCTTACACTCTTTCACGATCACACACCAGCAAAACTATCTTTCAAAGAAGATCTAAATTCCGTAGATCCTCTTTTCAATCTTTTATATCACCGTTCCTCCATGTAACAAATCTCCACCTCAATCTAGAGATAACCACGAAGCAAATAAAAAGTTTTTTTTAGGATAAAATCTGATGCAACAGATCCTGGATGTAGAAACTCTAAGTGTCTTCCTTTCTTCCATGCTACACCGCTCTGATACCAATTATTATGAGAATTAATTTCACACACGGATCGGTGTGGCTGCTGGTGATCAGTCAAGCAATAAGGAAGCACTCCTTAGAGATTACTGCAGAAGCACGAACAATGGATTCAAGAAATAGAGAAGAAGAGTAGTAGAGATTTCTAGAAGAAAAAAGCTTTATTTCAATAAATTCAGCATCACATGAACCTTGACCTATTTTTAGTATATATACTTTATAAAAGGATCAAGCCTCAAGTTCATAGAAAAACTCTTCAAACTCAAAATAATCCACGTACACAAAACATACCCGCAAAAATCTACGACTGGATCGGTTCAGTTTCAAACTGAGCCGACCTAGTTGTGTACCGTGCCAATAGCTCAAAAATACTATTTTTTATCTAGATTTTTTTCTAAGACATAATCAATCCAGTCTTGGACTATGCCGACCTAGTTTCCAATTTAGCCGACCTAGTCTCAGGGTGAGCTAGCTAAGTTTTTGAACTTTGCTATCCAGGCTAATTTCTCTTCTGACTTACTTTCATCTTTTCATGACCCATCTTCTCATATTCTTAAGACTTAGGAGCACCACTTTTGAGCTCACAGGGAGGGGGTTGCATAGACTGTGACGATCACCGATGATGGTGCTAGAGGGAGGGCCAACGACAATGGGGCAGGCAGGCAACGGTGCTAGAAGGATGGAGTCGGCCAAAGGAGGCTGGGGCTGAGGTGGCTAGAGTCGGTGGTGAGGCGGATCCACAGTGGCACTAGAGGGAATGGGGTAGCGAAGAATGGGGTCAAGGGAGGTCCAGCCTTATGGGGATGGGGTCGGGGCCGAGGGATCTAGGGCTGAGGGGTCGGAGCCAACAACAAGGCTGAGGGAGGGGGTGGCGGTGAGCAGGCCAGCGCAGGGTGGGTAGCTAGAGCATCGATAGCCAAGGCAAGAAGAGATAAAGAGAGAGAGAGGGAGGGGGCGGTGCTAGAGGGAGGCGATCGATGATGGGATAGGTCGAAGGAGGGGTGGGTCGACAGCGGGGAGGGTAGATAGGACTCAGGTAGAGAGGAGAGAGAGAGTGAACGAGAGGATGGAGGTCGAAAAGATGAAAAACTCAGGATGTAGAAAAAATTTAATGCCAGATCTATGGCAGTGATTTTCAAAACTACTGTCATAGGTCTATTGCAATGGTTATAAATAACCACTACCATTTGATCTATAGCAGTGGTTTTTCCTAATCAATGCTGTAGATGCATAATATATATTTTTCATATTTTTTTTTGTATATGATATAATTTTAGAATTTAAAGTCCATCTTCATCATTCATTATCTAAATAATTATTATTAAAGTGTCATCATAAAAGACCACCTTGATCAGATAGCCCTAGCTATGTCGATTGATAAAATTTGATTTTGAGGGCCACGAACAATTGCATGATGATCTGATAGATAAAGATCACTGATTGATCTAAAAACTTACAATGATTCTCGATGATGTTTATAGTACACTATCAAAATTTTACTTTAATTAGACATCATTATCATGATCAATCTAACACTAGATAATTTTGATCGTTAAATAAAGAATAAGTGATCAAAAGGCCAAACAACACCCAATTTATAGATGATTTTTTAGATAATTGATCTTTGCTATTGCTTTAATTGTTTGTATTATGGTGATCATAAAATTCAAATCATGTCTATATGAACTATCTACATTAAATTTATCCTACAAAAGCATAAGCATAATTATATAAGACCTTTAAGGATGAGTATCAGGAGACATATAGTTTTGGATTGTTTATATTTATGTGGTTTGAATTTTATGATCGCCACTATACAAACAATCAAAATAGTATCAAAGATCATTTATCTAAAAAATTATCTCACAATCGGATGTTGTTTGGCCTTTTGATCATTTATTTTTTATTTAATAGCCAAAATCATCCAGTTCTAGATTGATAGTATGCTATAATTATTATAAGTTTTCAGATCAATCGATGGTCTTTATCTATTAGATCATTATATGATCGTTCAAAACCATCAAAATTAAATTTTATTGATGGACATAGTTAGGGCTATCGGATCGAGGTGATCTTTTATGACGATACTCTAATGATAATTATTTAGACAATGAATAATGAAGATGGATTTTAAATTTTAAAATTATATCATATTCAAGAAAAAATATGAAAAAAATATATACTATAAATCTATAGCAGCGGTTGGCAAAAATTGCTGCTATAGCCGATCTATTGTAACAGTTATGTGAAATCGCTATCATAGGTATAATCAATGGTAGCGGTTATCTAAAATCGCTGCCATATATTAATGTATGGTAGCGGTTACGAAGAACCACTACAATATATCAAATTTATCATGACGGTTAATATAACCACTGTTATAGATTTAACCTATAGTAGCGGTTCTTCATAACCATTGCTATAATAGTGACCTATGGCAGCGGTTCTTCATAACCACTATCATAAATTTGACTATTATAGCAGTTTTTCCTAATCACTGTCATAGATTAATATATGGCAACGATTTTGGATAACCACTGCTATAGATCAAATCTATAGTAGCGGTTACACAGAATCATTGCCTTAGGATCTATTGCAGTAGTTTTCAAATCACTACAAAAGTACTATCGTAGTTTCTTTCTAAAGCAGTGTATCGATAAAATTAAAGTCATCAGCTTAGCATTAAAACCTAAGCCAATTTGGCATAATCCCAGCAATGATCATCATCAATAAAATCTGCCATCCTAAATGTTATGCCTAACATGATCATGCTACTGAGGGATACCACCTCAATAATATGAATCCTATCAATCATAATCAATAAAAATTTCTTATAAACAAAATATAATAAAAGATTTAATTTGATCATTAATCAAGTAATTATACCAAGATTGGTTCAAAATATCTAAATCTAAAATCAAATATCAAACCATATCTTAATATTTATCAATTATTGATAATAAGATCATAATCATCCAATAATTCTCAAGCTTGCTAGCATAAACCTCCAAGCCTAAATCATCCGTTAGTCCTGGTTTTATTCATCTAGATAAAAAAAAAAAAGATATGAGCTATACTAGCTAAGTAAAATATAAGCTTCCTTACTGGATCAAGTATAAGTTTTATTATGATAATGCAATATTTAGAAAATAATAGATATCATAAAATAAAGTATTTCATAGATCATATAATAAAGCAAGTCATAAAAATAATCATGCATGCATAAATCATAAAATTTCGTAAACATTAGTTGTAAATTATTCTTGCCATGTATTCATATCATTTTCAAAATCTTGCTCATAGATATTCATGTTAAGATCATTTTATATCTATAATAGGGCCATGTTTCTTAATCGACGGAATTCTTGTTTCGTATACCAACTTTGTATCCATTGATGGAGCCATGTTTCTTATGGATGCTAGCTCTGAGTGTTGACTTTTTTAATTTTAAGAATTCATTCATAGCTATCTAAGAGCTTTTGAAATCTTTATATCTTTTTCTTAAAATATACATATACATAGATTAAAAATATAATAAAATTCATGCTTCATAAATATATCATTTCATAAAATATATTCATAGAACCAATGATCATAATAAAATATACCTTTTCGTATCTCATATGTTGATTCTTATTTTATGAAAAATATGATTTTATTAATAATAATTTATTTACATAAAAAATATGATAATTTAAAAATAAATAAGAGGCATAAGATTTTACTTATCTTATTCATCCTAGATCTTTAGACTTCTTTAGATGAATTATGTAATTTTATTTAACATATCAAAAATATGATCAATTTCTATTCAATGAATATAATAAGATTAAATCATAAGAAAAAAATTATTGATCGGATGTGTCAGACCATCTAGGCACTGGGGCAATTTAGGATCTCTTAGTCGAGGATCCGATCTAAGCAACTTGATCAAAAAATTATAAAGTATAGATTAGATTAAGACCAAGATTGATTAATAGGGTTCATCAATAGTATATTCCAAAGATACTTGACATGGCTAGATGAGGTTGACGTATAAAATAGATATCAAAGTAGCTTCAGATCATCTTGTTAGAGTTAACATAGGTTCCTAGAAGAGGAAAAGATAGCTTAACATGGGATTCCCTAGATCTTTTTAGATAGAAAAAGTGGAGAGCGAGTCTTCGTATTTTTTAGAAGAGAAAACCATGATCAAGATCATTAGGGGTCATATCAGGATAACTTAATAAAAGTTAATAGATGCTATGAATTTTTGATAAAGACTGGACTAGGATCGAGATACTACATAGATATCAAAGCGATTTTCGGTGTTTTTGAAAAGATTATCTCAAGTTCATGGTGGGGTTCACGGATCAAATATAGAAAGAAGGAGAAGATGGAGAAAGAAATCAAGAGAGCGAGTACTGATCTCTCTTAGTGGAAGAAATCCTGATCGGGTCCAATCAGATAGAAAGACAAAACCTCGAATCAAGATTCCTAGGTGATCCTAGAGAGAGAAAGAGAGAAGATAGAGAGAGAAAATCATTTTCTCTTATTTTTTTCTTTTCTTCTCTTCTTCTTTTCTTCTTTCTTTCTTTGGCCAAATAGCAGATGAAATGGGGTGGTGGTCTTTGGCGGCTGGTGGCCAGAAGACTAGTATTGATGGACAGTGATGCAAGTTGCTGGTAGTGGGTGACAGTAATGGATGGCCGGCAGCAAGTGGTCGGCCAACAAAATAAATAAAAAGATTTGAAGAAATAGGGGAATGCCCCCTTTCTTTAGTTTTTTTCAATTATCGATAGCCAAAACCTCTAGGGAAGATAGCAAATAGGTAGAGTGTCACAATCTAAGGGTGTAAATTTTTTGGTGAACAAAGCTTGATCAAATAGAGGAAAATAGGGTGTCTGCTTTTGGTGAATTTTTTGATGTATTCGATGGCTGGTGGCCATGAATAATAATACTATAAGAAATTGGACTATTAGTTATGGCTAATTACCATCGTTAATATATGATTTGCTATTACTAATACTATTAGCGATGGCTTTCTGTCTCTAATTGATGGTCAAAAAAGATCTAGCTAGTCACTAATTTTGACTATTAGTGACGGAATACATTGCTATCGCTAATACTTGTTATTAGTGATGATGTTAATGATAGGTAAATTCCATCGCTATTGATTTTTTAGTTTTTAAATAAAATATTAAAAAAATTAAAAATAATTAGCAATGGTATCTTTGTCATTAATGCCATCGCTAATAATTATTAGCGATAACTTAAGCCATCGCTAATTCTATTGATAATGGTTAATTTTATTTTTTTAAAAAATCTATAATATTATTTTGTTATTAGCATTAATGGATAAAGCCATCGCTTAGACCATTGGTAATAGTTAATTTAATTTTTAAAAAAATCTATAATAATATTTATAAAAATCTATTTTAATTAATCACAATCAATTATAGTTTCTAACATCTATTATAATTAAAATTCAAAGATAATATGATTTTTATAAATAGAAAACTAATTATATTATATTAAAAATATAAATTATATAATTTTATAAGCAGTATCAAAAAAAATATAATACATCAAAATAAAAAAAATTAGTGTAGATCCTCCCCATCATCTTCCTGCTCCTTTTAAGCAGTTGGTGGATGAGAGGCGAATGTTTCAGCATTTTGAAATAAAAAAAATAAAATTTTATTAATAAGTTTTAATAATATAGTGGTGTATCTTTTGATACGAAGGCGTATCTTTTAATATATTTTTTTAATTTTTAAATAGATTATTTCTACCCATTCTATTTGATGATACAAAACTATAGACAACCCCGACCCATTAATTGGATGGTTAAATTAAACTTTTAGCCTCTAAATCTCTTTCTTCGACTCAAATCTAAATATGTGGAGCTTCTAAATATAAAAACTTAAAATAAATAAATAAATTTATAAATAAAATTATCAAATATGATGGCTGGGACAACGAGCCCAACTGGTCGCATTGTTGCTTGAGAATCTTCATGACCGTATCATGGATAGCATCTCAAAATCTCTAAGATCACTGGCTTAAAAGCCTCTGCACGACCTCCTCTACGTGTGCATCACTCCAAGTTTGGAATGTCAAGGCCTGTGAGGATGCTGAAAAGTATCAAGCTGCTGGAGAGTCGAAGCTATGGCCAAATTTTATAACCTGACTCCTACTCACCCCTCCAGTGATCCTAAGCCATCCCTCAAGATCAAGGACGGGCTGAGTGGATGGGTCATCGCTGTGCCACGCAACAACGTACTCTACATAATCTACTTACACAATTCAGAAATATGTTAGTTCTAATATACATTTCAGATTCTATAATAACTTAATAAATATAGTTTAAAATTCTTACCATGATTTGTCGTGATAAAAAATCTAAATAATCACCAGTCCTACTAGACTGGTATGTGGCCTCTCCTAATTATAGCTGGCCTAGTGGATGATCTAGCTACTATATTTACAATAAGTAAATAATAAAATTAAATTAATTAAAGCATACAAATAGATGCTTTTACAATTCTAATGAAGAGTTTTGGTATAGATTTCTTATCAGTGTATCAATTACAATATGTATGCTAATGGAGCCGTCTGTATGCTTGATTGGATCCTACTGAATGGACTGATTCTACTGGGCCCTCTATCGTCTACTGGCATACTCCTTGCTACTCCACTTGTAGCAAAGGGCCTCCCATACATTACCTGCATCTAGTGATCCCTATAGGACTTTCAGTATGATGGTAACTAAAAATCGAAATGCTTGATAGTGGACTGCCATAGGCTGTGTAGCCCAACTTAAAACCTACATGTGGCTACCTGCTTGAAGATCAGATGGCCAGCCTCCTCATCCTGAGGAGATAAGAATTGGTAGTACTCTTGGAAGTAGAAGCAAGGGTGTATTAATAAATAGAACACAAACTTACTATAAATTATTAAATTAAACACCTTTGACTTACCCAAAATTTCTCCTAAGTTGCATCACAAGCCCTCGATGATCAATTGGAGAACTCATTTATCGATCCCAGCATTAATCATTGAATGATCCTGGTAATCACACGAGGCATGGAGCTCTCTTTAAATATGCTACAAAATTGATTTTGAACAATAAATGTTAGACTCTACAATGGCTAAATTTTAAACATATTCAGTAAAGATATAGTACATACAAGCGGTTCTGAATGTGGATGAGCTCTCTATCCTCTAACCGAGTTGGAGATTCCACGAGCCAAGCAGATCTTCTACCATGCCTTTATGTTTGAGAGCCATTTGCTGCCATATATAACTATGGAGTCACTGGTGACCTCTTATCGTCTGAACCTAAGCACAAAATTTCTAATATAAAAAATATTATATTAGTTAGCAAATGATAAATAATATAAATGAGAATATCTAAAGTATTAGAGTTTATCGTCTAGTATGGGAGATGTAGAACCCTGTGAGCTGGCCACATGATCGCTCTCTCCTCGAGAGCTTTATCCTCGGCTTGCATGACTTTGGCCTCTAGAATACATGATGTATAATCTCTAAAAGATAATAAATAGATTTATCAAATTAATTATACAATTATGGATAGCAATGCAAGATTTAAAATGATACAAGATAAGTATTTAGATATTTGGTATCCTTCAAATGGGTGGTAATGCAAGACCGATATTCAAAATGAGTCCAAGGTCTGGAAGTTCATCACAAGTGAGGAGTACTACTTATCGACCTATTCAGATGTTTGGTACTTCTTGAATTCTTCATCTTACTCTTTTTCTTCCTCCTCTTCTTTCATTTCGTTGTCTCCTCTTCATCTTCTTGGATAGGATTGTCCTTTAAAACAAAATCAGTTGGACCTACCTCCTCATGTTGGCTATCATGTATGAGAATTTTTAAAGCATCCAACTCGGCATCTATTGAAGATGAATGAAACCCTAATATTTCATCCTCCTGAAAGCATTTTGCTAATTGAGGCTCTTTTTCTTCTCCGAGCGTATAACAAATGGCTCAAGACTTAATCTTATATACAGTCCATTAATCTTTCCTTCCTCTCTCCCTTGATGGAAAAGGAGTATAATACACTTTAAAAGCTTGTTGAACTAGCACAAAGGGGTCATTGATATATGCTTTTGAACCATATTTGATTTTAACAAGCCCACATCTTAGATCAACCTTCATATAATTGTCAATATCAAACAATCGGCACTCAAATAGAATGACACTCTTGTCACCTAAAGGGTAGGTCAACTTGATCACTTCTTTGAGGATTCCATAAAAGTCACTCTGCGCCTTTGCCCATGAGCTGCCCTTTATAACCGCTATTCATTGCACTTTTATTTTTTTATATTGCTGCATGTGAAATTTAAAACTATTTATATTACAGCCATTATAACATGTCACATACTTTGTTGGCCTGTAACCTAATGGTCTTAGCTTTCTAGATATGGATTCATTGTCTTGCATGACCTGCATATTATAAAAAAAAATAAATTAAAAAAAATAAATTAAATAAGATGACAATAGTCGCTTACCAGTTAAGGAAACCAATTTATAAAGTTCTATGAATGCTGAGTGAAAATTTTATCCTCGCTTATCATCCAATTGTCCCATCTCAATATCTCATCATATTGCCTATACATACATAAGTTAAGTATAGGATGATAAGTGATTAAAGAGTTGAGATTGTGATGGATACTTACTCAATATATAGGTCGACATCCAAGTAATTAGCAAAATGTATATCTCTGCCTATCTATCGATGTTTAGTATCAATCAATCCTCGACAAACCTTGTGCCCAAATTCATGAGTAGGATAGAAAAATATTGAGATCTCTACTTCTAATTCCTCACCACCACCATCATGTCAACCTACTTGAGTTAGCTTTATCTATGCACTAGGATCAAAGTAGCTAGTGTCGGTTGAAATTTAAAAATTTTTTCTATTATATAAGTCTCCATAATAGAACCTTCGACTCGGGCTTTTTTTTTACTTTCTTCTTAAGACTGTGAATATATCTTTCAAATGGATACATCCACTTGTACTACACCTATCCCCCAACCCTAGCTTTATATGCTAGATGAATCTCATGAGGTGCTCCATGGAGTCGAAGAAGTTAGGAGGAAATATTTTCTCCAACTTACATATGGTCTCTACACTGCTAGCCTCAAGACTGGAGATGTGGTTGGTAGATGTTCAGTAGCATAAATATCTCTAAAGAAAAGGCTAAGCTTGGTCAAAGAATTTCATATGGAGTTGGAAAGGAGATCATGCCAAGCCAATGGAAGTAATTACTGTATGAAGACATGGCAGTTATGGCTCTTCAGTCCATAGACCCTGCAATCTTTGACATTGACATACTGAGCTAGATTACTTGTATAACCATCTAAAAATTTAAGACTTTTACACCATTCATAAATATCTTTCAATTGCTCCCTTGTTAAGGTATAAGATGCTTTTGGTTTTAGAAATTTTGTAGGTGACACCTCAACCAGCTCTAACTGAGGATGCTTACATATGTTCTTCAGATCTGCTCGAGCCTTGGGATCGTCTTTTGTCTTACCCTTAACATTCATAATAGTATAGAAAATATTATTCAATACATTCTTTTCAATATACACAATGTCAAGATTATGATGGATCAAATTGGTGGATCGGTATGGTAATTTTTAGAAGTTGTTTTGCTTCATTCAGTTATAAGTTCTACCAAACCTCCAAGGCTTCTTCTTGTAAAATAGCATGCCAAATTGGATTTTGTCTAGGTGGGATATTCTCTGAAATACTTTCATACCACCGAGGCATGGGGTGCATGGTCATTCTCTATCTTATTTCTTCTGAAACTATCCCGCTGCTTTTGAAAAGGATGATACTCGGGAAGGAATTGACGATGACAATCAAACCAATAGGGCTTGCGACCATGCTCAAACTAAAATGATTTTATATTCTCCATATGATAGGGACATGCAAGCTTTCCATGAGTGCTCCATCTTGACAGTATCCTATAAGTAGAAAAATCACTAATGGTCCACATCAATGCAGCTTTCATTATAAAATTTTACTTCTTCGATGCATCAAAAGTACATATGCCATCGGACCATAAGAATTTTAGCTCATCAACAAGAGATCTTAGATATATATCAATGCTTCTACCAGGATATTATGGTTCAGAAATGACAAATATAAGAAAGATGTTATGTTCTTTCATGCACATCCCAAGTGAGAGATTGTATGAAGTAATAAAGATTGATCAACATGAATAAGGGGTCACTGCATGACTGAACGGTATAAAGCCATCTGTAAATAGATTCAGTCGAATATTACATGATTTCTGAGCAAATAAAAGATGGCAAGCATTAAATTGCTTTCATACCTTGCTATCCGATGGATGACTCATCATATTGGAGTGCTTACAAATTTTTTCTTTATGCCATCTCATTTGCCCGATAGTACTCTTGGACAAGTAGAGCCTTTGAAGCCTGGGAGTGAGTGGAATGTATCGAAGAATCTTATATGGTATGCCCTTCTAATTTATATCCTTTTTTCTTAATTTAAATCAGCTTTCACTGCATATGTCACATGAGCTCTTCAATTGGTCCTTCTTGTAGAAAAGCATGCAATCATTATGGCATGCATCTATCTTCTCAATCCCATGCCTAACTCTTTCATCATTTTTTTGAAGCATAGAAGCTTCCAACAAGCTTCACATCCTTGGATAGTATTTTCTTTATTATTACTACCATCCTATCATAATAATTGATCGTCATATTAAACTCGGCCTTCAAATTCAACAACTCTAACACAGCTGATAATATAGTGTGTATTTTATGTCCCGACCATAGTAGTTCATCAACATGTTTCAACATATGATAGAAATCACTGTTGCCAGTTTCTGGATTATCCTCCACATTCGAGTTAAATTCAGGACTAGCTGCATCCATGACCAAGTCTATGATTCTATCTATGTCTATGTCTTACTTGCTTCTAACTCTTGCAATTTTCTTCCACATCTTCTAATGTAGGTACCAATGCTTGTAGTTAGGCATAAATCTACTCTCATACAAATAAACAGTAATTATATTCCTATCAAATATTTCTTGATTATCACATCTGTTATAAGGGCAACGAGCCTATCCTTAATGTAAGAGTGTTGCATTTTCAAAAGCAAAATCACAGAAGTACTCTACATCCTCTCTATATTCAATAGAAATCATCTCGTCGACTACTCAATGATTCATCCAACTATGGTCCATGGCACACTATCTAAGAATTTTGCATATACATATAAATACAAAGTAACTACTAATTAATTATTTTATTATTCAAAATGACCCTAATAGGTATAGAAGATCCTATCCCATTCAAAAAATGCATTAATTCTATAGGTTAATTATAGTAATAAAATGATATGCAATAGAGATTAAAAAAAAATTTGACAGTATTTTTTCTTAATTCTCTCCATACGGCTAAAGATACGTAAGAAGAACTAAAGAAAAATACTATTCAAAATTTCTTTCGAACCCTCAGTATATCATTTGATTACTGTAATGATCTATAGAAATATTTGCATTTTTCAAACTATCCATAGTGGATAATCAATTGACCAATATATATAATTCTTTCATCTGTACAATATTATATAAATGTATGGATACAGTAGAATATGTACATTAATCAAAAGATTGATCTATGGTTCTATGCAATGTAAATTTTTTTAAAAATTAATACCTAATTAATTACTTAAATTAATACCTAATTATAGGATGCCATAGAATATGTATTTGGCCTTTAGCGAGGACTGGCTATCCTCGACACCAGCTGGGACTCGATGCCAGAGTGCGCAGTGCACGTTCCAGCCCTATGTTTGCAATATTTCCTAGCACCTTTCCTTGATCCAAGTGCTCTACATGTCGAGACCCAAATCTCATGCTTCTAATTAATTAATTAACTAACTAACTAATTAACTAATTAATTAAATATCTAACTAATTAATTAAATTAATATTTAATTAATTTTTTAATATCTAATTATACTTAATTAACATAATTTAAATAAAAATTAACTTTAAGTAATGATATTAGCCATTGCTAATGCTATCGCTAAAACTCAAAACAGCAACCAGATGGCTCGGGGATGGGATCATAGGATCGCAACAGCAAGGAGATGGCTCGAGGGTGGCGAGGTCGTGGGTTGGGGGCGGCGGGACTGGGGCTGCGGGTGAGATCGACGACATCGGGGCTAGCAGGGTTGGAGCAGTCGTGGGCATGGAGGGATGCAAGCTTGGGGCCACGGGATCGGGCCAACGATGTTGGGGCCAACGGGGTTGGGGCGGCCACAGACGTAGATGGATATGGGCTTAGGGTCATGGGTCGGGCCAGTGATATTGGAGCCGATGGGATTGGGGCAGCCGTGGGCATGGAGGGATGCAGGCTGGGGGTTGGGGGATGCTAGAGGGTCGGGGCGGCGAGGGATGGGGCGGGAAGGGAGGAAAGGGGGGTTTGGGCACCGATGAGAGGGTGGCCCAAGCATGGAGAGATGTAAGCTCGAGGCTGCAGGATGCTGGAGGGATGGGGCAAGGAGGGAGGAAAGGAGGGTTGGGTGGCGTTAAGGAGGGTTTGGGTGCCTACAAGAGGACAATCGTAGGAAGGAGAGAGGAAGAGGCATGCATGAGCAAAAATTTATTTTTCATAATGTGGCAGAGTATTAGCAATGGCTAATGGGGTTAGGGCAGGTTAGGAAGGAAAGGAGGGTTAGGAGGGGCTTGAGGAGGGTTTGGACATCGGTGAGAAGACAATCATGAGAAGGGGAGAGAAAGAGATGCGCACGAGCAAAAATTTACTTTTCATGATATGGCAGAGTATTAGTGATGACAAACCTATTACTAAAACACATCTTCATCAGTAATATTAATAATTAAAAATAATATTTTTTTATAATTTTTAAATATTTCTTTTAAATTATTAGCAATGATAAATATTGCCATCTCTAATAGCTGTCGGTAACTAATTAATCTAATTATAATTATAATCAATTTTTTTAAAATTTTAAATTCAAAAGTCATTGCTAATAACCACTAATCCATTGCTAATACTTTGTATTTGTAAAGAACATAATACCGTCGCTAATAAGCCATTCCATTCCATTTCATACTTGCTAATTTTTGCTTGCTCTCATGGTTATCTGCTTTCTTACATAACATTTTTTCTTGGATAGTTTTTCTAGAATATTTTGCACATCTGACTACTTTCATGCTTGATATTTTGTAGAGTCTAATGATCTCTCTGATGGAGGATCGACATCGACTGATGGGTCTAGGGATAGGCCTGCTTGCTGTAGAATACCATTTGTTGCTGATCAAGAATAACGTTAAAGAAATTACATTCATAAAACCTAATCGAGTATATAGTTTTAAAGTTGAATATATATTCTACATGTATTTGTAGGGTCTAGTTTCTTAGCTACAGGTAGGTCTTAATTTCTTTCCCTATAAACTTAGCTATTAAGAATAGTTTATTTTATTCTCTTCTCTTTCTCTCTCCTCTATTATGGCTGTCGTAGTTGCTTTCTCCTCCCTATTCTTTGCCGCCTCTCCTCTGGTGAGTATTACTCCTACAAAATTATGTACTAGAGCCACTTAGGCAGTTTTCTTGACGTTAGCTAACACATGACAGTCTTGAAACTAATTTAACTAAATTTTATTAAGTATTATTAATTTTATTTAATATTAAATCTAATTTAATTAAATTATATAAATATTTATTTAAAAATATTTAAAAAATTTAAAATAAGAATCAAATTAAAAAAATAAAATTACTTCATTATTAGTGATGGCTCTAACCATTGCTAATAACATAATTTTGTTGCTAATAATCCTAGAACTAAATTAAAAAAATAAAATTATTTCAGTATTAGCGATGGCAATCACTAATAATATTGCTAATAATTCTAGAATCAAATAAAAAAATAAATTTATTTTAGTATTAGCGATGATTGTATGCCACTCTAATAATAAATTTTCATCGCTAATAATATTAGAACTAAATTTTAAAAAAAAATATTTTAGTATTAGTGATAGCTTTTTATCATCTCTAATAATAATTTTTAGTTGCTAATAACATTAAAATTAAATTAAAAAAATAAAATTATTTTAGTATTAGTGATGGCACCTGATATTATCTTTAATAATAATTTTTATCACCAATAATATTAGAATTAAATTAAAAAAATTAAAATTTCTTTAGTATTAGCAATAGCCTTTTACTATCTCTAATAATAATTATCTATTACTAATGATACTAAAACTAAATTAAAAAAATTAAAATTACTTTAGTATTAGCAATGGTTATCTACCATCTTTAATAATAGTTTTTTATCGCTAATAATATTAGAACCAAATTTTAAAAAAAATATTTTTTATTAGTGACGAAACTTACCATCGCTAAAATCCAAACATGCCATCACTAATAATTTTTTTAGTTTTTACGATGGCTATTTTTTTGATCATCATTTGCCATCGAGAAAATACTTTATTAGCAATGATATTTTTACCATCGCTAATATTCAATATTCTTGTAGTATAACATGAGAAAAAGGAGAAGGAGAGAAAGAGAGGTTGGGCTTACTTCGGCTTCGATGAGGTCTTTGGTGAGGATTTTAGGCAGATATAGTGATGGTAACCATGGCTTCAATGAGAGAAAAGAGAGAAAAAGAAGAAGAAAGAAGGCCAGTGCTCATCATAGTTTGCTTAGGATGGGGGAGGGGTAGTTTTATAGAGGATTTCCAAGGGTTTTGGCAGCCCTTAGGAGTTCAATTCTAATTAGTCGGACATGTCTTCTTCTTTTCTTTTTTCATATGAGCTGTGGGCTAGGTGTGGACTAGCTTATGGTAGGCTGGTCTAATTGGACCAGATTATTATATTCTATCCCTCTTAAAAAAAATTTTCATCCTCGAAACTTGGTATACCTTCATTATCAAATAAGTGAGGATACTTTATCTTCATATTATCTTCAAGTTTTCAAGTAGCCTCTCTCTTCAAGATTGCTCTACTAGTCTTCACATATCGAATTATGCGTTGTCTTAAGACTTGCTCTTTTCAATCAACAACGCAGATGGAAAACTCTGCATAAGTTAAGTCTTCATAAACTTGTAATGGCTTATACTCTATCACATTATGTGGATTAGGTACATACTTTCTCAACAATGAAATATGAAAGACATTGTGCACTTCCAACAATTTTGATGGCAAGGCTCGTTGTAAACAACATCTCCTACTCTGTCCAAGATTTCAAAAGGCCTAATATAGCATGGACTTAGCTTGCCATGCCTCCTAAACCTCATGATACCTTTCTATCCGCAAGATAATGAATTTCTTTCATCTCTTAATCTTTACCTAAAATAACATAATTCCTTTTCTGTGAAATTGTTTGCTCTTGATTAATTTCATATGAAAATCATAATCGACCTTACCTATAAATATAGATGAGTCTAGAGAATTAGATGCTCACCATAATCTATAACCTTTGTTATCCTTTTAACTTCTTATATGATGTAACAATTAAATTTTTATCATAGAAAATTCTTAAATCCATTCAAACAAATAGAGTAATAATGTCAAAGCTAAGAAAAAGATATCAATATCCAAAATATTCTACATTCAAGCTCTACCAAGGAATATCAATTCACTAACCTTAAATTTAAGATGCTCGAAATACTTCTGACTATTACTAATAATAAAAGAATCAATCACCAAAAATAATACTGCAACATCTAAATGAGCCTAAAGATCAAGGAATATCCCTTTAATTAATTAAATAATAATAAAAAGAGTACTGATTGGATGTGTCGGATCATCTAGGCATCGGGGCAATTTAGGATCTCTTAGCCAAGGGTCAGATCTAAAGTAACTTGATAAAAAATTCGTGAAGCACAAATCGGATCAAGGTCAAGATCAATTAGTAGGGTTTATTAATATTGGGTTTGAAAGATACTTGATATGGCCAGATGGGGTTGATGTATAGCATGGAAACCAAAATAGCTTTGGATCATCTTGTTGGAGTCAGCATGGGTCTTTAAAAGAGAAAGACATGGCTCAATGCAAGAGTCCCTTGATCTTTTTAAAAAAAGAAAGTAGATGAGAAGAGAGAATGTAGAGAGAGAATCTTTATATCTTTCAGAAAAAGTAATTATGATCAAGATCATTAGAGATCATATCGGGATGACTCAATATAGGTTAATTATGACCAAATGATATAGATTTTTGACAAGGGCCGGGTTAGATCCAACCTATTATATGGATTTCAAGGTGATTTCAAGCCTTTTTGAAAAGATCATCTCAAGTTTATGGTGGGATCCATAGATCACATAGAGAGAGAAAGAAAAGGTAGAAAAAAATTTTAGAGAGAGAAGGAGAGAAAGGAGAGAGAGAGAGAAAAAAAATCCTTTTCTCTCTTCTTTTCTTTTCTTTTCTTTTCTTCTTTTCTTCTTTCATTTTCTTTTCTATTTTCTTCTCTTTGGCCGAAATAGGGGATGGAATGGGGGCAGCTAGTGGCTAGAAAAAGGGGAAATAGGGCTCGGCTAATTGAAGAAAAATAGGAGATCTTCTTTTGGGGCTTTTTTGGTGATTCTAATGGCCGACGGCCATGCGTAGACACATGGAAAGAAGGGGAAGAAAGAGAAGAAGATGGTCTGAGGCTTACCTCGGGCTTTAGTGGCTTCTCTGATGAGAACTAGGGTCAAGCATGATGAGGGTGTCCACAGCTTCAATGGAAGAAAAGAGAGAGAGAAAGAGGAGGAAGGAAGGGCTGGCATTGTATGATTGGCTTTGGAGGAGAGAGGAAAATATTTATAGGATGGAGGAAAGGCTGAATCCTTCCAAGATTTGGTTTTCTCTCTAGTGAAATTGCGTGGAAGAAGACTTTCACTGGGAGTCTTCTTTATTTCTTTCTTTTTCTTTTTCTTTTGGTTTGGCCACTTTGAGAGTCGTGTGGCCCCTTTTTCTTTCATTTTTTTTTTAGGTTGTCACATTCTATCTTTCTTTAAAAAATTTCATCCTCGAAACTTGCTTGACCTTTTCAGTGAATAATTTGGATGGAAAACTCTTTATAAGTTGAGTCTTCATGAACTTGCATTGCAATAGCTTACATTCTACCATATGCATTTTAGACAATTCTAATGGCAAGACTAGTTTATAAGAAATATCTCTACTCTACCCAATGTTAGATATATATGCCCTAGAAGCCAGAATTGGCTGACACTTGTAATACACTTCTAGGGGCAAAATTATAATTTTGACTATAATTAATGAAATGGGTTATTTTCTATCACACATGTGTATTTAGTGTCTGTGATACATCCTTTGAGTTAATGGTAATGATAATTCATATTTTCAAGAGTTGAAAATTTAAGACATGAATAATCATTATTAACTCATAAACAGCTCCCGACCATAGGATCATCACGAGGATGGTGATTGATCCGGAAGGTTGGTGTACGATCGCTTCTCTTTAGTAGATGAGTCTTGAGTCTACGGTGTGGAGACACCGGAGCGAGAGTACAGGTACTCGTTAGAGAACGAGGGCACTGAGCGTGACCACCTCGAGTAGTCATTAGGGAGTCTACCTTCTCGTCAATGACTGACTCGATGCTGCAGTAGTGTGTCTGGTTCTTTGACCTGAGATGCATCGGCAGTTCACCTTGAGGGTGTTATAGTTTGACTACACCATTACTCGGTCTCCTAGCCATATGGAACCCTGAGGTGTATGTTGGCTATAGCATGTTCATTGTAGGAACTGGATTGCATCAAGATGGGATCTATCTACCTCGGTGGTAGAGGAGTAGCCCTATGATGATCATGAGAATCAAGTCCAGAAATCCATGGCCATGGTAGAGTGAAATAATAGAAAGAGTTTCTATTTAGATTTTCACATTGGACTTCGAATCGAATGATTACATCATATGACAGAGACTAGGGTTTGACGAGTTCACCTTAACCCTAATCTGATCGGGGCTCAAGATAGAAGAACTTGAATCACACAGGTAGCTGCACCAAGAGGTTCGCATTCAGCTCTGATGGGTTGCCACCATATACTGCTAGGTGTCACTGGTGGATTTTGGGAGCAATTAGAATGATTTAGATGATCGATCATTCTAGCTGTTCGAATCAGAAGAGTTCTGATCCATCGAAAGGAAGTTTCGATGATGTCTATGATAGAGATCATGACATATCCCATTACCATACAGAACTGAACCTAACTGGGTCACACAAACAAGGGTTTGAATCTGGTGATCATCAATTGAACTGATCTAGTTCAATTGATCTGAATGAGATTCAATTAGGTTCAAGGAAATCGTGCTAGCACTCGATTGAACCTAACGTTCTTCTTTTACTATCATAAATAAGTTGTCCTGACTGAGCCAAAGGAGTTTGTGCTCAATCAGAGGCCTTCATATGGTCTGACTGGAGGTTGTCCAAGTCAGAATAGGTTGTCTTATTTGTAAGACATTACCTGCCATTTTTGGTCACCTGCCATTTCTTGTTCTTTGACTTTGGTCAAAAGTCTACCTTTGACTGGTCAAACGTTGACCATTGACCCTTTGACTTTTGACCACATGTCATGCACCTATTGGAGAGCTGGTGGGGGCTTGTCCCCCTGCCAGAACCTGGCAAGGAGAAGGGCGCACGCCAAGGGTGGCGTGAGCCCAAGTAGGAGGCGCCTAGGAGTCCTTGTTGGACAAGGACTCCACCTCCCTTTAGGATTCCAATCAGAGTTCTACTAAGAATCCAGTTTGACTGGTCTTAGGCGCCCTCTAAGGAGGAATCCAGGGGTCTCTTTTCAACCAATCAGATTTAGATCTGATTTCACAAAGGGTTGTGATTGGTTGAGAGGAAGAGGAGTTGGATCACAAGAGGTCTATAAATAAGACCCTGCGCCCAACCCTAATCCTAAGTGAATTCAATAGAGATTTCCCACATCCAAGGCTGCCTCTCCCCTCCTTCTCCACGCCATACTCTCTTCTCCCCTTGCTCTCCACGTCCAAAAGTGTTTTGGACTTAGTTTGGTGCGATTCAGATCAAGGAAAGGCGATCAAAAGCAAGAAGGCTGCGCTGCTGCAAAAGGACGACTGCAGATCTTCAAAAGAGTTTTGAAGATCCTCCAGATCAGATCCAGATCTAATTTTTGGAGGTGTGATAGAGAAGAAGAGGATCTCCAGATCCAACCCGAGTGGATACCGGTAGAGGCCAGGCGCTTGCGTGGCTAAGATCCAGAACCTTCCGCTGCAATCAGGATCATCTACAGGGTAATAGGATTACCCAAATCAGGTAAATTGAATTTGATTTAATTTATCTTATTTTATTTTATTTATTAAAATAATAAGAATCAGATCTGAAACATATCAAGATCTGATTAAGATCAAGAGAAAATTTTTGAAATATATCTCTTGATCTAATCAGATCTGGACGAACCTGGACCGGGAAATCAGGATTTCCCTTCAACTGGTATCAGAGCCATGGTTCTAAAATTGTTTAGATCTAATTTTAATTTTATTTTAATTAAAAATAATGTGATTTCAGATGTCACATGAGATGTGATCAGATCTGAAATCAGAAAAATTAAAATTAAATGATTTGGATCTAAGAACATGAAGATATGCATGACTAGTTCTAGAATAGAATAGTTCTATAGAATAGTTTTGCATGTCTTTGATTTAATTTGATTAAATCATATTTTAGATCTTCTTATTTACTGTTTTTTGATATTATAAGTGTTATAATAACATCTGATAAACAGCAAATAAAAATTATTTAATTTTAAATATCATATGAGATATGATAGATGCATGACTAGACTAGTTGTAGAATAGTTCTACATAATTGTCTAGATTAGAATTTATTTTGATTAGATCAATTTAAATCTAATTTTTTAGATTATTATGTGATAATTTAGATCTGAAAACATGCATGAATTGATACATGAGATGTATGCAAAATATGCCATGATTAGATCTACTTTATATATGAGATATATGATATAGATCTGATATTGTTTTGTAGTATTGAATGTTCCTGATTAAGGCGTTCCTCTTGGCCGTCCGGTCATAAGAACGAAGAAGGGTTTAAAGGCCCTCTCTTCCCATTCGATGGGGTGTTCTTATGACGTGTAGGGGTGCTGCGTGTTCGTCCTTAATCAGAAACCCAAAACTTACTTTCTGCAAAACCCTAGATCCTGAAACCCTAGGATTTATTGTGCATATTTTGTTTATGAACCCAACTTAATTAAGAATTAAGTTTATGGAATATTCAATTAGGTCTAAAATTGAGAATTTCAGATCTAAGACATATTCATAATACTGGGTTCGGGCTTGGGTAGCTCAATTAGGTCTAAGCGGTTGATCAAACCGAATCAAGAGTTGGTTAGATGGGATCAACAATGCTTAAATTGACCAGCCTAATAGGATTAAGTCTGGGTCAAGATCGAGTCACGATCAAGCAAGACCTAATTAGGCTCAGAGGTTAGAGTCTGGATTGTAGGCTAACCCAATTGGTTCTGACTCAACAATTTGGTGTCTAAGGTAAGTTTGGCACAGACGACCGACTGGTTTTTAATTGGAAGCTACTCGACCTGAATGCATTCTTGTGCGAGTTAACGGCATATTCCTTCCACCGGTCTCACTTACCTGGCCATATCTGTTGACACAGTTCTGATCTGAGGTGGTCAATAATCCGAGCTGACCCATGCCACTAGGTTAGTCATAATTGTTATGACTAAGCCAAGTCTAGTTTAATGAGACCTGAATCAATTCTCCCTAAGAAAAGATTAAGTCCGAGGTCTTCCACCATTGTAGACGTGCGGGCCCTTCCCGGGGTTGATTGTTCTCGGCTGGATACAGTGGCTCAGTTGCACCGGGAAGACGCAACCATGTCTATTAGGCATTGGATGCTATGGGCTGGAGGATGAGTTGGGCTCAATATTTCGGATACGGTGAGAGACCCAATTAGGAACCCAGTCTATGCAAATGGTGGGTCTGACTTAACTAAGGAGTGGATCAATATTCCGGATACGGTGAGATTCATGAATTAGAGACCAAGTTTGGGTGCACCATGATTAGAGAATCATTGAACAAGAGTTGTTCACTCATTGGCTAACCCATCACCAATAACTGTTAGGTGAGGTGATGAGTCAGTTGGTGAGACCGCACCACCCACTAGAAATCATCAATCGCGGAGATTTTCGCATCTCTACAGAGGGAGTGTAGGGATCCGAGAAAATAGTGGGAGCTAATTTGTTTAAAAATAAAATCCCTAAACAAATTGGTCAAGTCAAAATTACAGTATCTAACTAGAATCTTTGACTCTCTACAGGAAAATGTCTGCGTCCAACCCACTGGCACGTATCCTAGACACACATAGACTGACTGGACCCAATTATAAAGATTGGCTCAGGAACTACAAAATTGTTTTGGGTTCAGAGAAGTTAACACATGTTTTGGACCAGGACCCTCCCACCTTACCAGCTCGTCCATCCACTGAACAGAGAGCGTCTCTGGAAAAATGGATTGACGAAGACAATAAGGCCAGATACTACATGTTGGGCTCGATGTCTGATGAGCTCCAGCGCCAACATGAAGATATCGGGACTGCTCGCCAAATGTTGGCTCACCTGCAGGAGATGTTTGGTGAACAGAGTCGCGCAGCCAAATATCAAGTCACGAAATGACTTTTTAAGGCTAAGATGCGTGATGGGCAGTCAGTCCAAGATCACTGTCTGACAATGATCAAGGACATGGAAGAGCTTGAGAAGCTCGGTGTGAAGTTGGACTTGGACTTGCAGAACGATATTATTCTGCAATCCTTGACTGATGCATATGGGCAATTCATCATGAATTACCACATGCATAAACTTCAGAATTCCTTGGCCGAGTTGATGAATATGCTGGTTACCGCTGAGCTTTCTATGAAAGGTTCTAAAGGCTCAGTTCTTGCTATGGAACGGACTTCTTCCAAAAGAAAGTCTTATGGAAAGAAAAAGAAGTCTGTGAAAAAGCAAAAGGTAGAAGGATCAAAGAAGAAGAAGGCAGAACCGAAGAAGAAGGTCGATGGCAAAGGAAAGTGTTTCCATTGCAACAGCGACGGCCATTGGAAGCGGAACTGCCCTACTTACCTGGCCACCCTGAAGAACAAGAAGGAAGGTCCTTCTGGAGGTATGCTCATTATTCGAGCAAAACGTGAATGCCAAACGACCTAGGGATAGTCCAAACGACAGATATCTATGGCACCTGAGATTAGGTCATATAGCAGAAGATAGGATTAACAAATTGGAGAAAAATGGGCTATTGAGTCCATTGACTTTTGAGTCATATCCAACTTGTGAATCTTGTCTTCAAGGCAAAATGACTAAACTCCCTTTTGTTGGACATGGGGAGAGGGCCACAGATCTCCTTGCCCTAGTACATACTGATGTGTGCGGCCCATTCGATGTGCCGGCTAGAGGCAATTTTGTCTACTTCATTACCTTTACCGATGATCTGTCTAGGTATGGGTATGTGTATCTTATGAGACATAAGTCTGAAGCCTTTGAAAAGTTCAAAGAATTCAGACATGAAGTAGAAAAACAAACTGGAAAACCCATTAAGGTTCTTCGATCAGATCGAGGAGGTGAATACCTTAGCCGGGAATTCCTAGACTATCTTAAGGAAAATGGCATAGTCTCTCAATGGACTCCACCAGGAACACCTCAACTCAACGGGGTTTCAGAACGGAGAAATCGGACTCTATTGGATATGGTTCGATCCATGATGAGCTTCACAGACCTCCCAGATTTTCTTTGGGGACATTCATTATTAACTTCAATCTATTTACTGAATAGGGTTCCCTCTAAAACCGTTCCTACCACACCGTATGAGATATGGCACGGTAAGAAACCAAGTCTGAGTCATCTCAGAATTTGGGGTTGTCCGGCTTATGTCAAAAGACAACAAGCGGACAAGTTAGAGTTTAGGTCCTTTAGAGCTCGATTCATAGGATATCCTAAAGAGTCATTAGGATACTATTTCTACATTCCAGAAGACCACAATGTGATTGTGAGTCGACATGCCATATTTCTTGAAAAATAGTTTATTCAAGATAGTGGCATTGGAAAGCAGATTAAGCTTGATGAGAAAGTCTCACAAGCAGAAAGAGCTAAGGACCAAGTGGAACCAAATCAGGTTGAGCCAATAAGAACACTACCTCCTCCACCTCGTAGATCGGAAAGAGTTTCCCGTCCCCCTGAAAGATACTTAGGTATTATTTCAGAGGATGTAGAGGAAATGTTCCTCATAGGTAATGGTGCTCATGGTGATGATCCCAAAACCTACAACGAGGCGATATCAGATATCGACTCCGAGAAATGGCTTGAGGCAATGAAGTCAGAAATTGACTCGATGCACTCAAACCAAGTCTGGACCTTGGTAGATCCACCAGAAGGTATAGTACCTATTGGGTGTAAATGGATCTTCAAGAGAAAGATTGGTGCAGATGGGAATGTGGAGACATTCAAGGCTAGACTGGTGGCAAAAGGTTATAGTCAACGTGAAGGCATTGACTATCAGGATACCTTTTCCCCGGTAGCTATGCTAAAATCCATCCGCACATTGCTTGCTGTTGCAGCCTATTTCGATTATGAAATATGGCAAATGGACGTGAAAACGGCATTCCTAAATGGATATCTTGAGGAAGATATCTATATGGAACAGCCGCTAGGTTTCACATCCAGTGATACTGATCACAAGGTTTGCAAGCTGCAAAGGTCCATATATGGACTTAAGCAAGCATCTCGGAGCTGGAACACTCGTTTCAATGATGTGATCAAAAAGTTTGGTTTCATCAAAAATGAAGAGGAACCATGTGTTTTCAAAAGGGTCAGTGGGAGCGCTGTTGTCTTCCTCGTATTGTACGTGGATGACATCCTCCTTATTGGGAATGATATTCCCATGTTGACATCAGTCAAGATGTGGTTGTCTAAGGAATTCTCCATGAAAGACCTAGGTGAAGCATCCTTTATTCTAGGAATTAAGGTCTATAGGGATAGACCGAATAGGATGCTAGGACTTTCACAGAAGATGTACATAGAGGAAGTACTAAAGAGGTTTAGTATGGAAAACTCTAAGAGGGGATTAATACCCTTCAGACATGGTATTCATCTTTCCAAGAAGATGTGCCCCAGCACACCTGAGGAAATAGAACGCATGAGCAAGATCCCTTATGCTTCTGCAATAGGGAGCCTCATGTATGCCATGCTATGTACACGACCTGATATAGCCCATGCTGTGAGTGTCACAAGCAGATATCAGTCAAATCCAGGTGAAGAACACTGGACTTCTGTGAAATGTATCCTTAAGTACTTGAGAAGAACTAAGGATATGATGTTGGTCTTTGGTAACGGAGAACTCCTGGTCCAGGGATACACAGACTCGGACTTCATGTCCGATATAGATGATCGAAAGTCGACATCTGGCAGACTGTTTGTGCTGGAAGAGTTCCAAGCAAACGGTGATACCATCTCATCCGCGATTACCTTGAGAAAGGTTACGTTGAGGTCAAGAGAGTCAACTCCGCAGATAATGTGGCAGACCCACTTACAAAGCCGTTGGGCCAGCAGAAGATCGAAGCCCACCTTGAGAAGATGGGACTTAGACTTGTAGCCAATTGGCTTTAGGACAAGTGGGAGATTGTTAGATATATGTGCCCTAGAAGCCAGAATTGGCTGACACTTGTAATACACTTCTAGGGGCAAAATTATAATTTTGACTATAATTAATGAAATGGGTTATTTTCTATCACACATGTGTATTTAGTGTCTGTGATACATCCTTTGAGTTAATGGTAATGATAATTCATATTTTCAAGAGTTGAAAATTTAAGACATGAATAATCATTATTAACTCATAAACAGCTCCCGACCATAGGATCATCACGAGGATGGTGATTGATCCGGAAGGTTGGTGTACGATCGCTTCTCTTTAGTAGATGAGTCTTGAGTCTACGGTGTGGAGACACCGGAGCGAGAGTACAGGTACTCGTTAGAGAACGAGGGCACTGAGCGTGACCACCTCGAGTAGTCATTAGGGAGTCTACCTTCTCGTCAATGACTGACTCGATGCTGCAGTAGTGTGTCTGGTTCTTTGACCTGAGATGCATCGGCAGTTCACCTTGAGGGTGTTATAGTTTGACTACACCATTACTCGGTCTCCTAGCCATATGGAACCCTGAGGTGTATGTTGGCTATAGCATGTTCATTGTAGGAACTGGATTGCATCAAGATGGGATCTATCTACCTCGGTGGTAGAGGAGTAGCCCTATGATGATCATGAGAATCAAGTCCAGAAATCCATGGCCATGGTAGAGTGAAATAATAGAAAGAGTTTCTATTTAGATTTTCACATTGGACTCGAATCGAATGATTACATCATATGACAGAGACTAGGGTTTGACGAGTTCACCTTAACCCTAATCTGATCGGGGCTCAAGATAGAAGAACTTGAATCACACAGGTAGCTGCACCAAGAGGTTCGCATTCAGCTCTGATGGGTTGCCACCATATACTGCTAGGTGTCACTGGTGGATTTTGGGAGCAATTAGAATGATTTAGATGATCGATCATTCTAGCTGTTCGAATCAGAAGAGTTCTGATCCATCGAAAGGAGTTTCGATGATGTCTATGATAGAGATCATGACATATCCCATTACCATACAGAACTGAACCTAACTGGGTCACACAAACAAGGGTTTGAATCTGGTGATCATCAATTGAACTGATCTAGTTCAATTGATCTGAATGAGATTCAATTAGGTTCAAGGAAATCGTGCTAGCACTCGATTGAACCTAACGTTCTTCTTTTACTATCATAAATAAGTTGTCCTGACTGAGCCAAAGGAGTTTGTGCTCAATCAGAGGCCTTCATATGGTCTGACTGGAGGTTGTCCAAGTCAGAATAGGTTGTCTTATTTGTAAGACATTACCTGCCATTTTTGGTCACCTGCCATTTCTTGTTCTTTGACTTTGGTCAAAAGTCTACCTTTGACTGGTCAAACGTTGACCATTGACCCTTTGACTTTTGACCACATGTCATGCACCTATTGGAGAGCTGGTGGGGGCTTGTCCCCCTGCCAGAACCTGGCAAGGAGAAGGGCGCACGCCAAGGGTGGCGTGAGCCCAAGTAGGAGGCGCCTAGGAGTCCTTGTTGGACAAGGACTCCACCTCCCTTTAGGATTCCAATCAGAGTTCTACTAAGAATCCAGTTTGACTGGTCTTAGGCGCCCTCTAAGGAGGAATCCAGGGGTCTCTTTTTCAACCAATCAGATTTAGATCTGATTTCACAAAGGGTTGTGATTGGTTGAGAGGAAGAGGAGTTGGATCACAAGAGGTCTATAAATAAGACCCTGCGCCCAACCCTAATCCTAAGTGAATTCAATAGAGATTTCCCACGTCCAAGGCTGCCTCTCCCCTCCTTCTCCACGCCATACTCTCTTCTCCCCTTGCTCTCCACGTCCAAAAGTGTTTTGGACTTAGTTTGGTGCGATTCAGATCAAGGAAAGGCGATCAAAAGCAAGAAGGCTGCGCTGCTGCAAAAGGACGACTGCAGATCTTCAAAAGAGTTTTGAAGATCCTCCAGATCAGATCCAGATCTGATTTTTGGAGGTGTGATAGAGAAGAAGAGGATCTCCAGATCCAACCCGAGTGGATACCGGTAGAGGCCAGGCGCTTGCGTGGCTAAGATCCAGAACCTTCCGCTGCAATCAGGATCATCTACAGGGTAATAGGATTACCCAAACCAGGTAAATTGAATTTGATTTAATTTATCTTGTTTTATTTTATTTATTAAAATAATAAGAATCAGATCTGAAACATATCAAGATCTGATTAAGATCAAGAAAAAATTTTTGAAATATATCTCTTGATCTAATCAGATCTGGACGAACCTGGACCGGGAAATCAGGATTTCCCTTCACCCAAGACTTCAAAAGGCCCAATATAGCATGAACTTAACTTACCTTTTCTCCAAAACCTCATGACACCTTTCTATTTGTAAGATAATAAATTTCTTTGGTCTCTTAACTTTTACTTAAAATACCATGATTCCTTTCCCATCAAATTGTTTACTTTAGATTAATTCATACAAAAATCATAATCAACCCTACCTATTCTTAATAAAAATAGAAGTATTTGGAGCATAGATGCTCACCATAATCTACAACCTTCTTATATGATGTAACAACTAAACTCTTATCATAGAAAATCCTAAATCTATTCAAATAAATGGAGTAATAATGTCAAAACTAAATAATGGATATCTATACCCAAAGCATTCTACATCCAATCTTTACCAAGAAATATCAATCCACTAATCTTAAACCTAAGGTGCTCAAAATTCTTCTAATCATTACTAATAATAAAATAATTAATCACCGAAGATAGTCCTATAACATTTAGATGAGCCTAAAGATCAACAAGCTTATCCTTTTATTTGTCAATAACGGTCTCTTTTACTGAAAACCAAGTCTCCATTCATAACACTTATTGCGTTAGAATTAGTATGCTTAACTAGTTTTAATATAATTTGACCACCATACTTTTGTAGTGCACTCTGATCCGAACCCACTGAATCCTCCTGGGCTATCCAATGAATTCTGACAAGAATATTGTTTTACATCAAAATCTCAAAAGATCCAATCTTTCAAATTTTTGATTGATTTTAAGTAAAACTTTTATGTTTCTTTATCTCTTACTATGCCTCAAGCATATCTCATCAAAATTAAATCTTAATCTGCTTCCATATTTGAAGCTCTTTCATAATCTCCATAACTCATCTAAAACCTCATAAATCTAAAACTAATTAGTGTGAGTTAACCCTAGATTCATCTAACAATCAATTAGATAGCTTTAACTAATATTTCTTTGTAAAAGGTTTAACTTCAACTCTAGCAAACTAGAAGATCTCAATTCAACATCCCTATAAATATAATTAACTTGGTTATTTCTCCTAGAGCTTCCCTCATTGTGACCCTTAGCATCCATCAATAAATCGATATGAAATCTTGCTTTTTACTTGTTACAACTCATTTAAGTCTTCAAAAATTTCAACAATAGCAAGATACCTTAGATTAGCTTAGAAATCTAAACTTTGACTTGAAATAATCAAGACACCTTACTACATCCAACAAACAAAAGAAAGATAAGTCATCTAATCCATATATAGTAATATGAATCATTAAAAATTGCACCAAAACATATATGTCATGCTCCTACAATAAAATTTTATTCATCAATATAACCAAATATGAGTTTTATATATGATCCTTGTGTAGGTTCAATGCTTGAAAAATATTCCTCTCTTCATATGATACAATTCTTTCTTAGGCCTCATCCTAAATAATTTTTTTTCTAAAATTGTAATGATCAGATAATCAACATAAAAAAAAGTCATTAAAATCTTCACCCATATCGAGTTTAGAATTTTCAAAATAATCTAAATAACAATGGGACAAATATACACAATACAACATGTATAACCTATTGGTATAATATTTCATATTCAAAGGTCAGCTTCTCTTAAACTTAGGTCACCCTACTTATTGAAATTAAGACATAACTCATCAGTTCTATTACACATATTACATGCCGCTTATGCATAAATTCCATCACAATACCTATTGATCCAAAATTTAATCTTTGAATCATTTATCTGCCCAATCCTATAATTTATAATCCTAAGCTTAAGTTCTATCTATGATCAGACCTATTGCTAGACTTTAAGTTCTACCCATTATCAAATCTATTGCTCTGATACTATAAAATATCATGCCCTAGATTTGAGACATAATACGACCATGCTATCAAGGGATACCATCCTCGATAACATGAAACCTATCGACTATAATCAATTAAAATTCATCATAAATAAAATATATATAAAGATTCAATTCTATCATTCATTAAATAATTAAATCAAGATTAGTTCAGAGCATCTAAATCCATAATCAATTATCAAACCTATATCTCAAAATTTAGAAGTAGTTGACTACAAATCTATGATCATTTAATAAATTAAGTTCAGGGACCAAAATTCTCAAGCTTACTATATATGCAGACCTCCAAGCCTGGATCCTTCATTACTTCTAACCTTAATCTTCTATAGAAAAATAAAAATAAAAATATATGAGCTACATTAGCTTAGTAAGTAAAACTTATACTTTCTTACCAAATCAAGCATAAATTTTTTAATGATAATGCAATATTTAGAAAATAATAGATATTATAAAATAAAAAATTTCATAGAGCGTAATAGAAAATATGTCATAAAAATAATTATGTATGTACAAATCATGAAATTTTATAAATATAATTCATAAATTATTCTTGTCAGATATTTGTGTCATGTTTAAAAATATTGCTCACAGATATTTATGCTATGGTTACTTTATACCCATGATAGGACCAATTTTTTTAATTGATAGAATTCTTATTTTATATACCAACTTTATACCCACTGGCAGGGCCTGTGTTCTTTTAGATGCTAGCTGTGGTGTTGACCTTTCAATAAAAATTTATTTATAGCAACTTGAGAGCCTTTAAAATTTTAATATCTTTTTTTAAAATATACATACATATACATAGATGAAAAAAATAATAAAATTAATATTTTATAAACTATCATTTTTATTAAAACATATTCATGAAATCAAGGGTCATAATAAAATATATTTTTTATTTTTTATATACTGATCTTTGTTTTATGAAAAATATAATTTTATTGATAAGATGTCATATGCATGAAAAATATAAAAATTTAAAAGTAAATAAGAAGTACAAGATTTCGCTTATCTTATTCATCCTAAATCTTTTGACTTTGTTAGATGAATTAGGTATTTAAAATATTAAATTTTTTTAATTATTTAAATAATAATAAAAATAGTGTTGATTGGATATATCGGATCATCTGGGCATCAAAGTAATTTAGGATCTCTTAGCCAAGAGTCAGACTTAAAGTGACTTGATCAAGAAATCGTGAAGCATAGATCAGATCAAGGTCAAGATCAATCAATAGGATTCATTAATAGTGGATTTTAAAGATACTTGATATGGCTAGATGGGGTTGATGTACAATATGGATATCAAAATAGCTTCGGATTATCTTGTTGGAGTTAGCATAGGTCCTTAGAAAAGAAAATTATGGCTTAATACTGGAGTTCCTTAATCTTCTTAGAGAGAGAGTAGGTGTAGAGAGAGAAATGGAAAGAAAGTAGAGAGAGAATCTTCGTATCCTTTAGAAAAAATAATTATGATCAAGATCATCAGAGGTCATATCGTGATGACTCAATATTTATTATTTATGATCAGATGCTATCAATTTCTGACAAGGACCTAGTTGGGATCTAATCTATTATATGGATTTCAAGGCAATTTTGGATCTTTTTGAAAAGATCATCTTAAGTTTATGGTGAGGTCCATGGATCATATAGAGAGAGAAAGAAAAGGATAAAGAGAATTCCTAGAAAGAGGAGAGAGATAGAAAATCTTTTTCTCTCTCTTTTCTTTTCTTTTCTTTTCTTCGCTTCTCTTCTTCTTCTTTTCTTCTTTCTTTTTCTTTTCCATTTTCTTTTCTTTAGCCAAAATAGAGGATGGAAGGGGGGCGGTCCATGGTGGCTGGTGGCCAAAAAAAGGGGAAATAGGGCTTGGCCAATAGGAGAAAAATAGGGGATCTTCTTTTGGGGCTTTTTCAATGATTTTGACGGCTGGAGGTCATGCATATGGACATAGAAAGGAGTGGAAGAAAGAGAGAAAGATGGTCCAAGGCTTACCTTGGGCTCTAGTGGCTTCTCCGGTGATAATATGGATTGGGCATGATGATGGTGTCCATGGCTTTAGCAAAAGAAAAGAGAGGGAAAGAGGAGGAAGGAAGGGCCGGTGTTGTATGATTGGATTTGAAGGAGGGAGAGGAAGATTTATATGATAGAGGGGAGGTTGAATCCTTTCCAGATTTGGTTTCCTCTCTAGTGATATCATATGGAAGAAGACTCCCACTAGGAGTCTTCTTTATTTCTTTCTTTTTCTTTTTTTTGGCTGCTTTGAGATTCCTATGGACCCCCCACTTTTTTTTTTTTAGGTTGTCACACCAACCACATGGAATTCATATAGAGAATAAGAAGGGAACACGATCCTCTCTGATTTCAACATGAGTAGGGAGAGAGGGGACATGCCCTCTCTCTCTCTTGCGTGGATGAGGATCAGTGGATCGCAAGTGTTGCTGTCCACTCTACTTACCTATTTGGGAGATATAACATTCCCTTTTAGATTGACTTTTCTTGAAAAAAAATTCTAATTTAAGAGAAAGTGTCATCATGAGAAGATGACCAATCATTTTTCTTGATTGGTTTGAATTTTAAATTTGAACCAAGGGGTCTATTTATTGACAGCCCTTTTAGGGCTTGCTAAGTGATAGAAAATCAAATATTTCATCTCCTCTCCTAGTGTCCATGCCAGCTCTTCCTTTCTCCTCTATTCCTAGTCCAAGGAATTGGGTGTCCATATCTCCACTCATCTAAAGCTATTAGGCAAATCTTATCTTATGCCAAGAAAGAGAAGAAGCAAGTTCCTAAAGGTTGTGATCATGAGGAAGATCAAAAGTTGATCTAAGATCTAGAAAGGCTCTCAAGAAGGACGATCTAAGGTTGATCCTGGTGGATACTTGTAGAGGCTAGCCACATGTGTAGCTCAACAACGAATCTCCTTCAGATCCATGATATTCGGATTGCAGTATTTATCTACCTGCATAAGGTGATAAAGAGTTATCACATCCCTCTCTATTTAATATGCTAATTTTGTGATTATTGATCTAATTTAGATCTATTTCTCGTGTGTCGAGTCAATTAAAATTTTTGAAATCCACTGTATCAAACTTTAACCGATCTAGTGCAACTCTCAATCCTTTTAAGTGCACCCCTTATATTTAAACACAAGACAAATAGATGAGGAGTTGATCCTTTTTGTACATTTATATCAACTTTGGTAGTGCACTTCTTTATCTATGTCATATTATGTTTTATTGCTCAAAGGGGTTGCTACTTATTTTTGCTATAATTTTTCTAGTTCTTATGTATGTATGTGTCTTTAGCATAACTAGCTTCTATATTCTGATGTCTTGAAAACTCAACTATACAAGAGTCTATATTTGTTTTATCGGGCTTTATTACAACTAATACTCTGCATATTCTTATTGCCGATTACACTATATTCCTAATTGCTTCTCCAACTATATATCATCCACCAACACTCCTTGGTTTCTTGCTTTGGTGATAGCATAATAGGATATTCATTGCACCAATATGCTTTAGTTTAACTATATTACTCTCTTTCTCAAGTTCCTCTAATTAATCCGAAGTTACTATATGAGCATCAGAATGAATGGGATAACTATGTTGGTAAATTTGTTTAGCTACTGTGTAGGGTCAACTACTTTATTTCCTAGTGCTATATATGTTGACAACCAGGATCTTATATGCTTAATGGACATCTTCCTTATCTCATTTATCGTGCTGCTATATTGCTTCTATGTTTTGCTATTCTAGCTATCTCTAGTTCTTCTCCATCTTTGTTGAAGATTCTCTTCTATTATTTTTTATTATGGATTGAGATAGAAGAAGTTGGAGGCTAGAGGGAACACAAGTGGAAATAATGTAAATACATCTCTCAAAGGAATCCCTCCTAAGAGAGTGATAGAGAAGAAGGAATCCACCTTCAAGAGATAATTTGTGTTTAATTTCAGAAGAAGCTACTACTCATGTCAAAGGAGGGGTACATATAGGAGAATGGTTGCATACTTCATAAATGATATATATCCAAAACAAGGACACTTATCCAAAATTATGCCATATGTCATATTTTCCTCTTTCCCCATATATTCATGCTTACATGTCACTTAAATTACAAAACTACTTTTCAAAAAATTATCTCCCATGCTTCCCCAAGTACCCAAGTTCTATTATAAATTCCTAAGCATCTTAATGAAAAGTAAAGACAATCAATAACTAACACTACTAAGTAGCATATCCTTCAAACTTCTCCTTAAATTTACTCTATATGGCTGGGCTAACTTATGTAAATTATATATCATTAAAAATGCATTGAGTCTAGTTTCCAACACCTTAAATAGAGAGCAATTTGGAATTTTTTAAATAAAGATATGACCAAACTATTGAAGGTGTGTCAGGCTAATTGGTCTAGTTAATTTGGTTTCATATCACCTTGGGTCTTCATGATTGACTTGGGAGCATTTGGGTCGACTTGGATACTCCAGTGTCATTCTCCCCTAGTTGGAGAGAACTTGCCTTGAGTTCAAGTCTTTCATTTTCTCCATAGTAAGGTGAAAGATCTACAATATTGAAGGTAGTCGACACTTCAAAATTTTTTGGTAGCTCAATTTTATAAGTATTATCACCAATACATTGAAGAACCTTGAAAGGACCATCTACCCTAGGCTTAAGCTTGCCATAGCGACAAATGCAAAGCATTCTTTGTGAAGATGAATCCAAAACAAATCTCCTTCTTTGAATGTTGTGGGCTTACAATACTTGTTGGCGACACTTCTATACTTCTCATTATGCTTGATGATATGATCTCGTATTTGCTCATGCAACTTTTTAATATTCTTAGCTTGCTCTTTGGCATTTTTGCTATAGTAATGATGACTAAGGATAGGAACCAAGTCTAATCGGCTAATTGGATTCCACCCATAGACTACTTCAAAGGGGCTTCTACTAGTTGTTTGGCTACAAGATTGATTATAGGCAAATCCCACTTGAGGCAAAGCAAAATCCTATTGGCAAATATTCTTACCCACCAAGCTTCTTAAGAGATTATCCAAACTTTGATTTGTCGCCTTCATTTGGCCATCGATTTGAAGATGACGAGAGAAGCTAAATTGAAGAGAAGTGCCAACCTTCATCCAAAGTGTTCACCAAAAAATGACCAACAAACTTGGATCTTGATCCGGAGTGATAGTATTTGGAACATCATGCAATTTGACAATCTCCTTGAAATAGAGGTCAACCATATAAAAAGCATCCATAGCCTTAGTGCATAGCACAAAATGTGCCATTTTAGAGAAGCGATCAAGAACTACCTAAAAGAATTGTATTCTACAATCTAATTGCATGGATGATGTGATGGAACTTTTCTATTTTATCTTTCTACCATATACATAATATTGATTATTTATTTATATAAAATATTATGTTTCATCATATGCTGCATCTTATTATCTTATGATTTTATTAAAATTATGATAAATCCTATAGATTAGGATAATGGTTTTAGGACCAAAATTAGATGATGCTAGTGAGACCTAAAATTTTGATAGTCCCAATCTAAATATTTTCAGTCATAAGATCATCGAGTTTGGGATCAATGATCTCAATAAGACTGGCACATCCTATGTATGCTTAATAGAGAGCATGATTGATCTCACATCACTTGTGTGAAAATACTAACACAAAAATATGGATGCTCATTAGAGAATGAGTCCACTTAACTGATCTATAGAAAGAATATCTAATGGATCCTTACAAGCATATCAATAGATAATTCTTTAGTAGGAGTGGCACATTCGCTATAAGAATTTTAAATATTAGCAATAGTATTAGTGATGAAAAAAATTTTCATCATTAATAATATCTTTTTGCCACCACTACATCGATGAAGAAAATTATCATCACCAATACTATTAGCGATAAAAATTTTATTATTAGTGATGGCATTTACCATCACTAAAAGTATTAAAAAATTTTAATATTTAGATATTAAAAAATTATTAGCAACAGCGAATTTGGATTATTAGCAACGAAAATCATGTCATCATTAATAATAAACTATTAACGATGACTATTTAATTATTAATGATGGTGTAAGATGTCACTAAAAATATTTAAATTATTTAATTTTTTAATAATATTTAAACATAAAATAGATATTAGCAATGATAAATTTTATCTATTAGCGATGAAAATCTTACCATCATTAATAATTTTTTATAATAAAAAAAAAATTAAAGATATTATTAATGATGAAATTAGTGATGATATTTTTTCTATCACTAATTATTGAGAATACAACTCAAGTTTGATTCGAATCAAATTTGAACCCAATTAGAATCTAATTCAAAATCCTATCAAATTTAATTTAATTAGGCTTTGAATCTAAGTCCTACTTAGATTATAAAATTTAATTAGCTTTAAATTAAATCAAGATTAATTAAATTAAATTAAATTAAATTAGAAAAATTAGTTTTAAATTTAGGTTCAATTCAAATCTAATTTGAATTCGATTTGAATCCAATTCAAAATTCTATCAATCTTAGTTTAATTAGACTTTTAATCTAAGTCCTACTTGAATAGTAAAATCTAATTATCTTCAAATTAAGTCAAACTTAATTAAATTTAAATTAATTAAAAAACTAATTTTTAATTTAAATTTGATTCGAATCTAATTTAAACTCGATTCGAATCTAATTTGACATCTTATCAAATATAATTTAATTAGACTTTAAATCCAAGTCTTATTTAGATTATAAAATCTAACTAGCCTCAAATTAAGTCAAGCCTACTTAAATTAAATCTAATTTAAATTAATTAGAACTTGATCCTAGATTACATTCAAATTCGATTCAAATCAGATTTGAATCTAATTCAAAATTCTATTAAATCTAATTCAATTATGTTTTAAATCCAGGTTCTACATAGATTATAAATTTTAATTAGCCTCAAATTAAGTCAAGATTAATTAAATTAAATATAATTTAAATTAATTAAAAATATAATTTTTAATTTAGATTTAATTTGAATCTAATTCGAAAATCTATCTATCAATTAGAAAAAAATAATTTTCAATTTAGATTCAATTCGAATCCAATTCAAAATTCTATCAAATCTAATTTAATTAGATTTTAAATTTAAATTCTAATTAGATTGTAAAATCCAATTATCCTCAAACAAAGTCAAGTCTAATTAAATTAAATTTAATTTAAATTAATTAAAAAAAATAATTTTTAATTTAGGCTCAATTCGAATCTAATTTGAATCAATTCAAATCTAATTCAAAATTCTATCAAATCTAATTCAGTTAGACTTTGAATCCAAGTCCTACTTGAAATATTAAAATTTAATTAGCCTCAAATTAAGTTAAGCCTAATTAAATTAAATCTAATTTAAATCAATTAGGATTTGATCCATAAATTAATTAAGTCTAAAAATTTTATAAAATTCAATATTAATTTTTAACCATCCTAAATATGATCTAAAAAAATAATATTAAAATATAATTTTTTTAAAAAATATGAATATTTGCAATAGCTTTAGCGAAGGAGTTCTTGCCATCCTTAATAATTTTGAAAAATATTATTTTAAAAGTTTTGAAAAAAATAATATTAAAATTTAATATTAAAAAAAATAATATTATTAACAATAGTTTATTGGTATTAGTGATGAAAATTGCTATCACTAATAGAAAATATATTTTTTGATTGCATTATCGATGGTATACTTATCGTCAATGATAGTTAATTTTTTTAAAAAAAATTAATATTTAAAAAAAAATTATATTATTAGTGATGACAGCTTTGTATTAGTGATGAAAATTATCGTCGCTAATATCCTAACATAGAAAATATGGTTTTGCCGATCGTATTACCAATGGTAAACTTATCATCGATAATAGTCTACCCATAACTCCTCCCAAACCCTACTAAAGGATAAAAAATTTGAGTGAAAAAATCTTCATGCTTTTTCTCCTCCTCGCGCATCCTTTACAGCATTCCCTTCTCCTAATGCATCCTACTTTCTAGCATCTTGACCCTGCCAGCGCCTCCTACGCCGTAGCCCCAAGACCATGACCCCTAGCCCCTCCTCGCCTGACCCTGTCGACACTCCTACGTGGCTACCCTAAGCCCATCACCTTGGCCCCACCTCACCCGTGGCTGCCCCGACCAAGCTGGTGCTTCTTGCACCACGGTCCTGAGCTAGCCACCCCAGTCCCGCCTCTCCTACGGCCACTCCAACCCCACCAGTGCCTCCTATGTCATGGCCTCGCCTCTCTCACAGCAACCCTAATTCCACCGGCACCTCCTACATCATGGCCCCAAGCCCACCACCTCGGCTCTGCCTCTCCCATGGCTGTCCTAACCCCATCGGAGCCTCCTGTGCCATGGCTCCGAAGCCTACTGCCCCTATCCCGTCGGCCTTCCCATGGCTCCATCCCTACCAACCTGACCACACGGCCCCTACCCCATCATCCCGAACCCACGACCTCGATGCTGCAACCCCATCCCTAGCATTATGAGTAGTAGTAGTAGTGGTAGCGATGACATTAGCGTTGGCTAATATTGTCTAGTATTAGTGACGGCATTAGCAATAGCTAGTGCCATCACTAAAATTTATTTAATTAATTAATTAATTAGATGCATGAAATTTAGATCTCAGCATGTAAAGTGCTCAAATTAAGAGAAGATATCGAACAGCATTGCAAACATGGGGCCAGGGCATGCCCTACATGCCCGGGCCTTAAGTTATAGCTGGCATCCAAGATATCTAGCCCTCGTATGCCTTGTATGCTCAGGATGATGAAAAGTATCGAACAACATTAATTATATATTAATTTTAATAGAATTTACATTACATGAAATGATAAACCCATCAGTTAATTGATGTACATATTCTAATATATCCATATATTTATTTATTTTTGTATGGATATAAAAATTATATACATTGATCAATTGATTATCCACTATGGATGATTTGAGAAATATAAGTAATTTTATAGATCATTACAGTAATCAAACGGTATGCTGAGGGTTCGAAAGAAATTTTGGATAGCATTTCTCTTTCGTTCTTCCTGCACGAGAGAATTAAAAAAAAATACTGCCAAAATTTCTTTCGGACTCTATTATGTATCATTTGATTATTATAATAGACTAATAGAATTAATGCATTTTCTGAATTGAATAGGATCTATCTTTACCAATTAGTTGATGATAGGATGCATGAATTTACTATATAAGCCATTTTGAATGATAAAATAATATTTAGCAATTGCCTTGTATCTATGTATATGCAGAATTCTTAGATAGTCTATCATGGATCGTAGTTGGATGGACCATCGAGTAGTAGACGAAAAGATTTCTACTGAATATAGGAAGGATGTAGAGTACTTCTGCAATTTTGTTTTAAGAATGCGACACTCTTATATCAAGGACGATCTCGTTGCTCTTGTAACAGATGTGGTAATAGAAAAATATTTGATAGAAATATAATTACTGTTCATTTATATAAGAGTAGATTTATGTCCAACTATAAGCATTGGTACCTACATGAAGAAATATAAAAAAAGTTGCAAGAGTTAGAACTGAGCAGGACATCAACTTAGATAGAATGGTGGACATGATTATGGATGTGGCTGGTCCTAAATTTAATTAGAATATGGAGGATGATCCAGAAGCTAGCAGCAATAATTTCTATCATATGCTAAAAGATGCTAATAAACCACTATGGCTAAGATGTGAAACACACTCTACTATCGGTTGTGTTAGAGTTGTTGAACTTGAAGATCGAGTTTAATATAATAGTCAATTATTATGATAGGATGGTAGTAATAATAAAGAAAATGCTATCGAATGATAAGAAGCTTATTGAGAGCTTCTATGCTTCAAAGAAAATGATGAAAGAATCGGGCATGGGATATGAGAAAATAGATACATGCCATAATGATTGCAAGCTTTTCTATAAAGAGGACAAACAGAAGAGCTCATGCAGTATATGCGGTACAAGCAGATTTAAGTCGAGGCTAGAGGGTAGGAATTAGAGAGACATACCATATAAGATTCTTTAATATCTTTCTCTCACTTCTAGACTTTAGAGACTCTACTTATCCAAGAGTACTGTCGGACAGATAAGATGGCACAAAGAAGAACCATGCAAGCACCCTGATATAATGTGTCATCCATTGGACAGTGAGGCATGGAAGCAATTTGATGCTTGTCACCCTTTATTTGCTCAAGAATCATATAATGTCTGACTAGATCTATCAACAGATGACTTTACACCGTTTGGTCATGTAGCGACCCCTTATTTACATCGCCTGGGATATGCATGAAAGAACATAATATCTTTCTTACATTACTCATTCCTAGATTATGGCATCCTGGTAGAAGCATTGATGTATATCTAAGGCCTCTTGTTGATAAGCTAAAATTATTATGGTCTGATAGCATTCATACTTTTGATATATCGAAGAAATAAAATTTTGTAATGAAGATTGGGTTGATATAGACCATTAGTGATTTTCCTGCTTATAGGATGCTGTCAAGATGGAGTACTCATGGGAAGCTAGCATATCCCTATTGCATGGAGAATACAAAATTATTTTAGCTTGAGTATGGTTGTAAGCCCTACTGATTCGATTGTCATTGTCAATTCCTTCCCGAACATCATTCTTTTTGAAAGTAGCGAGATAATTTTAGGAGGAATAAGATAGAAAAGAACCATGCACCCAAGTACCTCAATGGTATGAAAGTATTTTAGAGGATATTCCAATTGGATGAAGTTTCGTTTGGCATTGAATTTGACAAGTAGAAGCCTCGGGGATTTGGTAGAACTCATAACTAGATGAAGCGAAGTATCTTCTAGGAATTTTCATACTGGTCCACCAATTTAATCTGTTATAATCTTGACGTCATGCATAACTAGAAAAATATATTTGATAATATTTTCTATACTGTCATAGATGTCAAGAGCAAGATGAAGGACAATTTCAAGGCTCGAGCAAATATGAAGAACATATGCAAGCATCCTCTATTAGAGCTGGTTGAGGTGTCACCTGAAAAATTTTTGAAGCCGAAAGCATCTTATATCTTAACAAGGAAGTAGTTGATGGATATATGTGAATGGTGTAAAAGTTTTAAATTTCTAGATGGTCATGCAAGTAATCTAGCTTGATGCGTCAATGTCAAAGATTGCAGATTCTATGGACTAAATAGCTTTGACTGCCATATATTCATGCAATGATTACTTCTATTAGCTTGGCATGATCTTCTTTCCAACTCTATATGGAGTTCTTTGACTAAGCTTAGCCTTCTCATCAGAGATATTTGTGCTATCGATCTATCTACAGACCACATCTCCAGTCTTAAGGCTAGAAGTATAGAGACCATTTACAAGTTAGAGAAGATATTTTCTCCTAGCTTCTTTGACTCCATGGAGCACCTTATGATTCATCTAGTATATGAAGTTAAGATGGGGGGCCCAGTATAGTATAGGTGGATATATCCATTTGAAAGATACATGTACAGTCTCAAGAAGAAAGTAAAAAATAAGGTCTAAGTCGAAGATTCTATTGTAGAGGCTTACATAATAGAAGAGATTTTAAATTTCAGCCAACACTACTTTAATCCCAGTGTACAAACCAAGTCGACTCAAGTGGATCGAAATGATGATAGTGGTGCTGAGGAATTAGAGTGGGAGATCTCAATATTTGCCTATCCTACTCAAGAATTTAAGCTAGAGGTTCACCAAGCTTTCTCCAATACTGAACTTCGATAGGTAGAGACATATATTTTGTTAAACTACATGATGGTTGACCCATATATCCTATAAGTGTCCATTATAATCCAAACTTTTTAATCACTTATTTTAGTATACTTATCTTATGCATGTTTAAGCAATATGATGAGATGCTGAAAGAAAAAAATTCAAGCATAAGGGATGAAGAAATATCAATACAGTGCTTAAAAAACTTTGTATATTGGTTCTATTAATTGGTCATTCAAATTAGCAAGTCTACAACAAGAAAGCTGAGACCATTAGATTATGGACCTAAAAAATATGTGATATGCTATAGTGGCTATAATGTAAATAGTTTCAAATTTCACACCTAATAATATAAAAATTATAAAAATATAATGAACAGTAGTATGTGTATAAAAGACAGCTGGTAGAAAGATAAGGCGGAGAGTGACTACTATGAAATCCTCAAAGAAGTGATTAAGATAAGATACATTGGAGGTAATTGTGTCATTCTATTTAAGTGCCAATGATTCGATACCGATAATGGTATGAAGGTTGATCCACAATATGTGCTTATTGAGATCAAACATGAATCAAAAGCTTATGTCAACGATCTATTTGTACTAGCTGCATAAGCTGCTCAAATGTATTATACTTTTTTTCCATCAAGAAAAATATGAAGGAAAGATTGGTGGGCTATATGCAAAATTAAGTCTCGAGTCATTCATTAAATGCTCAAAGTAGAAGAAGAGCCCCAATTATCAGAATGCTTTCAAGAAGATGAGACAATAAGAGTTCATCAATCATTCAATGATGTGGAATTGGATACTTTAGGAATTCTCCTACATAAAGATGGCTAACATGAGGTAGATCCAACTGAGATTGTTTTAAAGAACAATCCTCTCTAAGAAGAGGAAGAAGAAGAGGAAGAGGTGGAAGAAGAGGAAGAAGAAGAGGAAAAGAAGGAAGAATCGAAAGAAGATTTCGAAGGATACCAAACATCTGAAAAGGCCGATCAGTAGTGCTAAGTATATAATTTTTGGATTATTTTAATTACTTGTCTTGCATCATTTTTGTTGGGGATCTCATACCAGAATATTATAGCAAGAAGAAAGAAGAAATAAAATAGAAGACAATCAAGTATATGGATTAGACTAAGATCTACTTTCATAGAGCATGCAAAGCTTCACCATGAGAAAGAAATAAATACAAGAGAAGATTACCCATTTTCAATACTCTTATATAATCCTCTCAACTAGAAGCTACTCTTATAAAGCTCTCTCTTAAAGACCCCTTGAAATGATCACTATCTGCTATTTGGTAATTTTCTCGGAGCTTCCTGCTCCTGCTATCCACTGGCACCCTCGTTGTGTTTTAGGACCTTGTCGGCTAGCTTTCCGTTGCTCACCAAGACTTCTTCTACAACCTATCTACCATCTGCCCTACTCTCGATTCTATCGATAGGCCTTTTAAAAGTCTGAATCTGAGCTTGAATCAAAAAATAGACTCTGATTCAATCTTAAACAAGTTCCTAGCCCTCAGATCTCGACCGCAAGCCTCCTCGACCATCAAATCCAAATGCATATGAACCCTATGAATAGACCACCAAAATAGCCCCTAGACTACATCACTCCCCGATGGACTGCTCGATCCTTGTGAGCTACGAGCAGGGCTTGCACGCTGTCGGCCAGCATGCTCCTATGCTGGGCCATACTCGTGGTCTACCTGTGCATGCTAGGCCTGGTGGCGTCCTGGGCTACATATGGCACGCACCCACCTAGGCTGTGCACTTATGGTCGGCCTGCATGCTCGCGTGCATCACACTGGGCCATGCCCTCACAACTAACCCATGCCACATGCTAGGCCCTAGTGGCCCGCTAGCCTATGTCAGCCCTGGGCCCTGCTAGCAGCCTGTGGGCTTTTGTACCAGCTTGCTCCTGGTCTTTCTTCATGCGTATCTCCTCCATCTGAACTCCAATTAAAGTGTTCTTGGGCTCGTTGGACTTCGTTCATCATCCTGAACTTCATTATGGACTTATTATAAAAGAATTCAAGGCATTATTCTTAATAATTTTAAATCTTGCATTATTATCCATAATTATATAATTGATTTGGTAAATCTATTTATTTTTATTTTTAGAGAGCATAGATCATATCTTTCAGAGACTGAAGCTATGCTAGCTGAAGATAAAGCTCTCGAGAAAAGAGTGATCACACGATCAGCTCTCATGATTCTATACCTCTCACACCAGATGATAAGCTCTAATATTTTATATATTCTCATATATGTTATTTTATTATTTATTAACTAATATAATATTCTTTATATTAGATTTTTTGCACTCAAGTTTGAAGGATAGGGGTCATCAATGACTCCACAGTCACATGTAGTAGCAACTGCTGGCTCTTAGACATAGCACCATAGTCGAGGACCCATCCGGCTTGCAGCACCTCCGACTCGATCGGAGGATAAGCAGATCATCCATATCCAAAGCCACTCATAAGTACTACATACATAATTAATATATTTAGAATTTAGTAACTTTAGAGTTAACATTTATTCTTCAAAATTAATTTTGCAGCATATTTAAAGAGCCATCAATATCTCGTGTCATTACCAGAATCATATGCCAATTGATTCCAAGATCAGTGAAAGACATTCCTCCATATCAAAACTTACTAATATTATTTTATTTTTTTATTATAGGATATTAGAACATCCAGCTCTCATCCACTAGCTGCTGGAGAGGAGCAGGTGGAGATGGATGACGAAGAAGATCGGACCTATTTTTTTGATATATTATATTTTTTTAATATTTTTTATAAAAATTATATAATTTATATTTTAATATAATATAATTAGTTTTTAATTTTTAATTATCATATTATCTTTGAATTTTAATTATAATATATATTAGGAACCATAATTTATTATAATTAATTAAAATAGATTTTAAAAAATATTATTATTATTTTTAAAAAAAATAAAATTAACTATTAGCATCGGTATGCCATCGCTAATAGTTATTAGCAACAACATTAGAGATCAAATTACCATTACTAATATTTTTAAAATATTTTTTTGTTTTATTTAAAAATTTAAAAATTAGAGATGGCATTAGCGATGGCATTATTAGTTGCTAATAATTATTAGCGACAACATTAGCCACTGATTGCCATCGCTAATATTTCTTAAAATATTTTTTTTATTTTATTTAAGAATTATAAAAAATTAAAGAGGCATTAACGATGCAATTTTGATTGCTAATAATTATTAATGATGGTTTAGCTAAGAAAATATCATAGCTAATCTTTTTAAAAAATTTAATTTAAAAATTAAAAATAATTAGAAATAAAATTATTCCATCTCTAAAGTTATTGCTAATAGCTTTATTAGCAATGACTAAGTTTTTCATTACTAATAATGATAATTAGTGATAAGAATTTTTTAGATTAGCTTTTATGATGGTATTAGTGATGATGGATCTATTAGTAATGGCGAATGGACTATTAGCAATGGCAGTTAGTCATCACTAATATTCTAGATTCTTATAATAAAATGATCTTTAGATCTGAGATTGTCTTGGTACCTTATATATATGGATTCATGCTTTGGTTCACACCCTAGTATGACTCTCTGAGACATAGATGTTCTAGGCATGGTGAAGTATGCATGAAGGTGGTGAGTGGTCCAAAAGGAATTAGTCATTTCTTATAAGGGGAGAGAACATTCTATCTAATCTCATAGGATGATAACTTAGGAAGTTTTTGACCAAAGCAGCATAAAAATTAGAAAGAGTTTCTAATATTTTGTGAACCAAATCATCATCATCAAGTCAAGATATATATGGATAAGTATTTAGGCTTGACATGATTTCATGTCCATGGCTTATCTGCGATATTATATGATCGAAGAATTGAATTGTATGGTAACTTTTCATAGAAGGGCGTTTTAGTTATTCTACCAAAATTTTACATCTTCTGGATAGTCATAACATGTTGCTAGATGTCAATCTTGACTTATAGATTCTTATGAATTAAAAAATTTAATTTAGTAATTAATTAGAAGGAGTTCTAATTAATTAATGCACTTAGACTTAACATATTTTGAGCCTAATTAATTAGAAGAGTTCTAATTGGATCGGGTGTACATGAGCCTAGGATTACTGCTGCTAGATATAGAATCCAATATGTCACACATAAAAGAGAATTCATCAAAGACCTGAGGTTAGGCCTTGAAGGACCTAATTAAATTTGAATTTATATGAAATCCTAGAGGGTTTTGGATATACATGCTAGCACATATTTAAACCCTAGAATCCCCTAACCACTTGGACTCCTTATGCCATAAGGCTTTGACTGGTCAAGAGTTGACATTATAAGGAGATAAGGTCCAAAGAGTTTGGACACCCACCCATCTCTCTTCCTATAAAGAGGAGTTAATGCCACTCTCAAAATCATCCAAAAAAAAAAGCCAATGCACTTTTTGAGATCTCATATAAAGGCCATTACACGTCCAAGAGTTGGATGCCCAAGGGAATATTCATGTGAACATCATTACATGTCCAAGAGTTGGATGCCCAAGGGGTATTCTCACGTGAGATTATTTTCACATCTAAGGGTTGGGCATCCAAGGGCTAAGACCCCAAGAATAGTTCTTGACAAGAGGGGAAAGAAACCAAAAAGGGTTCTTAGAAAAAGGAAGAAAGAAAAAGGGATGCTGGATTTCTTGAGAAGGGATTCAAGAAAAGGTTGAGGGAGAGTTCTTGATTCGTTCCTATGTAGATCAAGATTGGAAGACATCTGCTTGGGTGTCTTGTGAAAATCAATCAAGCAACGAGCAATCCAAGATCGTCTTGGAGATATATCTTATTGGTGCAGAATCTGATCGATGCCGAATCAAGCTGGAGTTGACGAAGAAGAGGTCGCCACCAATGACCTACAAAATAAAGTTCCATCTGGAGTTGATGGTGGTGGCTCCGGCAGGACCCTCCGATAATCAAGTCAGCTCTTCTGGCCAACATATCTCAATTTTCTTTCATATTTTATGGGCTATCCCTCTATGGTTGATTGTAATCATCAAGATGATTTTGGGTTTGGAGTTTGAATCAAATATAATCAATTGTTGATGCATGTTAAAAATTTTATAGTTCTATCTTCTACTACATATCCGAATCCCAATGGTGGTATCAGAACCATCTTTGATTGATTCAATCATACTTTATATCATTGTTGTGATATAGATTAGATCTAGTTCATAATATGTCATGATCAAATTTTTTGCATGATATTTGATTGCTAATTTGTTACATTAATTATCAAAACAGAATTGTTTTATCCCTGATCGGACCTTGGTATGAGATGCCAAAGTTGTTAACTTGTATGGCAAGTTAGGATAGCCTTCTACCTTCAAAATTTTGTCATTGAAAGGCTGCTTCATTCATGTAATGTGTGAGGCAAGGGCTATTGCAATAGCAGAAAATTGTTGTAAGGGCATCCAAAAACCCCCTCTCACACATGCCTTGGTTAGGTGGTTTATGGCTAGAATTTCTAATTGAAGGAGGATGCCACCATATCCCATAACCCAATAGTTGGCGGCCAAAAATTGATCCATGGAAGAAAGATGCAGCAATCACAAACCTAGAATTTTTGATGAATTTGATGTTGACTAAAATTTATTATCCTAATGAGATTAGGATTTATGATTGGAGAACAACCCAAATTCATAGTCCTACTTAGATTAGGATTCTTGCTGAATTAAAGTTGACCAAATTTTTATTATCCTAATTGGATTAGAATTTGTTTAAGAGCTAGTTAACTTAAGTCAAATGTTGATATATGGTTGACTCATAATTGACAATGGGTCAAGAGTTGAACCCAAATCAAATCCAATGCGAGTCAGTGCAAAAGTTAGACCAGAAATACATGTAAACCCTAGATGGGCTTAGGGCTCATAAAATTAAACATCATAATGCCTTTATGATGCAGCCTAGGCCATATTTTGATGGGCAAGAGAAAGAGGATGCATGAAACAAAAAATAGTAAAGAAGAAGAAACTCACTTCAAGAGTTTTTGATTTCATAATAAAGAAAATAAAACTGATTACAACATTGGCCAAAAGGGCCATACTTTTTTTAAAAAAAGTCCTAACTGACTCAAACTAGGAATCTAAAATAAAGTAAGAAAAAAACTAAAAATTTTAATTCATCTAGGATTCTTTTGAGCTCCTATTGACCAATTAAACAATAGAATCATGCACTAAAACTAGACGTGATGGTCAAGCAGTCATACTTGTAGAGCATGAAAAGAGCTTTTCGATTTGGGATCATAATAGCGATTTTAACACCGAATGAGAAAGTTACATCGGTTCTAGTATAATAGTGTAAAAATTAGTCGGATCAGATACAATCAACCTGGTTCCTCGTCCATTCAGATTTAGTCCATCAAATCGAGATCTCTATCCACTCTAACATATGCATCATCCTTCCCAGATTGTGAAGTACTCATCCTCAAGTTTGAAGTCTCCATTACTTCCATCAAGCAGGCGTGCTTCATCAGAAGGTTGATATTGGTCTCTAGTTTGGGTTTAGATAGTTTCTACTTCTTCAATGGTGCTAGAATAATCTTCTGACCATCCTTCCAGAATGTGCAGGTGTTCCAACATCCATCATAAGTAACACTACAATCGTATTGCCACAGTCTCCCTAAAAGTAGATGATAGGTATCCATGGCAATAATATCACACCAAACTTTGTTGAAGTACTTCTGTCTGATAGAGAATGACACAAGACAATGACTATCAATAATCACCTCGCTCCTTTTCTGGAACTATGATAAGTTATAAGATCGAGGATGCTTTTGAGTTGTTAGATTCAGCTTTATGATGGCCTCCTGAAAGATCATGTTCTCGTAGCTCCCTCCATCGATGATGTCTTTGCAAACCTCTTTTCAATGGTGTAACAGATATGAAAGATATTGGTCCACCTCTAGTTTTCTTCCTTCTTTTTGAGAGTAAGCAGACTCTTTCGAACAACTAGAGCATCTTCGCTATCTCCAAACAATAGAAAATCATCCTTTTCTTCACCTCCCTTATCATAGATAAGCTCTTGATCTTCGTCAGATTTTTCATCTTCTTTTCAATCAACAACTGCTTCCTGAGCCATCCAGCAGGCTTCTTGCACTTGCTCCACATGTGTCTAATCTCACCACAATTGTAGCATCTAAGTGAAGAAGATCCCATCGGGGCTGGCTTTAAGGATCTTGTATCAATAGCACCACGAATAGAAGGGGTAGAAGCCGTATTACGCTACATGTCCCTCTAATTTTCTAGAACTATGTTGCATTGCATGTCCCTCTAATTCTTCGATGCTTGGTTGCTCTGTAGGATAGAATTATATCTAAGCATAGACTTTCATCATAACTATTCCTCAACGACTACAGTATGATGGTATGCCTCTTTGAACATCCACAGTAAGTGGAGCCTCAAGATATTTTGGATCTACTACCATAGGCCACAAAAGTACCTCACGGCCATCTACTCTTCGCTCTTTGCTAGGTTATTTCGAATGATCAGTTGGTAAAACTCTTCCATCTATTCATTCACGGATCTAGACTCTTGTCAGAGATTTTACAGGTGCTAGGATAGGATTGCATGTAGTTAAAATGCAAAAATGCCTTTTTCATCTTTTCTAGTCCTGAATATTCTTTGGCTTGCTCTTGTGCTTCTTGATCTTTTTCAATTGTTGCCACCAAGTAGAAGCTTGTTCCATCAATTTTAGGATGATAAGCTTCACCTTCTTGTCATCAGGCAGCTTCTTATACTTGAAGATGTGCTCAATTTAATCTAGTCAATCGAGGAACACCTTTATTTATAGATCATTCGAATATTCAACCAGATCTATCCTGATAGAATCATACCAGGCAGAAGAAAATATCCTTGTGGAAGGGATCTCGAAATCTAAAACTTCTCCATCAAATATCTATGATTTTCTAGTTTGATGTCAAATCTCGCATCTTGAGTTTTCAACTACATAAGACGTACGTGCAGTCAATTTTATCACCTATTTCCTCAAATCTTCGCAATTTATCATCATATCCCATTCTAGTTGTGATATCTTCATGAGCCTCTACCACCTAGGTTATTGTTTGGTTTAGCTTCCAACCACCACCTGCCATTATGACTGTAGGGAAGAATCACCGCTTAAGGATTTGTTGGGCTATGATATCAACTAACGTAGCTTAGACCATATTTTGATGGGAAAGAGGAAGAAAATGCATGAAATAAGAAAAAACTTTCTTCTAGATTTTTTGATTCAATAATAGAGAAAATAAAACTAATTACAATATTGGCCAAAAGGGCTGTATTCATTAAAAAAAATCCTAATAGACTCAAACTAGAAATCCAAAATAAAGTAGAAAAAAATTAAAAATTTTAATTCATCTAGGATTCTTCTAAGATCCCATTGATAGATCAAAATAATAGAATCATGCCTCGAAATAGGACGTGATGGTGAAGTGGTCAAACCTGTAGAATTAAAAAGAGCTTTTTGAATTACGATCATAATAGTGATTCTAACACCAGATGAGAAAGTTGCATCCATTCTGGTGTGATGGTGTCAAAATCAACTAGATCAAGCAAAATCAGTCTAGTTTCTTGTCCATGCGGATTTGGTTCATCAAATCAAGATCTCTACCTACTCTGACATCTATATCACTTTATGACATATATATGAATGATATCATAATTAGAATAACCTAAGTAATTTAATTCATGCTTTATAAATATTATAAATTACATGATGGATGGTTATGGACTAAAAGCATCTATATGATGGATGAATGAATGATTGTATCTATGATGGATGGATGAATGGATGTATCTATAATGGTTATAATTTTATTTGACAAAATAGGGGCTGGGTGCCCCTGCTACATCTATTTTTTTGTTGTATCTTCTTTCTTTCTCCTACGTACTTTCCAACTTGTTGGGGATAAACCCCGCTCCCGCCGAAGTCCAGTTTGATGCTTAGCCTAATGTAACTGGTAATCACGAAAGAGCTTCGATCAAAAATTCTTTCTTTAGCAGTCGAACCCCTCCCAGGCTCCTTCAGCAGCCGAACTCCTTCAGCAGTCGAACTCCTCCAGTGGTCGAACCCCTTTCGGACTCCTTCAGCAGTCGAACTCCTCCATCAGTCAGACTTCTTTCGAACTTCTCCATCAGTCGAACTCCTTTTGGACCTCTCTATCAGTCGAACTACATCTAAATTCTTTAGTGGATTATTTTTAGATTTCAACTAGCATTCCTTTCGGATGATCCCCTCTAGCCGTATTTCCTTTAAGAGTTTGAACTCCTCTAGAATTGATGTATGTAAAAACTCTTCACTAACCAATGCTTGCTTCCTCCAAACTTTGACTGTTAAATCTTGATGAATGGATACATCATGACAACGGACACCTCTCTCCATAATAAACTCCACGTGGCTCCGAGCGATCCACTACCGGATGGCTACGGCTATCACTATCAGTTTGGTATAGGCTCCATCTATAAAAAAATTCTTCAGATACATTTTTACTAAGCTCTCTTCTCTTTTTCATAACTCTACTGAGTTCTTTCCTGAGCACTCCATTTTTGTTGGTCAGAAGAGCTGACTTGATCGTCGGAGGATCCTATCGGAGCCACCACCACTGACTTCGAATGAAATTTTATTTTGTAGGTCTTCAATGGCGACCTCTTCTTCCTCAACTCCAGCTCGATCCAACGTTAACCAGATTCTACATCAACAGGATTGGCGCTAAAGGAAGGATCCTTTATTCTTGAGGTATCCTTATTCTTAAAGGAGTGCTCAGTCGACCTTATGGATCTTTTTCTTCATGGTTCATCTCCATCCTCTTCTTCAATCCCAAGAAATGCCTCCAAAGAAGGCAACTATCCAGAGATCTACCGCTTCTGCTGTCAGATTTAAGCTAGATCTATCCATTCCTACTCCATCGCCAGCGCTTCAATCTTCTCCTCCACCGATGGCCATGGTAGATCTGGAGCAGTTTAACCTACTAATGTAGCGGGTTTAGGGCCTCACCGAAATAGTATAAACCATACGGTAGCCCTCGATGGTGGTTCCATCAAAAAACTCACCATCAGAATGTTAGGAATCATCCTAAGAAAAAGCACTTGGGCTAGCATGTCCGTCACCCTTGAAAAGAAGAAACAGAGAGCAGAGGATCCCTATTCAAATCATGATTCTTCTCCGAAAGAGACCTTCCCCATCTACAATTGGAAGCCTTCCAAGATTTATGATTGAGATGATGTCTTTGATCAAAAACTATGAGAGATGGATAGGTGGATTGAGAAACTTCACCACGTCGCTTTGGCTCACCATGATGATGTCTGCATCGATCCTCCTTTCTCTTCCTAAATTATGCAAGAGCCCATTCCGCCGAACTTCAAGCACTCCCAATTTGAAAGTTACGATGGAACATCTAATTCGATCGATCATCTAGAGGCCTTTCAGATCATGATGCTGATCCATGGTGCACTAGACGCTCTCTTATGTCGAGCTTTCTCGTCTACCTTAAATGGAGCAGCAAGAAACTAGTACTCAGCACTTAAGTCGGGTATCATCTTTTTTTCGATCAAATGAGCCATCAGTTTGTGGCTCACTTCGTCAGCAGTCGACGTCTACACCGAGGTTCAAATTTTTTGATGAATATCAAGCAGAAGGAGGAAGAATCTATCCGGACTTATGTCACCCAGTTTAATACTGCTACATTGGAGGTTCAAAATCTGGATCAGTTTGTTGCAATGGCTGCACTCAAGGGCGGCCTTCAGAAGAATGATTTATTGTTCTTCCTAGAGAAGAAGTATCCCAGGAACTTTATCGATTTGCTAGCTCGAGCTGAAGGATATATCCGAGCAGAAGAAGCCTTCAAATTGAAAGATGAGGAAGCCATAGGAGAGTGATAGGTGGGTGAGTCTAATAAACCCATGCTTGATGGAGGGCTGAATGAAGTTCAGCCATGCTCACAGACTCTCTCCGAATGCAAGTGAGCCTAAACTCTTCCTCGAGCTTATCGTCAAAGAAGCCCCAACAGAAGGGCGCAAAGAAGTTCTCCCCTAAGAAGATTTTACAACTATGCCCCCCTCGATGCTCCAAAAATGCAAGTATTGATGGAGATCAAGGAGCAACTACCGAGGCCTGAAAGGATGTGCACTCATCCTGGCAAGCACAATCCTAGAAAATATTGCCTCTATCATCATGATCATGGTCATGATACTGAAGAATACATTCAGCTCCAAGACGAAATCGAGGAGCTCATCAGGAGAGACCAGTTGGATCGATTCCTTAGATGCCGATCTAAAGCAAGAGAAGATCGATCGAGGGCACTGCTATAGCTAGAACCACCAAAAAGGAAGGAACAACAAAGAGATCGACCGTCTCTCGACATCATCAACACTATCTCTAGGGGACTTAGTACTTCGACGAGCCACCATTTCTCAGCCTCAAAGCCATGGGAAGCTTGCCCCAAATTAGAAAGGCTTATATGAAATAGAGGTCGTCCGACCTAGAGCTCATCATCTGAAGGAGCTCGAAGGAACAACACTCCCACGATCTTAGAATTTAGAAAATCTGAGAATCTACTATCAGTAATTTTTCTTCAATAAAACTCCTCCATCTCAACATTATTATTTCTTAGTGCAAAAACTATGTGACGATAGAAAAGAAGCAATCAAAAGTGGTCATATTAGGAATAGGAGGAGAACCTCATCCTAACATGAGCAGTTGAAGACCTCCAGTTATTTAAGACAAGAGGAGGGAGAGGCCCATTCAACGGTCCATCTATGCTCCTAGTGCCATGTTAGGAACAGAAAGAGAACCTCATCCTAATATGAGCAAGTTAAAGACCTCCGATTATTTAAGACAGGAGGAGGGGAGAGGCCCATTCAATGACCCATTTATGCCCTATTGCCATGTTAGGAATAGGAGAATCTCATCCTAAACATGAGCAAGTTGAAGACCTCCAGTTATTTAAGATGGGAGGAGGGGAGAGATCCATTCAATGGCCCATTTGTGCCTCTATTACCATGATAGGGACAGGAGGAGAACCTCATCCTAACATGAGCAAGTCAAAGACCTTCGATTATTTTAAGATAGAAGAAAGAAGAGAGGCCATTCAATAGCCCATTTGTGCTCCTATTGCCATTAGGAATAGAAGGAGAACCTTATCTAAATGAGCAAGTCGAAGACCTTCGATTATTTTAATAGGAAAGAGGAGAGGCATTCAATGGCCATTTTGCTCCTATGATGATAGGGATAGAGAGAACCTCGCCCTAACATGAGCAAGTCAAAGATCTCTGATTATTTAAGACAGGAGAAAGGAAGAGACCCATTCAACAGCCCATTTATGCCCTTATTGTCATGTTAGGAACAGGAGGAGAACCTCGTCCTAATATGAGCAAGTCGAAAGCTTCGTTCATTTTAGACGAGCTGAGAAGAGAGGCTCTGACAATGGCTCTAATGTGCCCCTATAGCCCATTAGAAATAGGAGGAGAACCTCATCCTAACTTGAGCAAAGTCGAAGGCCTCGTTCATTTTATATGAGATGAGAGAAGAGGTCCTGACAATGGCCCTAATATGCCCTTAAAGTCTATTTAGATCAGAAGGAGAACCTCATCCTAACAGGAGCAAAAGTTGAAACCTCATGGATCAAAGATGTGGAGAAGAAAAAAGCTCGATGGAGAATTCCTACACATATTTTTTTACGATAATCTAACTACGTCAAATATGAAAAAGAAAGGTCGACTACCATATTAGATGGTCCCGCCTCCATATCGTCTTCCTCCTCCTTCCAAAAGCCAAGGTCGACCTCGGGGAACCTTCGGGCTATCCTGCCTTTGCATGCTTCCTATCCAAACTCGATTTTCAGGTTTCGCATCTCGGAAGAGATCTTGAACTCTTCCATGGCCTGGGTCATTGCCTTCGAGATCGACTTTGCCATTTGGGTCTCCAGTTCGGTGATCCTATTTTTGGCTTCCTTCCTCCTCTCCTCTTTCAGGGCCAATGCGATCTTTAGCTCGATCGAGGCAAACTCCTCTTCTCGGAGCACATCTTAAAGACTTTTGATATCCATCGCCTTCTCCTCGACAAGATGCTCGACCTTATCGAACCTCTCTTAAAGACGACGGACCTTGGCTCAAAGGTCCTCCTAAGCCTTCTGTGCCTCCACCTCTTGACAATGCGCCCTTTTGATATGAGCGAGCATCTGATGATCCGACTGTAATAAACGATTGATGTAACATCGAAACATCTCATCCTGACAAGCACGAAAACTCGGGACTAGACTTCGACCGTCGCCTTTTTTACTCTCTTTCTTCAAATTTCAAACCCAAAACCAAAATTCTCCTTCGAGCTTCAACTTCAACAGGAGATAAGATCTCCTTCAACCTCGACTGGAGATAAGACCTCCCCCATGCTTCAACCTTGGCTGGAGATAAGATCTTTTCCGAGCTTCAACTTCAACAGAAGATAAGATCTCCTTCAACCTTGACTGGAGATAAGATTTTTTCTGAGCTTCAACTTCAATAAGAGATAAGATCTCCTTCAACCTCGGTTGGAGATAAGTGAAGGAAAATCCTGATTTTTCGGACCAGGTTCGTTCAGATCTGATCAGATCAAGAGATATATTTCAAAAAAAATTTTTTTGATTCCAATCAGATCTTGATGTATTTCAGATCTGATTCTTATTATTTTAATAAATAAAATAAAATAAGAATAAATTAAAAAATTTAATTTACCTGAATTTGGGTAATCCTATTACCCTGTTGATGATCCTGTTTGCAGTGGAAGGTTCTGGATCTAGCCACGCAAGCACCTGGCCTCTACCGATATCCACTCGGGCTGGATCTGAAGATCCTCTTCTTCTCTATCACACCTCCAAAAATTAGATCTGGATCTGATCTGGAGGATCTTCAAAACTCCTTTTGAAGATCAGCAGTCGTCCTTTTGCAGCAGTGCAGCCTTCTTACTTTTGATTGCCTTTCTTTGATCTGGATCGCACCAAGCAAGGTCCAAAACTCTTTTGGATGTGGAGAGGAGAAGGAGAAGAAGCTTTGGCATGGAGGAGGAGGGGAGAGGCAGCCTTGGGGCGTGGGGTTTTCAATTCTCAATTGAATTTTTTTTTTTTTTTTAACTGAGTTGGGCGCAGGGTCCTTTTTATAGACTAAGCGTGATCCAACTCCTCTTCCTCCCAACCAATCACAACCCTTTGTGAAATCAGATCTAAATCTGATTGGTGGGAATAGAGACCCCTGGATTCCTACTTAGAGGGTGCCTAAGACCAGTCAAAGTTGGTTTTAGGGAGAACTCTAATTGGAATCCAAAAGAGATGTAGAGTCCTTGTCCAACAAGGACTCCTAGGCGCCTCCAACTTGGGCACACGCCTAGGGTGGCGTGCGCCCTTCTCCTTGCCAGATTCTGGCAGGGGGATAGGCCCCCACCAGCTCTCCAATAGGTGCATGACATGTGGTCAAAAGTCAAAGTGTCAATGGTCAATGTTTGACCAGTCAAAGGTAGACTTTTGACCAAAGTCAAAGAACAAGAAATGGCAGGTGACCAAAAATGGCAGGTAGTGTCTTACAAAATAAGACAACCTTTTCTGACTTGGACAACCTCCAGTCCAGACCATATGAAGGCCTCTGTTTGAGCACAAACTCCTTTGGCTCAGACAGGATAACTTATTTATGATAGCAAAAGAAGAACGTTAGGTTCAATCGAGTGCTAGCATGATTTCTTTGAACCTAATTGAATCTCATTCAGATCAATTGAACTAGATTAGTTCAATTGATGATCACCAGATTCAAATCCTTATTTGTGTGACTTAGTTAGGTTCAGTTCTGTATGGTAATGGGATATGTCATGATCTCCATCATCGACATCATCGAAACTCCTTTCGATGGATCAGAACTCTTCTGATTCGAACAGCTAGAATGATCGATCATCTAAATCATTCTAATTGCTCCCAAAATCCACCAGTGACACCTAGCAGTATATGGTGGCAACCCATCAGAGCTGAATGTGAACCTCTTGGTGCAGCTATCTATGTGATTAAGTTCTTCTATCTTGAGCTCCGATCAGATTAGGGTTAAGGTAAACTCGTCAAACCCTAGTCTCTGTCATATGATGTAATCATTCGATTCAAGTCCAATGTGAAAATCTAAATAGAAACTCTTTCTATTATTTCACTCTACCATGGCCATGAATTTCTGGACTTGACTCTCATGATCATCATAGGGCTGCTCCTCTACCACCGAGGTAGATAGATTCCATCTTGATGCCATCCAGTTCCTACAATGAACATGTCATAGCCAACATACACCTCAGGGTTCCATATGGCTAGAAGACGAGTAATGGTGTAGTCAAACTATAACACCCTCAAGATGAACTACCGATGCACCTCAGGTCAAAGAACCAGACACACTACTGCAGCATCGAGTCAGTCATTGACGAGAAGGCAGACTTCCTAATGACTACTCGAGGTGGTCATGCTCAGTGCCCTCGTTCTCTAATGAGTACCTGTACTCTCGCTCCGGTGTCTCCACACCGTAGACTCAAGACTCATCTAGAAGCGATTGTACACCAACCTTTCAGATCAATCACCATCCTCGTAATGATCCTATGGTCGGAAGTAATTTATGAGTTAATAATGATTATTCATGTCTTAAATTTTCAACTCTTGAAAATATGAATTATCATTGCCATTAACTCAAAGGATGTATCACAGACACTAAATACACATATGTGATAGATAATAACCCATTTATTGATTTTAGTCAAAATTATAATTTTGCCCTTAGAAGTGTATTACAAGTGTCAGCCAATTCTGGCTTCTAGGGCATACATATCTAACAATAAGATCTCTTCCGAGCTTCAACCTCGGCTGGAGATAAGATTTCTCCCGAGCTTCAACTTCAATAGGAGATAAGATCTCCTTCAACCTCGGCTGAAGATAAGATTCCTCGAGCTTCAACTTCAAACGGAGAAATCTTCAACAGGAGATAAACTCTTCAACTTGTTGGAATAAGATCTCCTTTCGAACTTCACCAATAGAGATAAGATTTCTTTAACCTCAGCTAGATAAGATTCTCCTCCTAAGACTAACTTCAAATCCAATGAGATAAGATCTCTCCGAGCTAACCTCAATAGGGATAAGATCTCCTTCAACTTTAATAGGAGATAAGATCTCTCCGAGCTTCAACTTCAACAGAGATAGGATCTCCTTCAACTTCGATTGGAATAAGATCCTCCCGAGCTTCAACTCAATAAAGATAGATCTTCTTCAACCTCGACTTCCTCTCTCAGATCTCTTCGAGCTTCAACCTCAAAGGAGATAAGATCTCTCCTCAACCTCGAGGAGATATCTCTTTCAACCTCAATGGAGATAAAACTCCTTCAACCTCGCTGGAATAAAGATCTCCTCCGAGCCAACTCAACAGAAGATAAGATCTCTTCAAACCTCACTGGAGATAAGATCCGTCCAGAGCTCAACGGCTTCAACTTCAAAAAAAATGATCTTTCTCAACTCAACGAAAAGATAAGATTCTTATCATACTCTAACTTCAATAGATAAGATCTCCTCCGATACTCGTTGGAGATTCTCCTAAGCTTCAAGCTTCAATAGAGATAAGATTCCTTCAAACTCGACTGGAGATAAGATCTTCCCCGAGCTTCAACTTCAATAGAAGATAGGATCTTCTTCGATCTCGGTTGGAGATAAGATCTTTCCCGGGCTTCAACCTCGGTTAGAGATAAGATCTCCTCCGAGCTTCAACTTCAAAAGAAGATAAGATCTCTCTCAACCTCCATGGGAGATAAGATCTCTTTCGAGCTTCAACTTCAACCAAAGATAAGATCTCCCCCAAGCTTCAACCTCAATGGGTGCAGAGCCTAAAAAAGAACTTTATTTGTCATCTTTTTTATACTTCCTTCCTTTGAATTTCGAATTTGAGAGTGGAGAGACTAGTGTTGGGGATAAACTCCGCTTCCACTGAAGTCCAGTCTGATGCTTAGCCTAATGTAACTGATAATCATGAAAGAGTTTCGATCGAGAATTCTTACTCCAGTGATCAAACCACAGCCAAACTCCTTCAGTAGTCGAACTCCTCCAATGATCGAACCCCTCCCAGACTCCCTCAGCAACCGAACTCCTATATTAGTCAAACTCCTTCTAGACTTCTCCATCAATCGGACTTCTTCTGGACTTCTCCATCAGTCAAACTCCATCTAGATTCCTCCAGTGGATTATTTTTAGATTTCAACAAGCATTCCTCTCGGATGATCCCCTCTAGCTGTATTCTCTTTAGAAGTCTGAACTCCTCTGAAATTGATATATGTCAATGCTCTTCACCAATCAATGCTTGCTTCCTTCAAACTTTGACTATTAAATCTCGATGAATGGGCACATCATGACAATGGACACCTCTCTCCGTAACAAACTCCACGTAGCTCCGAGCGGCCTATTATCGAACGGCTATGGCTATCACTATCAGTCTGCTACAGGCTCCATCTATAAAAAGAGATCCTCCAGATATATTTTTTCTAAACTCTTTTTTTCTTTCCAAAACTCTGCTGAGATTTTTTCTGAGCACTCCATTTCTGTTGGCCAGAACAGCTGACTTGATTATCGGAGGGTCCTGTCGGAGCCACCATCATCGACTTCGGATGAGACTTTATTTTGTAGGTCACCGATGGCGACCTCTTCTTTCTCAACTCCAGTTCGATCCGACGTCAACCAGATTCTACACCAATATAACTGTTGATTGAAATTTCTTATATATTAATGTAAAAGTATGATAGAAGATTTATTTGTAAATAGATAGAAAAAGTTTCTCTATATTTGCAAATGAAGAAAGAAAATGGTGCATTCATCAAAGCTTCATGGCGATGAAGACAGGGCTACCATGCATGTTAACAGCAAAGGAGCATGAAGACAGGCCATAAGATGAAGCTATATGCGATGCACCTAGGATGAGACCTGTAATCCACCTAACTAGCTTTGGTGAATTACATTAGAGAAAAAGTCCATAACCATCAAATTTAAATTACATGCTCTTATGATGGTAGTTTAATGTATATTATGCATGTGATAAAAATATACATGTTAGGATGTGTATGAGATCAAATAGACCAAGATTTCTCACAAAATCTTATTAAGTCATGATGGCGAAATGTTAAGAATACTATCCATGCCTTCCTTTATGCTAAGGCAATAAAGTATATCGAAATCTATAGTGAGTTTGTTGTGCTATCCATAAGGTTTGCTATGGAAATTGATATGATGTTGTCTTATTGCATAGAGATGATTATGGCATATTTAGATGGTATTTTCTTATTATGTATTATTTAAATATGATTATATGAAAATGAAGGATAAGACTTAACTAAAATATTATAGCTTGTTATGCTATCCACAAGGCTATAAGTATTTTGAGGTAAAAGATATATTGAAAATTGATGAGATGTAATTGGTAAGAGTTATCTATCCTTGAACTTATAAACATTTGTTGTATTATTCATAAGACTTTTATGAATGTTGAGATCTCAACCCACTAAAAAATTTTTCTTACACTATAAGAATATGGACTATTAGCAATGGCTAACTGATGTCACTAATAGTCCTTCCGCCGTCGCTAATACCATCATAAAAGTCAATCTAAAAAATTTTTATCATTAATTATTATTATTAGTGATGAAAAGAAGTATCATCACTAATAAGATTATTAGCGATGGCTTTGGAGATGAAATAATTCAATCGCTAATTATTTTTAATATTTAAATTAATTTTTAAAAAAAATTAAAAAAAGTTGATGATGGTATTTTTGTGGCTAATGTCGTTACTAATAATTATTAGCGATAAAAAATGCATCGCTAATATTATCTCTATTTTTTTAAAATTTTTAAATAAAATAAAAAAATATTTTAAGAAATATTAGTGATAGTAATTTGGTTTTTAATGTCGTTGCTAATACCGATGCTAATAGTTAAATTTATTTTTTTAAAAATAAATAATAATATTTTTTAAAGTCTATTTTAATTAATTATAATGAATTATATTTTTAAGAAATTTTTGCATGAATATCCTAGTAAAAATCCAAATTTGCATAAATACCCTTCTAAAATTACTAATTGCATCTATGCCCTCATCAAAAGCTCTTTTTACGTAAAAACCCCTACTGTAATGATTCTGCTAACACCATTTATAAAAATAATTATTATTTAAATTAAAAATTAATTAGAATTTTAAAATCACATTTTTATCCCTAACCAGTGAATTTGGCAATAAATCATGATTCTCTCCCCTATGTCCGCGATGAATTTGGCAATAAATCATGATTCTCTCCCCTATTTCCGCGATTTCTTAAATCCCGATCTTCACTTGATTCTATTCTCCACCGTCGGCAGCCTGCCTCCCTCTCTTTCCCTCACCGTTCGTTTCTTCCGCGCTCACCATTGTACCCTTCCCATTGCCGGAGATCCTCGTCGCTATCATCCTAGCCCATTCGCTGCTCCGGCTGCTCTGGTTCTCTCTGAAGCTCTCATCGCCATCAGAAATCTCGTCGTCTCCTTGCTGCCGTACGTCTCCCTATCCCTCTTATTGTCCTCGAAATAAAATCTTTTTTACTGTATAAACCAAGCCAAAGGATGATCTGCACAAGGTCCTGCTTGGAGGGGTGAGGTCTTCCGGCCACCGAGGCTCAAGGCGGAGTCTAGAGGAGATGAAGTGGATCTTCGATGATGCCTTGGTGTCCGGTGGCTTAATTTATTTATCCTCGGCCATGTCATTTGGGCGCTGTTTTGCACGCTCAATTTCATACATTTATTTGAAGTGTTCAATCATGGCCCAAGGATCCCTAGCTCAGCGTCAGCAATACTTTGGGAGTTAAACAAGCTCTCTATATATATGAACGCATGCTTTGAGTTGTAATACGTACGTAAAGAAGATGTACTTTAAGCTGTAAAAGCCAGGCTTAAGACCATACATCCCTTGGGCAATTGGACATAGCCTGCGGGTATGACCAAGACTTTAGCCTAGATCTCCCTGGATCTTCTTTAAGCCTGACCCTTGCATTAACCCATTTCCAAATGACAGAAAGATTTACAACCATTAGCAAATGTGACCAAATATTACCATTCGTTTGGAAGAAGTATTCGTTTAAACAAAATAAATAGGCCAATATCAATTGCTGAAGATAGTCTTTAGAGTCTTGTTCATTTAATGAAAATTAGTGGAAGAATCTTTCTTCATCTATTTGTTACTTAAGAAAAAAGAAATAAAGTCAAAAAAAAAAAAATGCCATACAAAAGATACGGATGCTTTCCTCTTTGGTCTTCCTTTTTTTCATTGTGTTAGTATAGTTTTGGTTGATAAGCATTTTCTTTTATAATCTATATCATTGAAATTTATTTGTTCGATGTACAAGCTTTTTAAAATGGAGCAGCAACTATTCAAATTGAAGGTAAAATTTGAAGGATATTTTAAAAAAATTAAAAATTCTATAAGAATAAAATACTATTTTTGGAGATAAAAAAGTTGGTTTATTAATGTTGACCGCTATTGCTACAAAGATCTATATGATGATATAGTGCATACCTTCAATTTGAACCTTGAAGAGAACATAAAGATTTGGTCTGTGGTTAGACATTTATCACCTAAGTCTTATATGATATTAGACATAGATTACAAATTAATGAGCTTGTTTGAGGAATACAAGAATTTAAAAGAGTGCTTCTTATTTATCACAAAAGGGGTCAATGATATTCAACTTTCTCAATCAATATTAGGCGGTTAAGACCAATTTGAAAGGCAAAATCAAAATAAGCCTCTAGCAGCTGTAGGCATTGATACCCCAATTGGTGCTATTGAAAATAATGGCTATATTGGAATAAATGATGAAACTATATTTCAAGAAGAGCAAGAAATAGATACTGAAATTTATGGTTCTAAGAGTAGTTATTACAATATTTATAATAGTGATTCGGATGCTAATGATGATGATAAAAATATCATTGAGTATGAGGAAGAGACATATGAGATAGATAATAAGAATCCTAACATTACCATAGCAGCAAAATATGCAAGTCGAGAATAATTCAAGGTGGCACTAAGTCAATATGCTATACTACATGAATTTACTGTAAGAGTTCTCAAAAGTAAGTCAGGTAGAATGACAGTGACTTGCAAAGATGAAACTTGTAATTAGAGGCTCCATGCTTCACTACTATATGATGGTCGTACATTTTAGGTATTATAGTTGAAATATTATTTTTTTATATTATTATATTTATGATAAATATTGCATGTACTAATATGTTGCTTTATTTACATGTGTAGGTCAAAAAATTGAATGAGCCTCATATATGCTCATCTATCAATAAGTGTGGCAACAACATGGCCACACAATTTTGGATACATAATAGGATTGTTGGTTGGCTAAGAAAAGAAGGTGACTTATCACCTATTGAATTAAGAAGGAGATTATTGCAGTTACATCATCTTGAGCTTCCATATCACAGAGTTTGATGAGAAAAAAAGCTCGTCGTGTCCTTGATTCATGGTAATTAGGCAGATTCTTTTGAGAGAATGAAAGATTTCAAGAAACAGCTTTTGAGAAGAAAAGTGGATAGTATAGTAAAGTTGAAATTAGATGTGGTTGGCGAGAAGCATTATTTCCACTACTTTTTTATCTATCTACGAGCTTGTAGTATGGGCTTCTTAGCTGGTTGTAGGCCTTTCATAGCTTTAAATGGCCGTCACTTAAAGAAAAAGTTTAGAGGTGTGATGATGGCTATTACAGCACTTGATGGAAATAATGGTTTGTTTTCAGTTCCTTTTAGTATAGTAGAATCTGAAAATAGTGATAGCTAGACTTGATTTTTAGAGGTACTTAAAGAATCAATTAGAACTCCAAAAGATTTAGTACTTGTATCAGATTGACAAAAGGGACTAGAAGAAGCGATACAACGGATATATCCCCATGTAGAACATAGAAAATGCATGAGGCATCTATACAAAAATTTTCAAACAAAGTTCCAAGGGCACTAGCTTAAAATCAAGGTATGGGGAGCTACAAGGGCATATAAAAAAGTTGAGTATGACGATATCATCAAATTAAGGAGGCTTGCTTGGAGGCATTCAGGTATCTTAATGCTGAAAATTTGGTTTATGGAGTAGATCTCAGTTTGGTATCACGACTAAGTGTTCTTATATAACGAACAATCTTTCAGAGTCATTCAATGCCTGGGTTTCTGAGGCTAGACATAGACCAGTTCTTGATTTATTGGATATTATAAGATAAAAAATTATGGTGAAGATGGAAGCAAGAAGAAGAATGGCTGCTTGTTGGAAGGAAAATTTAGTTTCTATGGTCTTAAAATATATAAGGACATCAGTTTTAAGTTGGGTGATTATAATATTTACATAACAGGTGATTACAGGATAGAAGTAATTGAGACTAATGAAAGATATGAAGTAATTCTTAATGAACAAAGGTGCTCTTGTCGTTTGTGGGAGGTGTCAGGTATCCCTTGTATACATACTGTGGCTTTCATTTGTAGTATGAGAGGTGCAAAATTAGAAAACTATGTCTCGGAGTACTTCACTATTGCAAAGTACGAGACTACTTATGCATTAGAAATTGGACCATTACCTGACAAGGTCCAATGGATAAAAATTGATATTGGATATAAGGTGCTGCCCCCCAAACTCAATCTAAGAACTTCAGGAAGGCCAAGAAAGAAGAGAATTAGAGGTATAGATAAGAATACATCGAAGAAGATGTACAAATGCAAGCGATGTGGTGAGCTTAGGCATCATGCAAAGACTTGCAAAAATCTAGTAATGGAGGAATCTCAAGCTTCGATATCCTCATCTTCTGCATCGAAGAAGTCAGGAAGGTAATATATAGCACTGCTCTAACTTAATGATGTTTGTCGTTTATTACTTAACATTAAAATATTATAAGCCTAAAGAAAATAATTCAAAAGAAAGAGTATCAATTATAGAAGGCACACATGCAGTATTTATAGCACCAAAAGGGCAAAAAAATAAAGAGCATCCTCGTAAGCAAGCTAAAAAAATGGAAGCTTCAATTGGAGAAGATAATTTCTACCCACAACCTTGATTGGTATGTGATTGAATATTCATATCAAAATTTTTGCATTTTATTTACTTTCAAATTATTTGGATCGCAGCCACAATAATTACCAAACATTTCAATATTTTGCTAATATAATGTATCTTGGCAATTACTAATTTGCAGGCACTTTCTTCTTGTATTTCAATTATGGGTGCTTGGCTGCAAGCTACTAGGAGTTTTTCTCTTCCTTTTTGCAGCCTTCTGTTCTAATTAAAGGCTACTGGTGGATTCAAAGGCAGACTTTTCTATGAAATAATTTTGTTTTATGTTAAGTTTTGATTCATATCTCATGCACAAAAGAAAATGGTAATCTGAACCAGTGTGCAGAAAGTGACAAAAGTGGTTCTGTCATATCATGTCATAAATTGATGGTTATATGGGGCATGTATAAGGTTGCTGTTAGAACTTTAACGTTATATCTTTGCCAGAGCTAATCGTGGCCTTGGAATTTGGCTAACTTAAGCACACCAAAAAGAAAGATAATTGTAGGTCAACAACACTACAATTTTAACTTTAGTTTCTTATAAGACACATAGTCCATTGAAGAAAGTGAAGAACAAAAATTGGATTGCTCCTGGGTAGCTTAAGGTATCACAAGTTTTCTTTTGCTTTAACTTTCTTTCCTTAAACACTTCTATACAAACCGTCATATGAATGTTGGGCAATCACAACTAGAAGGCTGCTACGCTTATGTTGGTGGCTCATCGGAAGCCATTTTCTTATTGGATAGTACTGATGCTGAATAATGAATGTTTCACTTATTTTAAAATTTTTTTTCAAAAACCGAGCGGCATCAAAAATCAAACAGTGCCTTTGCATGCCACGTTATTGTTGGGAGAAGAGAATCAGCAACAGTCACTGTATATTATTAAACAAATAATTGATAAAGATGAAATTGGATAACTAAGATCTAATCACGTCCTTTCTCAAGTAAACCTATAGAAGGCTATAACGTTAATTACTAATAGAATTATGAAGGCTATCACATTAATTAATGTATTTGAATTCTTTTCATATTCTCTATACTATATATTCTACTACATATATAAAATTATATACATACCCTTGCAAAATTGCTATTTACATGTACACCCCTAAAATATTTTTTTTGCATATCTGCCCATTAAGGGTATTTTAGCCATTTTAACTTGAATCCATTAATTTTTTAACGACGTTAGATGAAATGGGTATACACTACTATAAAAAAAGTGTACGGTAGCGTATACTATTATAGCAATTTTTGACACCGCTGTAATAGAATGTACAGCAGCGGTTACAAGAAATCGTTAACATAGTCTGACCTATGATAGTGGACCGCTGTCATAGGTCCGATCTATGGCAGCAGTTCTTTATAACCACTGCCATAGGTTTGATCTATAGCAGCGGTTAGAATAACCACTGCCATAGGTCGGATCTATAGTAGCGATTCCTTATAACCACTGTTATACATTGATCTGTAGCAGCAGTTATTTGTAACCATTGTAATATATATATTTTTTAATTTTTTTAAATATTATATAATTTTAAAATTTAATGTTCATCTTCATCGTTCATTATCTAAATAATTATTATTAGAGTATCATCGCAAAAGATCACCTCGATCTGATGGTCCTAGCTTCATCGATCAGAAAAATTTGATTTCGACGACCACGAACGAGATGCGATGATCTGATAGATGGAGACCTTCGATAGGTCCAAAAATTTGCAACGATGATCTCAGTTATGTTTGTAGCGTACTATCAAAGTTTTACTTCAATCGGATATCATTATCTTAGTCAATTTAGTATAGGTTAATTTCGGCCATTAAATGATAAACGAGTGATCAAATGATCAGACGGTGTCCGATTATAAGATAATTTTTTTTATAAATGATCTTGGCTACTACTTTAATTATTTTTTATGGTGGAGATTATAAAATTCAACTCATGAGACTAAGAATAATTTAAAACTATACGTCGCCTGATAACCATTCTTGAACTCCATTGATTGTTATATGCATGTGCTCGTGCTTTTGCAATATCTGCTTAATGTGAACAATTCATATAAAAATGATTTAAATTTTACTATCATCGCTATATAAAATAATTAAAATTATAATAAAAATCATTTAACTAAAAAATTATCTCGTAATCGAACGCCGTTTAGCCTTTTGATCACTTATTTCTGATTTAACGATCGAAATTATTCCATACTAAATTGACATGATAACGATATCCGATTGAAGTAAAATTTTGATAGTATGCTACAAATATCACCGAGATCATCGTTGCAGATTTTTGGATCGATCGGAGATCTCCATCTATCAGTCATCGCATCGTCGTTCATGGTCGTTGAAATCAAATTTATCTGATCGATGAAGCTAGGGCCATCGGATCGACGTGATTTTTTATGATGATACTCTAATGATAATTATTTAGATAATGAATGGTGAAGATAAATATTAAATTTTAAAATTATATAATATTTAAAAAAAATAAGAAAAAAGTTATTTCCAACTTACGACAGTGGTTACTGAAAATCGTTGCTAAAAATCTATGGCAGCAGTTATGAAATTATTGCCGTAGATCTATTGTAGCGATTTTCAGTAACTGCTGCCATAGATTTATGGCAGCGGGTTGAAAATCGATGCCGTATGTTAGGTTAAAAATTTTCAATTTTTCATTCCTTTCGTGCGCGCTCTCTCTCCCCTCCTCTCCACTGCCAGTGAGACACCACGCATCCCACCACCACCCGTCCCTCGCATCCCTAATCACCACTCGGCCGCCCACCTCTTGCCCTCTCCGACCAACGCCCTCTGCCCTCCCCATCCCCTACCACCGCTCGGATGCCCACTTCTTGCCCTCCCCATCCCCGACCGCGGCCGCATGCCCCCCGCCCTCCCCATCCTCGCTACCCGTCCCCCACTTTTCCCCATCCTCGGTCGATCGTTGGCTGCCCTCCCCATCCCTAACCGCCACTCAACCACCCACCCCTTACCCTTCCCAATCGCCCATCCCTTGCCCTCCCCAGCCGCACCCCCTGCCCTCCCCATCCCCTACCGCCGCCTGGCCGCCCACCCCTTGCCCTCTCCATCCCCAACTACCACCCCCGCCCTCCCCATCCGCAGCCGCGGCCGTATGCCCCCCACCCTCTCCATCCCTAGCCGCCCGTCCCTCGCTTTCCCCCCATCCTCGACGCCCGCCGCCCGCCCTCCCCATCCCTGACCACCACCCGACCGCCCACCCCTTGCCCTCCCCGACCGCCGCCCCCCACCCTCCCCATCCCAGCCCACCCCTGCCCTCCCCGGCCACCGCCCCCCGGCCTCCCCATCCTCGGCCACCCCCCCCGCCCCCCCATCCTCGGCCGCTCGTCGCCCACCCCTCCCCATCCCCAACTGCCACTGTCCCTGCCCTTCCCATCCTCGACCGTCCACCCCATGCCCTCCCCATCCTTGGCCTTCCCATCATGGCATCCCTCCGGGCCACCTCTCCCTTTCTCTTTCCTCTTTCTCTTTCTCTCTCTTCTCTCTCTATCTCACTATCTTGCTCTTGTTTTATAGGTTACCTCTAGCACCGTTGCCTTCCTCTAGCATTATCGCCTGTGACCCTCGAAGCTTTCGGTGCGACCCCCTTTCTAAAATCATAGGTATATTTTTTTAATTTAATTTTATAATATTATTTATTAATCACTGGACTAGACCTGTCAATGAGTCGGGTTCGAATCAAAACCTGAATATTCAGATTCGAACCTAATTTTAATTATTAGTACCAGATCTGAATCCGAATACCCGATAGGTCCGTACTTGAAGTATCAAATGAGGATCCTAATGGATTCTGAATATCTAAACCCAATTTTGGGATCCAAAACTAAGAAAGGAAGAGGGAGAGAGGGAGTGAGAGGGTTTGGCATTGCCATCGTCGTCGGTGAGGAAGATCGAGAGAGAGAGAGAGGGAGGGAGGGGGTTCGACTTCATCGGCATCACTAGGAGGGAGGGGGTATTGTCGTCCACAACGTTCCAGTTATCACCTAGCTCTGATACCAAATTATAGACCCATGATATCGCTCAAATGTCAATCATCCTTGACATCACAAGTACCGATATCATGTTGCGAAAGCTCCTGATCTTTAGCATGGACCTGAAGGAATCTATGACGTTCTCTATGGGCAGCACACCACCAATCCTCCACCTGGATCTATGATGGGGTGCCTTCCTCCTTGGACTTGAGGGAGACGCCCCTCTTCTTTAGGCCTTCTTCAAGAACCCTAGGGTGGCAACTCTAGAGAGAAGAGAAAAAGAGAGTTTAGGAAGAAAAGGTCTATATTCCATAGCTTTCACAACCTTCTGAAAATCTAATACAACCTATGTATTTATACATAGCCATTAGGCCCGACCAAAAAACTCTCCGGCTAATCCAATACATGAAAGCACTCATCGAGCTCATGTACACCCATGTCTTCCATGCTCTCATCCTCTAGATTTAAATCCGACCCATACATGAATTAGCCTCCTTAAGACCTCTCAAACCAGGCCTTAAGACCCTTAGGATCAACCCAGACACTAGCCCAAAATAGACCCTCACGTAACTCTACCCGTGCACTAAGCCAGCTCAGTCTCAGCACTGAGCTGGCCTAGTCCTGTGCCGTGCCAGCAGTTTCGAATGCGCAGCTCTCTATTTTGCCTGTGCACTGAGACTTAGTCGATCAAATTTTGGACTGAGCCGGCTAACTTGCAGAAAATCTTCTTTCTACGGTCTTGATTCTCCAGCTTTGGTTTCTTGCTTTATCTTGTGTCTCAGATCTCTGAAGCACCAACCAAGCCCCTGGAATCTCCGGAGCCAACCCCTTGACTCTTTCCATGGCTCCCTAAGGCTTGGGAGTATCACAAATCCTCACAATCTCCACCTTGGTATCCCAATCCTTGGCAAACCCCTCGGCAATGACCTTTTGCATGATCTCACTGTCCATGCCTCTTCAGCTATTGTGCACCCTTGAGGCCTTTGGAATGACCGCCTCTACCACTGAAAATCTGTTCTTGCATCTCTGCACCACCCTAAAATTATAGGATCCATTCTGCTTAGCAGCTGCATTACTTTTTCTGAACTTTTTTGGAAAACCTGCAACATTTCTGTACCGACATTTGCTGCAAACCCTGACATGGTCTCCTCAGAACTACATCTGTCCTCCTGCACATGCCACTCCATCTGAAACTGTGCATCTCCGATGCTGGTGCTAAGATATCGATCCTTTCGCACCACTCTACTCTAAACTCATATCAAATTTCTCTCCAATTGTGAAGCCACCTCTCCGGAGCTCCACCTATATCCGAAGTCCATCTGATGCCACAGAAGCCAACTCTGTCACCAAATCCCTCAAGGCCAACCACTCAACGTTGCACTGCTGAGCCTGTCGCTGCACCTCGAACACCATCGCTGTCCCTTCAAACCCTCCGCGCTCTGTGGACCCCTTCGAAGCTATCTCAGATATCTCTACAATCCATGGGCACCTCTGAAACTCAAGAGCTCATCCAACTCTTCTGAAATCAGCAACTGAATCCTAAAAAATTCCACCCTAGTCCTTCTCTTCTGCCCCTATGCCAATCATCACTTCAGTTGCACCTGAAGAACCATTCTCCACCTAAACCATGACTCTTTTTGATGCTCCCATAGAAGAAATCTAGTTCATGATACTTCTGACTGCTAGAGACCTCCTGACGCTCCTTGAAACCCCCTAGCTCTTCTTAAGATCTGCACCCGATTTTTCTGAGATACCACTGACACTCTCTACTGAGATACACTCTTCGACTGCTGCACCACCGAGCCTCTCTCAGCCTCATACCTCAAGGGAAGCGCTTCTGCAACACTCCAGTACTCCTTGACTCGTCTCTACGCTGCCCTATAGCCATTCAGCCCTAATCTGCTGAACCTCCATGGATCATCCATCTCCATCACTCCTAAGGCTTTGCAAATCCTTGCTCTGATTGAACCACTGAATACATCTCTGACTACTTCCCCAGCTTCCAAACACCGAAGAACGTATAGTCACTTCTTCAGTCTTTCTTCGACCATTATCCTTTGGAAAACCTCTCTTCAACAGCCCTATAGTGTCCATCTTCCTAGAAAATCCTGATGCTCTCTGCTGAGATACCTCTCTCGGCTACTACATCATCGAGCCTCTCTAAGTCCTGCATCTCTAGGAAAGTACTACTGCAGCACTTCAGTGCTCCCTGCCTATCATATAACCGTCATACATCCCGGCCTTTCCACCAAGATTGATCAGTAAATCATACACCAAATCCTTCTACCTTGAGAAAATTTTTTCTCATTAATCCTCTCAACCTCCACCTTCAATCTGCTGCTTCTGGTTGGCCAAACCACAGCAATAACAAGGTAGATTTGAGACATACCATGAAATTCTTGTGCAGATTTTTGATTTCATCTTGTATGACTTCTCCTTTCCTTCCATGCTCCATCAGGCTCTGATACCATATTATCGTCCACAACGTTTCAAGCATCATCTAGCTCTGATACCAAATTGTAGACCCATGATATCGCTCGAACATCAATCATTCTTGACATCACAAGCATCGATATCATATTATGAAAGCTCCTGATCTTTAGCACGGACCTGAAGAAATCTGTGACATTCTCTATGGGCAGCATACCATCGATCCTCCACCTGGATCTATGATGGGGCACCTCCCTCCTTGGGCTTGAGGGAGATGCCCCCCTTCTCTAGGCCTTCTTCAAGAACTATAGGGCGGCAACTCTAGAGAGAAGAGAAGAAGAGAGTTTAAGAAGAAAAGGTCTGTATTCTATAGCTTTCACAGCCTTCTAAAATCCTAATACAACCTATGTATTTATACATAGCCATTAGGCCCAACCAAAAAACTCTCCGGCTAATCTAATACATGATAGCACTCACCAAGCCAATGTACACCCATGTCTCCCATGCTCTCATTCTCTGGATCTAGACCCGACCCATATATGAATTAGCTCCCTTAAGATTTCTCAAATCAGGCTTTAAGATTCCTAGGATCAACCCAGATCCTAGCCCAAAATAGACCCTCGCATAACTCTACCCATGTACTGAGTCAGCTCAATCTCAGCATTGAGCCGGCTCAGTCTCAGCACTAAGACTAAGCCGACTAAGTTTCACTAGGTCAACTCAGTCTGAAAGATTGAGCCGACTAAGTTTCACTGGGCCAGCTCAGTCTGAAACTAAGCTGGCCCAGTCCTTTGCCATGCCAGTAGTTTCGAACGTGCAGCTCTCTATTTTGCCTGTGTACTGAGACTTAGCCGACCTAATTTTGGACTAAGCCGGCTAACCTATAGAAAATCTTCTTTTTGCAGTCTTGATTCTCCGATTTTGATTTCTTGCTTCATCTTATATTTCAGATCTTCGAAGCATCAATCAAGCCCCTAGAATCTCTAGAGCCAACCCTCTGACTCCTCCCGTGGCCTCCCAAGACTTGGGAGCACCACAAATCCTCATAGGAGGTTCATTGTAGAATTTATTGGATAACATTTTCTGGATGTTTATATATTATTTCTTTTGTTTATTGCATTGTATAACGATAGACCCATCAATTGATTAGTATTCATAATCTCCGGCATCTATATAATTATATGTAATTGTACGGATGATAGAATTATGTACAATGATCAATTGATTATCCAATTTGGATGGTTTGAAAATTATAGATAATTCTATAGATAGTTATAGCAATCAAACAGTATGCTAAGAATTTTAAATAAAATTTTGGATAGTATTTTTCTTTTATTCTTCCTACACGGGAGAACATAGAAAAAATGCTGTCAAAATTTTATTCGATCTTTGTTGCATATCGTTTGATTACTGTATTGAACCTATAGAATTAATGTAATTTTTAAATGAAATAGGACCTATCTTTACCTATTAGTTGGTGATAGAATACATTTATTACATATTTATTTATAATATATTAGTATATAATTTAAGTTTCATAAATGATTTAATTATTGTATCATCATTTTTAAAATGGATAAGTAGTGGATGAAGTTTAGTAGGCTCTCATCAAAATATGAGGTAGGACTTCAAAAATTTCTTGATTTTGCTATAAAAAAATTTGGAGACCATGGACTGATCCAATATTCTTGTAAAAAGTATATGGATGGACCGTGAATATCTCATCAAGATGTAAATGATCACCTCACTATTTATGACTTTAAAGTCAATTATGAAATTAATTGGGACCAACATGGTGGGGGCAGACCGTAAGGATACGATCAACATGATGGGAGAGTGGAACAAATGCTTCATGATATTTTTTCATTTGTTGGCCATAATGACGGTGCATCTACGTCCATGCCTAATCCTATGGTTGGTGGAATGACAAATAGTGAGGATGTAAAGAAGGTCCATAAGTTGATGGAGGATGCTAATGTTCCATTGTATTCTAGATGTGAAAAGATGGCAAAGTTGGAGTTCTTAATCTGGTTATATCATGCAAAATGCTTTAATGGGTTTAGTAATAATGGAGTGAATTGCATATTAGAGCTTCTAAGAAACATTCTTTCGGATGATGCATAAATTTTGAAGAATTATTATGAGGCATCGAAGATTATTGAATAGCTGGACTTTGCTTACACCAAGATACATGCATGTCCCAATGATTGCATGCTCTATTAGAAGGGGGATGTCAACCAAAATGAGTGCATGAGGTGCGGTGTATCAAGATAGAAATAGAATAAAGATGGCACAGTGATTCATATACCTCAAAAGTTGATGTGGCACTTTTCTTTGATTTCGAGGCTACAAAAGTTGTTAATATCGACAAGGATATCGAAGAACATGAGATGGCATGAAGAAGATCGAACAAAAGATGATGCATTGAGGCATCCAGCCGATGGAGAGGCATGACAAAAGTTTAATGAATTATATCTTGACTTCGCACATGAGATACGTAATATGAGGTTGGGCTTGTCGTACGATGGTTTCAACCCATTCAAACATATAAATACCGCCCATAGTGTATGGTCCGTATTTATTTATGTTTACAATATTCCACCATGGATGTGTATGAAAAAATCCTTTGCTTTCATGACAGTGCTCATCCCTGGACCGATAAAGGTAGGTAATAACATTGATGTTTATTTGTAACCTCTTATTATCGAGATGAAATAGTTATGGAGCATTCAAAATGTTCCAACTTTTGATGCTTTGCTGATTGAGTCATTCTCCATGCACGCAATGCTTTTATGGATAATAAATGACTTTTCAGCCTATGCCCTAATGTCATGTTGGAGCACCAAAGGTGAGCTAGTATTCTCGATTTATGAAAAAAACATCCGATCTAGAAGGTTGACATATCGAAGGAGCTTTATCTATATGGGGCATTGATGTTTTCTCCATCGAAACCATTCATATAGAAGGGATGCACGCTCCTTCGATGGCACTATTGAAGAAGGTGAGGCGCCTAGTCGGATGTCTAGAAGTGATGTACTTAGAGAGTTGGATGGTCTCAGTGTTGAATTTGAAAAAGGTGATCCGATTGGTGGTAAAAAGAAGAAGCATCGATCAAAAAAATATGACACACACTTTAATTGGAGGAAAGAGAGCATTTTCTTTGACTTGCCATATTAGGAGATAAACTTATTGTGCCACTACTTAAATGTAATACATATTGAAAAGAGTGTGTGCAAGCTCTTATTGGCAACAATCTTAAATATCAAAGATAATACTAAGGATGACTTGAATTCTCGATTTGACTTGAAAGAATGGGGTATTAGGAGATCAATCCATCCAGAGCGGACAAGAGGAGAATAGTGGAGGCTTCCTCATGCATGCTATGTTATGAATGCCTCCAAACGATCCATATTTTTTTGTGTGTTGGAGAACATAAAAATCCCTAATGGATACTCAAGCAACAAATCAAAGCATGTAAATAGTAAGGATGTCAAACTTGGGGGATTGAAGTCTCATGATTATCATATGCTGATGCAGGAATTGATCCCAATAGCTATTCACCGTGTGTTGCCAAAAAATGTCAGAATGACTGTTATTCATCTTTGCAACTTTTATAAAGATATTTATGCAAAGAGGTTGCTTAAGAAAGATGTGAAGAAAATGAAGACAAGGATAGTGACTATATTATGTGATCTAGAGAATATATTTTCACCATCATTTTTTACAGTTATGATCCATCTTACTGTGCACCTTATGAAAAAAATTGCACTTGGAGGCCCAATGTTCTGCCGATGGATGTATCCTACTAGAGAAATATTCAAACTCTAAAATCTTATGTAAAAAATATGAATCGCCTAGAAGGATCCATAGCAGAAGATTATTTAGATCAAGAGTGTATAGATTTTTATACCATATACTTAAATAAGCTCGAGACATATCATAATCGACCAATGAGGAATCAGGATGATCAGTATGAGCTAATTAAGCCTGTATTTGAGTTCATTCCATAGTCAGGTGGACTTTCTACTTCATATCATCTTACTGATTTAAGCATTGAGGAAAGAGATAAGGCACACCGCTACATGCTCTTCAACTATGATGTCATTGAGCCGTACATAAGGTAAGTCACTCAGTCTTATTTATTTCATAATAAGTAAAAAAAAAATATTCAATTATATCTAAATTTATTCTTTGTGCATGTAGCAAACACAAGAAGATCACAAGAGTAAAATATGGCGCTCTAAGTATGTGGGAGAAAGAGAAAATACACAGCAAAATTTTTTTTGAATGATTCAAAAATCATGTAAGTGATTATATATTCTTGCCTCGTACAACTTATTTGAACATGTTTACTAATTAGGTATCATGTCCTTAATTAGGTGTGGAGATTGCCACTCAGTGATGTGAGCTTTGAAGTGTGTGCTCTTTCAATGGATCCTAATCGTACCGTGCATGAGTATAAATAGCTCATCATTAACGACTACAGGTTTAATATTCACAGCAGGTCCGTAAATATGGCAACACAAAATAGTGGCATCATGTTGAGCGCTACCACTGGGTGTTATGCTAGCTCGAGGGTTTCACAGCCTCGTACGGAGGATTTGAACTATTATGTCATGGTGGAGAAGATAGTCATCTTGGACTATTATTCTAAAGGAAGGATTGCGTTGATGAAGTATGGTTAGTTTGAAAACTTATCACAATATGGGATGAAGACTGATGAGTGTGGTTTTACTCTCGTTAACATGCAATACCATCTCCGCACTGAAGAACCGTATATACTTGCCTCCCAAGCTAGTCAAGTCTTCTACGTTAGTGATCCCTTGGAGCCTCAATGGGGTGTTGTTGTGAAGATGGTGCCTATGCATATTTTTGATAATAACGAAGTTGATGACGACGTTGGACCATGCATGCAAAGTATTCCTCTAGGACAAAACTTATCTGGTACTGTCGAGGTCCCAGACACATTTATCAGGAGTGATGGTGATGTCCATATTATAAATGCCACTAAGCGATGACTTCAACATTCTGGTATAAATTATTAGAGTTTATTTATTGATGTGTTGCTAATATTATTGTTCAACATGTTAAATTTATTATCCAGAGGTTGCAACCCCCATCCCTCGAATGACTACGCGGAGCTCCACATCTAAGCCATGTCGGTAGACCGTATCATGCCATGTCGTGGGCCTTGTCATGTCGGTAGAACATGCCGTGCCTTGGGCCGTATCATGCCGTGCCATATCTTGAGCCATGCCATGTTGATAGGCCATATCGTGCCTTACCGTGTCATGCCGTGCCGTGTCAGTAGGCTATGCCTTGGGCCATGTCGTGCCAGTAGATACCACAAATATCATATATAGAACGTTATCATATATGCTAAAGATTAAAATATGCAACTTGATAGATGGATCAGAAAAATCAACCAAGACTCAAATTAAACAAAATCTAGACACGAATCAAAATCATCCAAATTGAACACCAACCCTCAATTGATTTATTAATAATCAGTAAAATAAAAGCTAGATTCAATGCATATAAATATTCCATATGCCTAACCTAAATGCTCTTAAAAGTCTACTCCTTAGCCTCAAAGTTTAAATTTAATCTAATATTGAATGAAAATATAACCTTGCCATGCCGTATCGGTAGGACGTAACATGCCGTGTCGATAGGCTATGCCGTGCCATGCCTTGGGTCGTGCCATGTCGGTAGGCTATACCGTGTCGTGTAGTGTTGGTAGTTCGTGCCTTAGATCATGTCGTGCCAGTAGGTCATGCCGTGGGCCATGCCGGTCGCTAAGAGAATCCCTATCTTGTTGTTTTTGTCTATTGCATTGCAAAGCGATAGAACCGTCAATTGATTATGGTACATAATCTTTGGCATCTATATATTTATATGTAATTGTACAGACGGTACCTAGGCAATATCTTTGATTATTGTTCAATATGTTATATTGGTTAATGTTCATTAATGTTGCAGGTCATGATGGCATCAAAACACCATCTAGCTTTCACCTTGTCTCTCGACGAGTTACGTGGAGTTCAGCATCTGAGGAGCAGTCAGAGCATATTCCATCTATCTTCACATCGGCTGCTCAGAAACCTCCACCGTCGGTATCTACTCTATCGACGGCATCTACTCCACCAGCATCTGAGCCTCCACCATCATCTATATCTCGGACACATGCTACTCCACCGGCATCTGGGTGTACATTTTTATTATATTATTTATTTATTTTTATATAGTATTTATATACTTATATACTTGCATAACGTATTTTCATTGCAGGTGCATCATCCAGTAGGATATTTTGTGGTCCCACACGTATAGCGTATGTGTGGAACCGCCTACATCAGATGATGGTATAGTATGATGTGGAGGGGAGAATAGTAGGGGAGAACGCACGGGAGATGCATTTCTTTTTTGGAGCGCTTATGAGGTGGTCAGACATTATTTTCGTAGAGCCCAGAGACTGACGATTGATGAATGATACTATCAGGGATCGAATGTGGGAGGAGATATGGGTAAGTACATCTTAATTATATTTATGCATTTTACATGTTTACACTATATTTGATTAGAATAATTTTGTAACTGACTTTTGATAACTTTATGCAGAGAAGGTATTTCTTTTCTGATTACGAGAGGGCTCGAGATGCCCGATTAAAGAAGATCGGAGAGTTATATCGGGCTATAAGGTCAAGCTCTATAGAGGATGGCTCAAGCACCGACAAGACACTCTAGAGGAGCTTGTTTCGTGGATACAGGGACTATCCTTCGAGTTAGTAGGAGAGGATGGTTACACATTAGAGGAGCCAGAAGTTTGAGGTAAAATTACTAAATTTTAAATTTTTCAATACGTTTAAAGTTATATTTAAATAATTTTTTTAAATATTTATTATTTATTTGAATACTTGTTAGGCTATCTTCCATCAGAACCGGCAATCCAAGAGTATACGCATGCTCTCGACCGTGAGTCTATGGCCATTCATGTGCATAGAGAGGTAATAAATTCTAAATCTTTGTAGATAAATTAAATTGATATTTTTTCATGTTTCTGATAAACTAATCCATTGTTATAGCTGATGAGAGATGGAGTGATGCCCAGCCATAATGAGATTTTTCGATCCAACCGTACAGACAAGAAGGGCAGGCTGATGAACACCGCGATCGAGAGAATTTTTGTAAGTATTAAATATATTAGTATATATGATTAGTATTATAGCATATGTTATAAAATTTTATTTGCACTTATAATTACAGGATCAGTTAGATGCGCTCGTGAGCAAAGGCTCGGATATCTCTGGTCCCCATGACCATCTATCTCAGGTCTTAGGGCTTGAGCACTTTGGGAGGATCCGATGCAGGCCCAAACATACGCCAACTAGCTATTGGTCTTAGGCGAGCATCTCTTCATAGGCTTCCAGTATCGTCAGTCAGGAGGAGCTTGAGGCAGCGTTGGCATGGGCAAATCATGTTGCAATGCGGGCAGATCGGGCTAAGGAACGTGCATCTCATTTGGACGACATCATGAGAGACATGGTGTCAACGCTCAGCACGCATTTTGGAGGTGCCTTCATGGGCTTTAAGGATATGTTGGCGCGCATTCCAGTTCCAGCTCCACCTCCAGCTAGTGCTCCATCTCCCGGAGATGATGATATTGTAGATTTACGAAACTTTTGATATATATTTTTTTTAAAAAAATATTATAATAAATTTTATTTGATAATAAAATTTTAGTATTTTAGAAATATTTTTACTTATAATATTTTTTTATGTTATATATCTCAACATTTGTCAGGTAAAATATATAAAAATTAAATTTTTTTTTTTTTTAATTATTTAGAAGCTACGGCAGCGGTTTTACAATCACTGCCGTAGACGTGCCAACCGCTGCCGTAGGTAATGTATCAATCGCTGCATTAGATCTATAGTAGTAGTTACGTAACCGCTTTCATAGACAAAGCTATGGCAGTAGTTCCATAATCGCTACCATAGACCGTCTATAACAGCGATTTTATAACCACTGCTATAGACAAGCCTATAGTAGCGATTTAAAAATCGCTGCAATAGGATCTATATAGCAGCGGTTTCAATAACCGCTGCAACAATCGCTGCCATAGACCTACGGTGATGGCTGCAGTGGCAGCGATTAACTAACTACTACCATAGCCTATAGCAGCAATTTTTTGGGCTATGACAGCGATTACAAACTACTGCCATAGAAAATTCATCTAGATCTGTTCGTCACCATCGAACTGGCTCAGTCAGAAGCCGAGCTGGCTCGACTACATCTCTCCAAACCATGTCTTATATTTGCTTGAGACAGCCAGCTTGGATATGGGTCGAGCCAGCTCGACTGCGTATTTGAGCTAGTCCAACTATGTGCCAGCCTCTTTATCTTTGCTGATACATCTCTAATCAATCCTAGCCTTCAGGAGCCACCACCTTGACTCTTTCACAGTCTTCCAAGACTTGAGAGCACCACACTTGCGCTTTCAATCTCCACCTTGGTGCCCTAATGCTTGAGGCAAGTCTATCCTGTCCATCAGACACATCGATTTCATACATTTATGAAAGCTGTCCGAAGAAAGAACTTTTGTTAGTGCATTCACTGGATTCTCCTTGATGTGGATTTTCACCACCTTTACTTCACCTTCTTCCACAAGCTCTCTGATCTGATGGTATCTGATATTGATGTATTTTAGCCTTGCATGGTAGACAGAGTTCTGAGCAAGTAATAGTATACTCTAGCTATCGCAGTGCACCTTGATAGCTTCCTGCATGAGATCCATCTCCAATGCCAATCCTTTCAACCATAGAGCCTCCTTTGCTACCTCCGTAACACCTATGTATTTCACCTCAATTATAGATAAGATCGAGATGGATTGCAAGCATGATCTCCATGAGAGTGGACCTTCAAACAGGCTAAACATAAAGCTTATCATTGACCGTTGAGTATTCATGTCTCCATCGAAATCTGCATCCATAAATCAATTTATCTATCCCCGAGCATCCTTGGACACGTCGAAGAGTTCCTCAGCTCCATCTTGCTATCCATAGTAGATGCCAACTCCAACAATACCCATCAAGTATCTGAAGATCTACTTCAGTGCTTGCCAGTGCTCCTTACCAGGCTGTGCCATGAACCTACTGACTTGACTCACTGCATGGGCGATATCTGGTCTACAACATACTATGGCATACATTAAGTTTCCTATACCAGAGGCATACGATATTCTTTCCATCTCCTGAGCCTCCATGTCAGTCTGTGGTGACATCATCTTTGAGAGTCTGAAGTATCCGGCAAGGGTAGCTCTGCCGATTTTGCTTCCATCATCCCAAACCTCTCCAAGTCCTTTCTAATGTAGCCTCCCTGAGATAAATACAGCATCCTCTTGGCTCGATCTTTGAAGATTTTTATGCCTAAGATCTTCCTTACAGGCCCTAAATCTTTCATCTCAAACTTCCAAGACAATGCTGTCTTTAGTTCCTGCACAACCTTCCTACTCTTGCATGCTATAAGCATGTCATCCACATACAAGAGTAGAAATACCCTAGACTCATCCTTCAAAGATTTAACATACACACAAGAGTCATACTCACACCTCGAAAGTCTAATGGTTCTCACATATGAGTCAAATCACTTGTACCATTGCCTTGGTGATTGCTTTAGCCCGTACAATGATTCTGTAGCAAACAGACCTTTCCTTCTGCTCTTGGCTCTTGGAACCCTAGTAGCTGCTCCATATAAATACTCTCCTCCAAATGCCCATGGAGGAATGCCATCTTGACATCCATCTACTCCAGCTCCAAGTCCTGAGCTACCATAATGCTCAGCAACATTCTGATGGAAGTATGCTTGATGATAGGAGAAAATACTTCAATAAAATCAATACATTTCTTTTGAGAGTATCCCTTGGCCACTAACTACATCATATATCTAACACCTCCCTACTCTGAAGGCTTTTTTTTGCATTGGTAAACCCATTTGCAACCAATGGATTTCTTTCCTCGTGGCAACTGCACCAAATGCCACATCTCATTCTTGTGGAGAGCCTGCATCTCCTTGGACATTGCTTGGATCCACCTCTCTCTATCCTGGCTATCCATAGCCTCCTCGTAGGTGTACGGGTCCCCATTTGCTGTCACTAGGGCATATGACAGTGTATCTTCAAAGCCGTATCGTTTCGGTTGTCTGATGTTCCTTTTGGACTTGTACAGCGTAACTTCGATATCTGTCCTAGATCCAGCTTGCTCTTATTGGGCCTCCTAGCTTTCATTACCTATTCGAGCTCTCTCCACTTGTGGAGACACCTTCGGTGAGTGCTCCACCTGAATACCAAGTTCTCTTGTTGCACCTACAAGTGGCAAAATAGAGTAAGATGTTAACTGTCCAGTGCTATCCTGCTGGACCTTCTGCTGCTCCTTCATGCCATCTCGTCTTTGGAGAACTAAATTTTCATCGAATGTGACATCCCTACTAATGACAACTTTCTTCTCCAAGGGATCCCATAGTCGGTATCCCTTAACTTCTCATAGATATCGTGATCTGGCATCCAACTTGCTCCGCTCACCAACACCGACGTGCATAAAAGTCGTGCACCCAAAAATTCTTAGATGGCTCAGCCTAATCTTCCTTCTAGACCATTTCTTCTCTAGAACACCACCATCTAACTTTGTATGAGGTGATCGATTCACCAGATAATAGGCTGCATCCACTGTATCAATCCAGAATGCCTTCGGAAGTCCTGCCAGCAGCCTCATACATCGTGCCTTTTTCCAAAAGGATTCTATTAATCCTTTCAACCATCCTATTTTGTTGAGAAGTTTCTTTTACTAAGAAGTATCTTTTGATACCACACTCCTCATAAAAGCCTTAGAACTCTTGCTGGTGTATTCTCCACCATTATCTGACCGTAGACAATTCAAGTTCTGACCCGTCTTCTTCTCCACCTCAGCTTTCCATATCTTGAACCAAGTGAAGACTTCTGATTTCTCCTTCATGAAGTAGATCCATATGTTCCTTAAGAAATTATCTATAAAGGTCAAGAAGTATCTTGCTGCATTTCTGGCCGAAAATGGAGCTAGCCCCCACATATTAATGTGAACCAGTTCTAGTGGGGCTGCACTATAGTTGCGTTTGGTGCATTATCAGATGGTGATAATGTAGATTACCTGGTAATCTAGATTACCTGAAATTTGGATAGATTGTCAGTAATGTTCATTACTATGTTTAGTACACGGAGGTAATATTAAAGTAAAATTACTGAAAATCTTGATTGATACGTTTGATATAATAATCAGATTACTAGTAATGTAACATCAAATTTTTAAAATATTTTTAAATTAAATTTATTAAAAATCATATTTCACACATAAAATATAAATATATATTATATATTATATATTATAATATATAATAATATTATATTTTAATATATTTATATTTATAATATATTATAATATATTATTATATTATAATATAATATATATGATAATATAAATTTATTATATTATAATACTAATATAATATTATTTTTATTATTATATAATATATATATATTATATTTATTATAAATATTACATAATATTATATTTATAATATAAATATACATATTATATATAATATATTATATTCTATTATCTATTTATATTTATATAATATAATATTATTATAATATATTCTTAGTATATGATCATATATTATTATATTATATTATAATTATTATTATATTATAATAATATTATATAATATAATATTATATATAATATTATTATAATATAATATAATATTATATTTATAATAAAAATATAAATATTATGTATTATATATTATGATATATACTATATATAATATATTATATATTCTATTATGTGTTATATATATATAATATATGATAATATATTATTATAGTATAATATAATATTATATTTTTATAATATATTCTTAGTATATGATCATATTATTATAATATATTATATTTTAATGTATATTTATATTTATTATATATTATAATATATAATAATAATATAATAATGTAATATTATATTATATTTAATATAACATAATATTATATTATATAATATTATATTTATAATATAAATATATATTATATTCTATATATATATTTATATTTATAATATATATATACTATATTATTATAATATCATATAATATTATATTATTATAAAATAAAATATAATAAATAATAATATGTAATATAAATATTATTTAAAATTATATTGCTATATAACATAATATTATAGTATAACATATTACTATTATTATTATTATTATATTATAGATACTATATTATAATATAATATATATTATATATTTATATATTCATAATATATTATTATAATATTATATTATACTATATTATATTATTCTAATATTATTATAATATATTATAATATGTTATTATTATATTATCATATTATTAAATTATAAAATGATAATATTATTATAATATATTATTTATTAAAATAATGATAATAATATAATATAATATAATATTATGTTTAGTATAATAATATTATAATATAACATAATATTATATATATAATATTAATATTATTATATTTATTCTATTATGTTTATAATAGATATATTCTATATTATATATTATTATATTATAATATATATATTATATTATTATAATATTATTATTCTATTATCATACATAATTATATTATTATAATATTATTATAATATTATTATAATATATTATATTATATTATATTATAATCATAATATAATATTATTTTATATATATTTTTTGATGAGGATATTTCCATCCAAACTTATCATTATCAGATTACCAAATGTTTGGTAATCTGAATAGCCATCCATCCCATTGGTAATCCAGATTACCTCTCATGAGATTATCTGGATTACTTGACAATCTGAATTACCAACCTAAAAGGTATACCAAACATGATAATCTGATAGGGTCCTTTTAAATTATCAGTAATCTGGATAGATTACTGGTTACCAAATGCAACCTATGGGCTGAATTGATGGCAAACTATACTCTTCTCTATTTATCAATCTAGTATGGCTCACATACTTCTGTAACACCTCCATCCAGATCTAAAATCAAGCCATATTTACTCAGCTCCTTCATCCATGGTCATCCATGTGGCCTAGGTGGTAGTGCCACAATCGATAAGCCTCCTACTGATCCTACGCTGTTGTCATTGCATCAGATTCTTCAATCATCATAGATCCAACCAACTTATAGAGGTTGTTCTCCATCCTCCTGCCCCTCATCACCACCATAACATCTTTGGAGATATTGAGAACTCCACTTCTGGCATGACTGCTGAAGTTGCAACCACTCCGCTCCAGATAGCCCAGTGACATGAGATTTTTCTTCAAATCTGAAACATGCTTCATATTTATGAGAATCCGCACCATCCCATCGAACATCCTCATCCGAATACTTTCAATACCAGCGACTCTACATAGGTGATCATCTCCAAGTGTCAAACTTCCCTCATCAATCTTGGTGTATGAGACAAACCAAGACCGATTTGGGGTATAGTGATGCGAGCAGACTGAATCTAAGATCCATACATCTATGTATCTTCTATGACCATCTGACATAATCAAGAGGTCATCCTCCACCTCACTATCAGCCACTATACTCAGCACATCAGATCCATTCTTTCCTCCCTTCTTGTTTTTTCATTGCGGGCAATCACACCTGAAGTATTCGATCTCATTGCACTTGTAGCATCTGGCTTTCTTTCTGTTCTTGTTATTCCCAAACTTTGATCATCTCCTTGACTTGCCTCTCTCCTTTGATCTTCTAAGTCTCTCCCCGATGGTCAAGCCCTCCTGGAAAACACCTTTCTTGGTCAACTTTTTCCGCTGTTCATTGGTTCGCAATACCAAGACCATATCTTCAAACTCTAGGATCTCCTTACCATAGAGCAGTGTCGTCACCAATGGATCATAGGATGAGGGCAACGAGTATAACAGAAGTAACAATTTATCTTCTTCCTCCATCTTCACTCCAATATTCAGCAACTCATTACACATCTGATCAAATTTTTGGATGTATCCCAAGACATCTCAGCCTTCCTACATCCAAAGGTTGTATAGTCTCTTCTTCAACATCAACTTGTTATACATATTTTTATCCATATACATGGTTTGCAACTTTGACCACAAGCCTCTTGGGGTCCTCTCCTCTAAAATTGAATAGAGTGCCACATCTGACGAGCATCCTCTGATCATAGAGCAGGCCTTCTTTTTCAGAGACATCCACTGACGATCTGACATCCCTTCAGACTTCTTCTCCAATGCCTTCATGTTGCTTCCCATGGCTGGATCCAAGCCAAAAAAATGCAACACAGATTTAAGAAATTTGAGAAATAACTTGACAGGATCTTGCTGAATTCACAGTACCTGAAGATCTTCAACTTTCAGGCATCTTCTCCTCCTTCCATACAACCTGACTCTAATACCACTTGTTATGAATTATTTTCAGATCTATGGAAACTCTTATACCTTCTACAACTCTAAGGAAGCAAGTTAGAGATGATAGCAAGAAAGATAAAGATCAGATGATAAGAAGATGAGACAGCGGTAGAGTGAGAAAGAGAGAAAGCTAGGGTTTTAGGAAGAAAAGGGATTCAATTTATTCTTTTTTTTTCATAATCTACATATACAAGTATATATATAGACATCCTAAGTCAACATGACTCAGCCCTAAAAAACTCTCCTGGGCTAATCCGTACATGAAAATACTCATCCAAGCCCATATAAACCCATGTCTTGCATACTCTCATCTCCTGAACTAAAAATCTAGCCCAATACATGAATTAGCCATCCTAAGACCTCTCATACCAGGCCTTAAGATCTCTTGGATTAGATCCAATCCAAGACCAAACAGAAAATTCATCCAGATATGTTCACCACCATTGAGCTGTCTCAGCCAGAAGCCAGTCGGCTCAACTGCATCTTCTGAACCATGTCTTTTGTCTGCCTGAGATAGCCGACTCGATCACAGACCGAGCCGGCTCGATCTCTCTTGCATGCTCTTATCTCCTAAACTAAAGATCTAGCCCAATACATGAATTAGCCATCTTAAGACCTCTCATACCAGGCCTTAAGATCTCTTGGCTTAGATCCAATCTAAGACCAAATAGAAAATTCATCCAGATATGTTCGCCACCATCGAGCTAGCTCGGCTAGAAGCCTAGCCAGCTCGACTGCATCTTTCTGAACCACATCTTTTGTCTGCCTGAGATAGCCAGCTTGGACACGAGCCGAGCTGACTCGATCTTAGATCGACTACGTATCCAAGCCAGCCCAATTGTATGCCAGCCTCTTGACTCCTCTACGATCTTCCAAGACTTGGGAGCACCATACTTGCCCTTTTATTGATTTCTTATCAGTCTATCGGCCATAACATGTATGCCGATCAAGCCACCCGTGTACCTAATCTGATCCTACTAGGCAACCCAATTCTATCGGGCTCTCTACCACCTATCGAAATGCTCCTCGCTACTCCACTAATTATAGAGGGCCTGCCATATGTCCGCCCATATCCAATGATCTATGAAGGACCTCCATCTGATGGTGATTGAAAACTGAAGTACTAGATAGTTGACTGCCTGAGGCTGTAGAGGCCATCTCGGAGCCTCCATGTAGCTACCTTCTCGAAGGTCTGATAGCCAATCTCCTCATCCTGGAGAGTCACGAATCAATAGTACTTCTACAAGATAGAAGCAAGCATATATTAATATATAATTAAAATATAAATGTATTGAGAATTTAAAAATTAAACTAGTTTTGACTTACCAGAAACATCTTCTAGGCTGCATCACGAGCTTCCGATGGACAGTTGGAGAACTCATTTATCGAACCTGGTATCAAGCATCGAATGATGCTGGTAACCATATGAGATATTCTAGACTCTCTAAACATACTACAAAATTAATTTTAAAAAATAAATGTTAACTCTAGAATGGCTAAATTATAAACATATTAATTGAAGTTGTAGTACTTATGGGCGGCTCTAAACATGGATGAGCTATCTACTCTCTAACCGATCGGAGGGGCCACGAACAAGAAGGATCCTCGACCATGACTCTATATCTGAAAGTCGATCGCTATTGCATGTGATTATGGGGTCACTAGTGACCTCCTATCATCCGAACCTGAGCATAAAATATCTAATATATAAAATATTATATTAGTTAGCAAAGGATAAAATAATATAAATGAGAATATCTAAAATGTTTGAGTTTACTACTCAATATGAGATGTGTGGAGTTGGCTGCATGATCGCTCTCTTCTCGAGAGCTCTATTCTTGGCTGAAACAGCGCTGACCTCTAGAAAACATAATGTATAATCTCTGAAAATAAATATAAAAATCAAAATAAGTAAATGACATAAAAATTAGTTCAAATAAAATATCTATTAAAATATAATAAGATGATTAAAATTTAACTCATGTGTAACAAAGATTATTAGTTAGCATCTGCAATATATCAGTAAAAAAATGATTCTCATCTAGTATCAGTACATAATAATATGTTGGTCTATTGGTCCCCTAATTTAGGCATTGTCTGATTCTCATCTAGCACTATATGATTATTTCAATATATGAAAATATGAAGAAGGCTCAGATCTGTCATTAAAAAATAAGACATTACAAGTTCCTCTGCACCTTTAACCATGAGGTGGCTGCAAATAGTTATCTATGATATAATAGACCATCCAAGCTTGCCCTACATTGCAAGATCCTCCACACCTTTAACCATGAGGTGGCTGCAAGTGATTGTCTGTGATGTGATGGACCATCCAAGCTTGACCATATAACAACAAGAATAGAATACATTACCTCCATTTAGGCGCATCTCGCACAGGCAATCATCATAGCCTCTCTGAGCCCTCGACAATGTCCTTGAGCTGCAAACTAAAAGTAGAAATTCTTTTAGAAAATAAAATAATAACTTAAAAATAAAATTCATATGCTTGCACAGCCTAGTCATCTAGCAAGCTCCAAGTCTACATTCATGTGACGTATGAGCGTCCTAACCATGTATGTTCTTTACTTCCATGATTATGCTTTTGGAAATGCTACACTCTTAGTTCAAGGACAGGCTCGTTGTTCTTGTGAGAGATGTGTCAATAAAAAAAAGCTTGATAGGTATACAATAGTTGTCCATTTATATAGGAGTAGATTGATGCCAATCTACAAGCATTGATACCTACTTGGAAAGACGTGGGAGACAATATGCATGGACGGGAGGCTCTACTTGTCCAAAATATTTACTGATGTGCAAGAACTTAATGGTGACAAGCTCGAGCAGATGATTAGCGCATTTGGTGGGTTTGATTTGGTTATCGATAAAAGTTCATGTAATAACCTTTCAAGTAGCAACCTCCATAGCCATGATGGATTATAGTGGTTGCTATAGTTATAGCCTTGCTTTGCCTCTAGTGGGTAGCAATCCTATAAGTGTAAGCATGAATATAACCATAGCAACCCTATAGTCCATCATAACTATAACGATGGCAATCTAAAAGATTATTACATGGACATCCACCAATAACCATATCAAACACATCAAATGTGCTAGTCATCTGCTCAAATCCTATCACCATTATGCTTTTGCATATCAGCAAGATCTTGGACAAGTACATAGAGCCTTCAAAGCTCTTGCAATTGTCTATCACGTCTCGGTCCTTGTACAAGTACCAATGCTTATAGTTTGGCATAAATCTACTCCTATATAAATAGATAACTATTATATCCCTATCAAGCATTTCTTTATTGACACATTTCTTATAAGGACAACAAGCCCATTCTTGAACTGAGAGTGCAGCATTTCCAAATGCATAATCATAGAAGAAAGGAACATCATTGCAAATGGGGATGGTTAGGATGCGCATCCTGTGCATGCAGACTTGGAGTATGCCAAACAACTAGGCTAGATGAGCATACAGGAATGGCATCCAGGGAAATCCCTTCCTGGAGTCCAGCCTAAAAATTTAAAATTAATTTAAATATTATTAATTTAAAACTAATTTTTTTAAAAATTAACACGAGTGCTAGATGCTTTGTACACCAGCTGGGACCTAAGGTCGGAGCATATAGGGCATGTCCTGGCTTTATGTTTGTAATGCTACCCAGATCTTTCCTTGGTTCAAGCATTCTGTATGTCGAGATTCGAGTGCACAGGGTACATCTCGATCCCATATTTGAGATCTTTCCTCGGTTCGAGCACTCTACATGCCGAGATCCAAGCGTGCAAGGCATGTCTTGGTCCCAAATTTGCAATGCTATCCGAACGTTTTCTTGGTTCGAGCACTTTGCATACCAAGATCCAAGCACGCAGGGCATGTCTGGACTCTATGTTTGCAATGTTGCCCAAACCTCCTCTCGATTCGAGCACTCTACACGTCGAGACCTAAATCTCATACTATTTTTAATAAAATAATATTTAATTAATTAATTTTTTAATATCTATTATACTTAATTAACATAATTTAAATAAAAATCTAATTTTTAGTGATGGTATTAACCATTGCTAATACCATCACTAATACTCATAATAGAAGGCAGACTACTGTAAAGAACTGAGGCACGGGCTGGCACGTAGAAATTGAGGCATGAGGAGGCACAGGCTAGCAAGCAAGACTGAGGCTTGGAGATGCAGCCACGGGCGAGTGCTTGGAGTCGGGCCGATGGGGCAAGGGCTGCAAGGTTAGGATTATGGGCTCGAGGTGGCAAGGCAGGAGCCACAGAAACATGGGTGCGGGGATGGGCTGGAGGTAGGTGGGAGGTGGCCGAGAAGAGTCGAGCTGGGGGGAGGTAGGAGGTGGCTGGGGAGGTAGAGGAGGCGGCTACAGAGAGGCAAGCCTAGAGGAGGCAAGCTGGGAGAAGTGGGAGGTGACCAGGGAGGTAGGAGGCAGTCGGAGGCTCAAGGAGGCGATCATGGAGAGGCAAGCTAGGGGGAGGCAGGTCGGAGAAGGTGGGAGGTGACCGGGCTCGAGGAGGTGACCATGAAGAGGCGAGCCGAGAGAGGCCAAGTCAGGGAGGTAGGAGGCGGCCGAGGGCTAGGGGAGGTGGCCACGAAGAGGCAAGTAGGGAGGAAGTGGGCTAGGGGGTAGGAGGCAACCAGAGGAAGGCAGGTCAGGTGTAGCCGAGGGCTCGAGGAGGTGACTGAAAGAGGCAAGCTGGGGGTAGGTGGGAGGGGTTTTCGAAAAGGAGAGAGGAGGCTAGGAGCTCACGGCCAAGGACTCAAGAAGGCAGGTCGGGTGCAGCCAGTGGGAGGTGGCTAGAGACTTGGAGAGGCAGGAGGCGGTTAGAGGGAGACCGCCAATCGAGGGAGAGAGGGCGTGGCGGGGCGATTGAAGGATAGGAGAGAGGGGGTTGGTGGGCATGGATAAAAATGCGAGGGAGGGTGGGAAAATGATTAGGTGGTAAGGTGGGAGAAAATGAGGGCATGCAGTGAGATGAAGAAAAACAAGGATGAAAAGATTATTAGCGATGATGAATTACCATCGCTAATAATATTCCACCATTGCTGATACTTAAAAAAATTATTAGCGATGGCAAAACACTGTCGATAATAAATTACCACCACTAAAAATTATATTTTTAAAATAATATTTTTTTAAAACTTATTAGTGATAGCAAGATCTTCATTGCTAAAGCTATTATTAATAATCATAATTTTTTTAAAATTATATTTAATATTGAACTATGATTGATAGAATTTCGAATTGGATTTGAATTAGGTTCAAATTGGATTCAAATTGGATTCGAATTGAATTTAAAATAAAAATTATTTTTTATTATATTAAATTAAATTTTCTTAATCTTGACTTAATTTGAGATTAATTATATTTTATAATTCATCTAGGACTTAGATTCAAAGCCTAACAGAATTAAGTTTGACAGGATTCGAATTAAATTTGAATCGGATTCAAATTGAATTCAAATGAAATCATAGATCAAGTTCTAATTAATTTAAATTAGATTTAATTTAAGTAAGCTTGACTTAATTTAATACTAATTAGATTTTATAATCCAAGTAGGATATGGATTCAATGTGTAATTAAATTAGGTTTGATAAGATTTCGAATTAGATTTGAATCAGGTTCGAATTTGATTCGAATCGAATCAAAATTAAAAATAATTTTTTAATTAGTTTAAATTAAATTTAATTTAATTAGTTTTGATTTAATTTAAAGTTAGTTGAATTTTATTATCTAAGTAGGACTTGGATTCAAAGTATAATTGAATTAAGATTGACAGAATTTTGAATTAGATTCGAATCAAATTTAAATTAAATTTAAATTAAAACTAAATTAAAAATTAATTTTTTCTAATTGATATAAATTAAATTTAATTTAATTAATCTTAATTTAATTTGATGTTAATTTAATTTTATAATCTAAGTAGAACTTGGATTCAAAGTCAAATTAAATTAGGTTTGGCAGGATTTCAAATTGCATTCAAATCAAGTTTGAATTAGATTCGAATAGGATTATTAGCAATGACTAGCCTCAATTTGAATAGGATTATTAGTGATAGCAGAGGTTAGTTGTTGCTAATAATATTTTCAAATAAACTTATTTTTAAATTTATTATTAAGATTTTTTATAAAAATAATATTAACGATGGCATGATTTTTATTGCTAATAAACAAAATTTACCATCGTTAATAATTATTTTATATTTAAATATTATAAAAATTAAAATAATTTAAATAATATTAGCAATGGCTGGTGTCATCACTAATAACTAAAGAGCCATCGCTAATAGTTTCTTATTAGCGATGGCTATTTTTACATCACTAATAAACTAAAACTATCATCGCTAATAATTTTTTAATATTTAAATATTAAAAAAATTATATTTTTAGAGATAGCATTTGTCGTTGCTAATAATAAAATTTTTGTTACTAATAGTATTAGCAATAGCATTTTTTTCGTTAGTATTGTGATGACAAGAAGGTATTATTAGCAATGAAAATTTTTTCCACCGCTACTATCATTGCTAATATTCAAAATTCTTGCAGTAGTAAGATTTCTCATTTTCCATACCAGACCACTATAGGTTTCGCCAAACAAGTAGAAGATGCGATTAGATAAAAGACCTCATCTAATCATGTATGTCATTATGAGTAGTCTGCTTATGTATTATTCTTATTTTTGTAGATTTATCTATATCTTGACATCCTCACTATCACTATGTAGCATATTTGATGCCAACAAGTTGACCAGACCTAAAACTATGGATTGGTTGAAGAAATCAAGAATTATTCTCATCCAGGAGAAAGTCTTCTATATTCTTGATACTTTTGGTCCCGATTCAATCGAGGATAATGCTATAGAGAAGGAAAGAGCTACTTTCAAAATATGGTAAGATGATAGTACAACTATCAAATATATCATATTATCCTTTATGAGCAATGAGTTATGGAATCAACTTAAAAGCATGGATCCTCAGTCCACACTTCCCAATCTGAGTGAGTTGTATGGAGAGCATAATAGGACTACTAGATATGAGACAACTAAACAGTTATTCTATGATAAGATGAATAAGGGCACATCCATATAGACCTATGTGCTCAAAATAATAGACTTGATCACTCAATTAAGTCAATTTTGGATTTTATCATGGATGATGAAATGAACTAGGATTTGATCCTGCAATCACTCCTTCATTTCTTCTCTCAATTTGTGATTAATTATCATATGAATAAACTAAAAAGTAGTTTGGTAGAGACGCTCGGCATGTTAAAGATAGCTGAGAGCCATTTCAAGGGTGAAAAGGGCTCTGTTCTTATGGTGGACAGGCTTACCAAGAAGAAGGCAAGCAAGAAGGGTTCAAAGAAAAAGAAAAAGTTAAACCCTAAGGCTAGCATTTCCAAAAAGTAGAAAGCAAAAAATGTCTCTGCCAAAGGTACTTGTTTCCATTGAAGAAGGGCATTGGAAGAGAAACTGCATGATTTATCTTGCAAGTATGAATCAGCAAAAGGATGCAAAGGTTGCATTTGTTAAATATTTGTATATGATACAAACTAATTTATCATTGAGTACTTCAGCTTCAGATCTTGGATGTTAGATACCGCTTGTGGTATTCACTTATACAAGTAATTGCAGAGAATGCAGGAAATAAGAAAGCTGAATAAATGTGACTCCAAGTTGTTTAACGTTAATGGAGAGTCCATCCAGGTCGAAGCTGTAGGAAACCTATCTATTTAAGTTGACTTTGGGCAAAGTTCTAAAATTAGTAGACTATTATTACATGCCAAAAATTATTAAAAATATTATTTCTATACCTTTATTATTAGAACATGGTTTTGAAATAAATAAAAAGGGCAAAGATTGCTCTATTTATCATTCTGATAAATTTTATGGCAATGGATATATGGATAATAGTCTTATATTCTTATCACTCAATAATAATGTTCTTCATGATGATGAAAATAAGAAAAGAAGAGAGAAGATATAAATGTCACATAACTTTGGTACTATCGACTTGGCCATATTAGTAAGTCAAGAGTAAACAAGTTATACAAAGAAGAGTTCTTTGATCTATATAATTTTGAACCATATAAAACTTATGAATCTTGTTTCATGGAGAAGATGACCAAGACTCCATTTACTGGACAAGAAGAAAGGGCAAGTAAGTTATTGGGCCTTATACATATAGATATTTGTAGGCCAATAACAACTCAGGCTAAGGGAATTCTCTCTGAATGGATTCATCTTTATACATCATAATTGTGTTGTTCCCAAATGGCTGCTCTGATACCAATCTATTGGAAACTATCCCTGCTACTTGATGATTATGGACATAGCAATAAGAATCTAACGAAATAGATGGTTGTCCTATCAAACCCTAGAAAATCCTAGGGCAAGGAGAAGAGAGGGAGAACGAAAGAGGAAGAAAGAAATTTTAGGGAGAAAAGGGCTTATATTTAATGCGTGTTAATTTTCAAACTCAATATAAAGTATATATACCAAATGTGATGCACTTTTCGAGCTCATGTACATCCATGTCTCACATGCACCATCCATTAGATGAATCCCTAGTCCAATCCATAGGTTAGCCCCTTAGGACCTGACAAATCAAGGCCCTAAGTTCCTAGGATTAAGCCCAATCCCAGGCCATAACAAAATCCATGTACTGTTCTGTTCTCTGCTCGAGCCGGCTCGATCAGCAGTTGGACTAGCTTGACTATGATGTCTCCTGTGAGAGCCCGAATTATTGCTCTTTGCTCTGCTGCTTAAGTTGGTTGTCTCAAGGTCCGAGCTGGCTTGACTTCTACTCAAGCTGGCTCTAATAGGAATCGAGCCTGCCCTTCCAATTTGTCAACCTGATACACTTTCTGGATTTCTGCTCAAGCCAGCTTTCTCAGGATTCGGGCTAGCTCGACTAAAGCATTGACTGAAGCTCTTTGATGATTGGTTTCATTCACTCCTTACTCTCTCTCCACCTACTTCAAAGGCTTGAGAGTACCATACCTGAGCTTACAATCTCTATCTTGGTGTTCCCAAGTTCTTGTAAACTCAGCTCTATCCATCACCCCCATCAATACCATACAATTATGAAAACTATTTCATGGAAGTACCTTTGTAATTACATCAGTTGGATTTTCTTTGGTATAAACCTTCACCAACTCCACTTCACCATCCTCCGTTAGTTCTCTAACTTAGTAGTATTTAATATCAATGTGCTTGGTCCTCGTATGATATACAAAGTTCTGTACGAGCAATAAGACACTCTGGCTATTACAATGCATCCTGATTGCATCTTATGAGAATCCCATCTATAGCACCAAGCCCTTCACCCATAAAGCTTCCTTCGCTGCCTCTATGATACCAATATACTCTGCTTCAATAGTAGATAAGACCATAATCAGCTGCAAGCATGATCTCCATAAGACTAGACTTCCATATAGGTTGAATACAAAACCTATCGTTGAATGTCGAGTGTCTACATCTTTATCAAAATCTGCATCCATAAATCCCTCTTTTAGCTCTCGAGCCTCCTTAGATATGTTAGGATGTTTCTCAGCATCTTCCTACTGACCATAGCAGATGCCAATCCTAACTGAACCTATCAAGTATCTAAAGATATCCTTCGGTGCTCTCCAGTGCTTCCTGCCAGGTTGAGCTATAAACCTGACTCATTATATGGGCTAAGTCTGGCCTGCAGCATACCATAGAGTACATAATATTTTCCACACCAGAAGCATATGGAATCTTTTCCATCTCCTAAACCTCCATCTCAGTTTGTGGTGATATGATCTTAGAGAGTCTAACATACCCGATAAGTGGCAGCTCTACCGATTTGGCCTCCTTCATTCCAAATCTCTCTAAGACCTTCTTGATATATCCTCTCTGAGATAGATGTAACAGCCTCTTAGTTCTGTCTCTGACAATTTCCATACCTAGGATCTTCTTTGCAGGCCTCAAGTCCTTCATCTTAAATTTCTGAAGTAAAGCTTCTTTCAACTCCTACACAACCTTCTTACTCTTGCATGCTACCAGCATGTCATCTATATACAAGAGTAAGTATAATCAAGATTCATCTTTCAAAGACCTCACATATACACATGGGTCATGATCACACCTGAAAAGGCCAATACTTCTCACATATGTGTCAAATCGCTTGCACCACTATCTTGGAGACTGCTTGAACCCGTACAGCGATTTTTTTAGTAAACAGACCTCTCCCTCTGACCCAAGCTCCCTGAAGGCCTGTGGTTGCTCCATGTATATATTCTCCTCCAAATCCCCATAGAGGAATGCTGTTTTAACGTCTATTTATTCTAACTTCAAGTCATGAGTAGCAACTATGCTCAACATCATCCTAATGGACGTATGCCTGACAACTAGAGAGAAGACCTCAAAGTAATCAATCCCTTCTCTCTGTGGGTACCATTTGGCTACCAGTCTAGCCTTGTATCTCACACCACCTTTCTCTAAAGGTACTTTTTTGGTGAAAATCCATTTAGAGCCAATGGGTCAAGCATTATCTGGTAGATCCACTAGCTGTCATGTCCGATTCTTCCTGAGAGACTCTATCTCCTCCATCATAGCCTGCATCTATAATTCTTGATCTAAACTTTCTATGGCTTTCTTAAAGCTCTCTGGAGTAATGAGAGCATAAGAGATAGTCTCATCAATGCCATATCATGCCAGTTTACGAACAGTACGCTTCGGCTTGTATAGTGCCACTCTTCTTACGATATCCTGCAAGTCTGTTGCCTGTGGCTGTCTCTACACCTCTTATAGGATAGATTGCTCTCTTGCTGAACCTCCATAGATTCATCACCATGCTTGCCCAACTCCACCTCAAACTGAACATGACCCAATGTTGATGTTGAGGGCAAATCACCTATATCTGAGAGCTGTCCCATGCTACCCTGTGTTGTCTTGACAACTTTATCTACACTTTTCAGCTTCAACATGATACACTTCTCATCAAATATCACATTCCAACTGATGATACTCCTTTGGGATTATGAATCCCATAGCAAGAAATCCTTCACACCTCATGAAAATCCGATGAATATCATCTTTTGTGACTTTGGATCTTACTTGCTCTTGTTGGCTTCTTCTATCAAAACATATGCAGGATAGCCAATACCTTCAAGTGGCATAGCTCCACATTCTTCCCACTCTAGATAGCTTCTAAAAGTCCTTCATTCAATTTTCAATGGAAAGACCTATTAATAAGAAAACAAGAATAAATAAGAGCATCATCCCAAAAGAATTTGGGCAGTGATGCCTGCAACCTCAAGCTCCTAGCCTTCTCCGTTAGTGTCCGATTCATCCTCTCTATGACACCATTCTATTGAGGGGTCATCTTCATTGTGTAATAGTATTTTATGCTACTTTTCTCATAGTATCTTCTGAATGCTGTGTTGGTGTATTTTCCTTCATTATCAGATCTTAAACACTTCACTGACTGCCCTATCTCCTTCTCCACCTTAGCTCTCTAGATTTTAAATTGAGCAAAAATATCTAATTTTTTCTTGATTAGATATACCCATACCTTCCTAGAGAAGTCATTTATAAAGGTGACAAAATATCTTGCTCCACCTTAAGATGCAATAGGTGTCGGTCCCTATACGTCCAAGTGAACTAACTCCAAAATAGCTATACTCTGCTCAGTACTACTGACAAATGTAACTTTGTACTATTTTCTATAGATACAAGGCTCACATAGGTCATCTTCTTCTTTTCTGAGTACTAAAATTAGACCTCTCCTACTCAACTCTGTAAGCCTCCTATCACTTAAGTGACCCATACGATAGTGCCATAGCTTATAGGTTAGCTGTTCCTATGCTGCTACAGACACCTCTACACTATCTATAGCCACTAAGCCCTTTATTCTGAATAGGTTGTTGCTCAGTCTTCTCTCTTTCATCACTACTAATGAACCCTTGGAAATCCTCAAACACCCGCTTCTTGGCTAACAACTAGAAGCATACCCCTGTCCTTTCAAGTAACCCAGAGATATTAAATTCTTCTTCAATTTTGGTACATGCTTTATATTACTGAGTATTTGTATGATACCATCATATATTCTCACTCTGACTATACCAATATTAGCAACTTTACATCGGTGATCATTTTCAAGACTAACACTTCCTTCATCAGATCTCTCGTATGATGAGAACCACTCCCAATGTGCAGTATAATGATAAAAACATGCTGAATCCAATGTCCAGTGGCTATTATACTCTGTGACTCCATATGATACTATCAATATATCATCTCCACTATCTTTAGATGATAGAGCACCACTTTCATTGGTCGATCCATCCTTAAAAGTATCCTTTTCTTTTTTATTCTTAAAAAATAGGCAATTTCTTCTAATATGATCATATTGATGATACTTATAGCATTTGAAATTCTTTTGATTTTTTTGAGACTTCGATCTATCCTTAGATTTATCTCAAGTTCTCTTCTTAGGCCTTCCTTGCCTCTCATTCATAGAAAACATCTCTAAACTAAGATTTTTTTAAACTAGCCTCTCTTACTGCTCGTTAGATCGGAGAACTCCAACCACTTTCTTGAAGTTTAATGTCTCATTTTCATACACCAAAGTAGTAATGAGACCATCTTATACTGCTGGTAGCGAACACAACAACAGGAGAGCTTTATCCTCATCAATCTTCACATCAAAGCTCATAACATCCGAGCAAACTTGATTAAATTTCTGGATGTGGAAAACTAGATCTCCTTCAAACATCCATAAACTGTATAATTATTTCTTCAACCATAGCTTGTTTGTCATATTTTTGCCGATATACATGTTCTCCAATTTTTGCCAAAGCCTCTTCAGTGTGATTTTCATATTGATTTTTGATAAAACTTCATCAATGAGGCACATACGAATTATGCTGAAGGCTAGCTCTTTATGTTTCTCTCACTCTTCAATAAAAAAAATTTTCGATCTTTTTTGAGTCAAGATCTTGTAGATTCTTATATTCTACACCAGTAGATCCTTCATCCTTTACTGCTAAAGACTGAAATTTTTCTTGCCATCGAACTTTCCAAAGTTCACCTTAATGATGCTCAATGCCATCCTAAATAGATTTTTAATAACCAAACACAAAAGAAAATCAATAGTGTTTAAAAAAATCTATTCAACACCTTACCATAATTCCAATGAAACTTTGACCTTTTCTCCACCAGATCTAACATCAGGACTCTGGTACCAATTATTAATCCCAAACGACTACTCCGATACCAATCTATTGGAAACTATCCTTGCTACTTGATGATTACAAAAATAGCAACAAGGATTCGAGAAAATAGATGGCCATCCTATCAAACCCTAGAAAACCCTAGGGTGAGGAGAAGAGAGGGAGAATGAGAGAGGAAGAGAGAAGTTTTAGGGAGAAAAGGGCTTGTATTTCATTCATATTAATTTTCAAACTCAATACAGAGTATATATATACCTGATCAAATTGACCCAGTCCAAAAAACTCTTCTAGCTAACTTAATGTGATGCACTCCCCAAGCCCATGTACACCCATGTCTCACATGTACACACCCATTGGACTAATCTCTAGTCCAATCCATAGGTTAGCCCCTTAGGACCTCACAAACTAAGGCTCTAAGTTCCTAAGATTAACCCCAATCTTAGACCAGAATAGAACCCACGTACTATTCTATTCTCCACTCGAGCGGGCTCGGTCAGCAGTCGGACTGGCTCAACTATGATGTCTCCTGCGAGAGCTTGAATCATCGTTCTTTGCTCTACTACTCGATCCAGCTATCTCAGTATCCGAGCCGGCTCAACTTCTAATCAGGCTGGCTCTGATAGAAATCGAGTATGCCCTTTCAGTGTATTAGTCTGATACACTTTTTGAACTTCTGCTTGAGTTGGCTTAACTGCAGTATTGACTGAAGCTCTTTGATGGTTGATTGTATATGCTCCTTGCTCTCTCTCCACCTGCTTCCAAGGCTTGAGAGCATAATACCTGAGCTTACAAATTGAATGGTATTGTAGAAAGGAGGAATCACACTCTATTAGATATGGTGCAGTCCATGATATACTTTACAGACCTTCTAATCTCATTTTGGGAATATGCCCTCGAAACTACTGCATACATTTTAAATAATGTGCCATCTAAATCTATTACTAGCTCTCCATATGAGATATAGAAATAAAAGAAGCCAAGCTTTAAACATATAAGGATATGGGACTGCTCTTCTTATATGAAAAGAGTTGATGGATATAAGCTCAATGCAAGATTAGATAAGTACAGATTTTTAGGTTATCTTAAGGAGAGTATGAGATACTACTTCTATCGTCCTACTAAATAAATGGTGTTTCTCAGCATACCACTTTCTTGGAGAAGAAGTTTATCCAAGAAGAGGATAGTGGCTGGATAGTTGAACTTGGAGAAGTTCAAGACCTACAAACTATCCAATATCAACCTATGGATAGTCCATAAGTTGATCCTTAACCAAAAGCGTCCATTAATGAGGCATATTTACAAAACACACCTCCTCTCCAAAGATCAATTAGAGTGCATAATGTACCATTCAGATATAAATTTTTCATTAAGAATGACAACGAGCCTCACATAATTGAGAATGATGATCCCATGACCTATTCGAAAGTAGTCATGAGTGGTGACTTTAACAAATATCTTGAAATCATGAAATTCAAGATAGACTCTATATATACTAATCAAGTATGGACTTTGGTTGATATGCCTGAGGGTGTGATATTAATATACTACTGACAGACTTAAATCCATTTGGATTTTACTTGCTATAGCTACATATCAGTCAAAGAGATTTATTTCTAGTAGGAGGGCAAATCAAGTATACAAGCTAAAGAAATCAATTTATGAATTAAAGCAAGTATTGAGAAGTTGTAACATCCATTGATGAGATAGTCAAATTACTTTGCTTTATTAAAAATATGGATAAACTATGTATATACAAGAAGACAAGTGGGAGTGCCATTGTCATCTTAGTTCTATATATAGATGACATACTGCTTATTGAAATGATGTCCCGATATTGTAATTGGTCAAGACTTGGCTATCATAGAAGTTTTTCATAAAAGATTTAGGTGAAGCATCCTATATACTTGGTTTAAAGATCTATAAAGATAGATTGATATATGCTAATCTATTGCTATGGCAAGTACACTAGTTGATCAAGTAATAAAGTAAGTGAGTAGAGTATCATCCCCTAGAGGATTGAAAAATAAGTACTAAAAATATTCTTTTCTAAGCTTTATTTAGATAATCGATTTATGAGAATTAAGAAAAATAAGAAGAAATAAAGAAATAAATTACTAAATTGCAAGATGATAGAGAGTATAATTATTAGGGTTTAAATTCAAGAGCAAAGATTATTAAGGTGATCAATTCACCAACTCAATCAATACAATATTCAAGTAATCATGCAAATTAGGTTAATTTTGTTTCATGTGATGGTAGAGTTTCCTAGATTATTCACTATTCTTTGATCTAGGCATAGCAAAACTATTAATATTTATTAACTATCCTTTGGTCCAGACGTAATTTAAATAAATACTGATGCATTAAGTTTTGTGAAACCCTCTAATTAAAATACGCTGAGTCCAAAGTGCACTAAAATTTCTACATACATATAAATTCTAATTTGATTCATGAAACAAGGTATATAAATCAAATAGCATCGATATAAACATACTTGATCCGTATCATCTATGTCTATCAGATCAATTAGAAGATGGCCAATAATCTAAAAGTATTAAAAGCAGATTTATATACTTCTCATAAACAAAATATAAAATTAAAAGTAATTCATACTGAATATTATATCAAAAGAGTGGCTACACCTTAGCCTTAGTAAAAAAAAATTTAGTTCATGGTAAAAGGATCAAAAATAGCAAATAAAATAAAAGACATAATAAAAATCAAACAGTAGACTGCTTGTTGCTGAAAATTGATCATCTGTTGCTCTTAGTATGGAAAATTTGATGAAAGAGAGCCCCTGGTAGGTATACTGGCTGTTGAAAGAAATAAAGAAAATAAAAAGAAAAGCTCTCTCTATTTTCTCTCTAAAAACTAAGCTCTCCATCAAAACTCTCTAAACCTCTCCCTGGTTAAGCCCCTCAAACCTCCCTGCTAGCTGTTTCTCCCTTCGTAGCAAGCCTTTAAATAGAGCAGGGCCTTTAACGAAGAGTTGTAGAAAGAAATCCTATTGAAACTGGGTTTCAAATTGAAGAAAAATCCTGATTTCTCGGTCCAGGTTCGTCCAGATCTGATTAGATCAAGAGATATATTTTAAAAATTTTTTCTTGATCTCAATCAGATCTTGATATATTTCAGATCTGATTCTTATTATTTTAATAAATAAAATAAAATAAGATAAATTAAATCAAATTTAATTTACCTGATTTGGGTAATCCTATTACCCTGTAGATGATCCTGATTGCAGCGGAAGGTTCTGGATCTTAGCCACGCAAGTGCCTGGCCTCTACCGGTATCCACTTGGGTTGGATCTAGAGATCCTCTTCTTCTCTATCACACCTCCAAAAATCATATCTAGATCTGATCTGGAGGATCTTCAAAACTCTTTTGAAGATCTGCAGTCGTCCTTTTTCAGCAGCGCAGCCTTCTTGAATTTGATCGCCTTTCTTTGATCTAAATCGCACCAACGTAAGTCCAAAACTCTTTTGGACGTGGAGAGCAAGGGGAGAAGAGACTATGGCATGGAGAAGGAGGGGAGAGGCAGCCTTGGGGTGTGTCTAATTTCATTCTTATTAGGGTTGGGCGTAGGGTCTTATTTATAGACCTCTTGTGATCCAACTCCTCTTCCTCTCAACCAATCACAACCCTTTGTGAAATCAGATCTAAATCTGATTGGTTGGAATAGAGACCCCTGGATTCCTCCTTAGAGGGCGCCTAAGACCAATCAAACTGGATTCTTAGTAGAACTCTGATTGGAATCCAAAAGGGAGGTGGAGTCCTTGTCCAACAAGGACTCCTAGGCGCCTCCTACTTGGGCTCACGCCACCCTTGGCGTGCGCCCTTCTCCTTGCCAAGTTCTGGCAGGGGACAGGCCCCCACCAGCTCTCCAATAGGTGCATGACATGTGGTCAAAAGTCAAAGGGTCAATGGTCAATGTTTGACCAGTCAAAGGTAGACTTTTGACCAAAGTTAAAGAACAAGAAATGGCAGGTGACCAAAAATGGCAGGTAATGTCTTACAAATAAGACAACCTATTCTGACTTGGACAACCTCCAGTCAGACCATATGAAGGCCTCTGATTGAGCACAAACTCCTTTGGCTCAGTTAGGACAACTTATTTGTGATAGTAAAAGAAGAACGTTAGGTTCAATCGAGTGCTAGCACGATTTCCTTGAACCTAATTGAATCTCATTCAGATCAATTGAACTAGATCAGTTCAATTGATGATCACCAGATTCAAACCCTTGTTTGTGTGATCCAGTTAGGTTCAGTTCTGTATGATAATGGGATATATCATGATCTCTATCATAGACATCATCGAAACTCCTTTCGATGGATCAGAACTCTTCTGATTCGAACAGCTAGAATGATCGATCATCTAAATCATTCTAATTGCTCCCAAAATCCACCAGTGACACCTAGCAGTATATGGTGGCAACCCATCAGAGCTGAATGTGAACCTCTTGGTGTAGCTACCTGTGTGATTAAGTTCTTCTATCTTGAGCCCCGATCAGATTAGGGTTAAGGTCAACTCGTCAAACCCTAGTCTCTGTCATATGATATAATCATTCGATTTGAGTCCAATGTGAAAACCTAAATAGAAACTCTTTCTATTATTTCACTCTGCCATGGCCATGGGCTTCAGGACTTGATTCTCATGATTATCATAGGGCTTCTCCTCTACCACCGAGGTAGATAGATCCCATCTTGATGCAATCCAGTTCCTACAATGAACATGCTATAGCCAACATACACCTCAGGGTTCCATATGGCTAGGAGACCGAGTAATGGTGTAGTCAAACTATAACACCCTCAAGGTGAACTGCCGATGCATCTCAGGTCAAAGAACCAGACACACTACTGCAGCATCGAGTCAGTCATTGACGAGAAGGTAGACTTCCTAATGACTACTCGAGGTGGTCACGCTCAGTGCCCTCATTCTCTAACGAGTACCTGTACTCTCGCTCCGGTGTCTCCTCACCGTAGACTCAAGACTCATCTACTAAAGAGAAGCGATCGTACACCAACCTTCCGGATCAATCACCATCCTCGTGATGATCCTATGGTCGGGAGCTGTTTATGAGTTAATAATGATTATTCATGGCTTAAATTTTCAACTCTTGAAAATATGAATTATCATTACCATTAACTCAAAGGATGTATCACAGACACTAAATACACATGTGTGATAGAAAATAACCCATTTCATTAATTATAGTCAAAATTACAATTTTGCCCCTAGAAGTGTATTACAAGTGTCAGCCAATTCTGGCTTCTAGGGCACATATATCTAACGATCTCCCACTTGTCCTAAAGCCAATTGGCTACAAGTCTAAGTCCCATCTTCTCAAGGTGGGCTTCGATCTTCTGCTGGCCCAACGGCTTTGTAAGTGGGTCTGCCACATTATCTGCGGAGTTGACTCTCTTGACCTCAACGTAACCTTTCTCAAGGTAATCGCGGATGAGATGGTATCACCGTTTGCTTGGAACTCTTCCAGCACAAACAGTCTGCCAGATGTCGACTTTCGATCATCTATATTGGACATGAAGTCCGAGTCTGTGTATCCCTGGACCAGGAGTTCTCCGTTACCAAAGACCAACATCATATCCTTAGTTCTTCTCAAGTACTTAAGGATACATTTCACAGAAGTCCAGTGTTCTTCACCTGGATTTGACTGATATCTGCTTGTGACACTCACAGCATGGGCTATATCAGGTCGTGTACATAGCATGGCATACATGAGGCTCCCTATTGCAGAAGCATAAGGATCTTGCTCATGCATTCTATTTCCTCAGATGTGCTGGGGCACATCTTCTTGGAAAGATGAATACCATGTCTGAAGGGTATTAATCCCCTCTTAGAGTTTTCCATACTAAACCTCTTTAGTACTTCCTCTATGTACATTTTCTGTGAAAGTCCGAGCATCCTATTCGGTCTATCTCTATAGACCTTAATTCCTGGAATAAAGGATGCTTCACCTAGGTCTTTCATGGAGAATTTCTTAGACAACCACATCTTGACTAATGTCAACATGGGAATATCATTCCCAATAAGGAGGATGTCATCCACGTACAATACGAGGAAGACAACAACGCTCCACTGATCCTTTTGAAAACACATGGTTCCTCTTCATTTTTGATGAAACCAAACTTTTTGATCACATCATTGAAACGAGTGTTCCAGCTCCGAGATGCTTGCTTAAGTCCATATATGGACCTTTGCAGCTTGCAAACCTTGTGATCAATATCACTGGATGTGAAACCTAGCGGCTGTTCCATATAGATGTCTTCCTCAAGATATCCATTTAGGAATGCCGTTTTCACGTCCGTTTGCCATATTTCATAATCGAAATAGGCTGCAACGGCAAGCAATGTGCGGATGGATTTTAGCATAGCTACCGAGGAAAAGGTATCCTGATAGTCAATGCATTCGCGTTGATTATAACCTTTTGCCACCAGTCTAGCCTTGAATGTCTCCACATTCCCATCTGCACCAATCTTTCTCTTGAAGATCCATTTACACCCAATAGGTACTATACCTTCTGGTGGATCTACCAAGGTCCAAACTTGGTTTGAGTGCATCGAGTCGATCTCTGACTTCATTGCCTCAAGCCATTTCTCGGAGTCGATATCTGATATCGCCTCGTTGTAGGTTTTGGGATCATCTCCATGAGCACCATTACCTATGAGGAACATTTCCTCTACGTCCTCTAAAATAATACCTAAGTATCTTTCAGGGGGACGGAAAACTCTTTCCGATCTACGAGGTGGAGGAGGTAGTGTTCTTATTGGCTCAACCTGATTTGGTTCCACTTGGTCCTTAGCTCGTTCTGCTTGTGAGACTTTCTCATCAAGCTTAATCTGCTTTCCAATGCCGCTATCTTGAATAAACTGTTTTTCAAGAAATATGGCATGTCGACTCACAATCACATTGTGGTCTTCTGGAATGTAGAAATAGTATCCTAATGACTCTTTAGGATATCCTATGAATCGAGCTCTAAAGGACCTAAACTCTAACTTGTCCGCTTGTTGTCTTTTGACATGAGCCGGACAACCCCAAATTCTGAGATGACTCAGACTTGGTTTCTTACCGTGCCATATCTCATACGGTGTGGTAGGAACGGTTTTAGAGGGAACCCTATTCAGTAAATAGATTGAAGTTAAAATAAGAATGTTCCAAAGAAATCTGGGAGGTTCTTGTGAAGCTCATCATGGATCGAACCATATCCATAGAGTCTGATTTCTCCGTTCTGAAACCCCGTTGAGTTGAGGTGTTCCTGGTGGAGTCCATTGAGAGACTATGCCATTTTCTTAAGATAGTCTAGGAATTCCCGGCTAAGGTATTCACCTCCTCGATCTGATCGAAGAACCTTAATGGGTTTTCCAGTATGTTTTTCTACTTCATGTCTGAATCTTTGAAACTTTTCAAAGGCTTCAGACTGTGTCTCATAAGATACACATACCCAACCTAGATAGATCATCGGTAAAGGTAATGAAGTAGACAAAATACCTCTAGCCAGCACATCAATGGCCGCACACATCAGTATGTACTAGGGCAAGGAGATCTGTGGCCCTCTCCCCATGTCCAAACAAAAGGGAGTTTAGGTCAGTTTTGCCTTGAAGACAAGATTCACAAGTTGGATATGACTCAAAAGTCAATGGACTCAATAGCCCATTTTTCTCCAATTTGTTAATCCTATCTTCTGCTATATGACCTAATCTCAGGTGCCATAGATATCTGTTGTTTGGACTATCCCTAGGTCGTTTGGCATTCACGTTTTGCTCGATAGTTAAAATAGGTACATCAATATGCAACTGATAAAGACCATTAATAAGGAAACCATTTGCAATTTTATTTCTTTCATAAAGAATGTTACAATGGTCCTTAAAGAAGGTGATCACATAACCTTCTTGTGCTAAGCATGAAACAGAAATCAAATTCCTGCTAGCTGCAGGCACATAATAACAGTCTTTTAAAACTAAGTCTAAACCAGATGGTAATCGAAGAGGGTATGTTCCCACGGCTACTGCAGCAACTCTTGCTCCATTACCGATGCGTAGGATCATGTCTCCATCCCTCAGCCTCCTGCTATCCTCAAGACCCTGCATAGAAGTGCACAGATGAGCACTAGAACCAGAGTCAAGCACCCAACTGGATGCAGAAGAAACCGTAAGGTTAGACTCAATAACGAGCATACCTCCAGAAGGACCTTCCTTCTTGTTCTTCAGGGTGGCCAGGTAAGTAGGGCAGTTCCGCTTCCAATGGCCGTCGCTGTTGCAATGGAAACACTTTCCTTTGCCATCGACCTTCTTCTTCGGTTCTGCCTTCTTCTTCTTTGATCCTTCCACCTTTTGCTTTTTCACAGACTTCTTTTTCTTTCCATAAGACTTTCTTTTGGAAGAAGTCCGTTCCATAGCAAGAACTGAGCCTTTAGAACCTTTCATAGAAAGCTCAGCGGTAACCAGCATATTCATTAATTCGGCCAAGGAATTTTGAAGTTTATGCATGTGGTAATTCATGATGAATTGCCCATATGCATCAGTCAAGGATTGCAGAATAATATCGTTCTGCAGATCCAAGTCTAACTTCACACCGAGCTTCTCAAGCTCTTCCATGTCCTTGATCATTGTCAGACAGTGATCTTGGACTGACTGCCCATCACGCATCTTAGCCTTAAAAAGTCATTTCGTGACTTGATATTTGGCTGCGCGACTCTGTTCACCAAACATCTCCTGCAGGTGAGCCAACATTTGGCGAGCAGTCCCGATATCTTCATGTTGGCGCTGGAGCTCATCAGACATCGAGCCCAACATGTAATATCTGGCCTTATTATCTTCGTCAATCCATTTTTCCAGAGACGCTCTCTGTTCAGTGGATGGACGGGCTGGTAAGGTGGGAGGGTCCTGGTCCAAAACATGGGTTAACTTCTCTGAACCCAAAATAATTTTGTAGTTCCTGAGCCAATCTTTATAATTGGGTCCAGTCAGTCTATGTGTGTCCAGGATACGTGCCAATGGGTTGGACGCAGACATTTTTCTGTAGAGAGTCAAAGATTCTAGTTAGATACTTGTAATTATGACTTGACCAATTTATTTAGGGATTTTATTTTATTTTTAAACAAATTAGCTCCCACTATTTTCTCGGATCCCTACACTCCCTCTGTAGAGATGCGAAAAATCTCCATGATTAATGATTTCTAGTGGGTGGTGCGGTCTCACCAACTGACTCATCACCTCACCTAACAGTTATTGGTGATGGGTTAGCCAATGAGTGAACAACTCTTGTTCAATGATTCTCTAATCATGGTGCACCCAAACTTGGTCTCTAATTCATGAATCTCACCGTATCCGAAATATTGATCCACTCCTTAGTTAAGTCAGACCCACCATTTGCATAGACTGGGTTCCTAATTGAGTCTCTCACCGTATCCAAAATATGAAATATTGAGCCCAACTCATCCTCCAGCCCATAGCATCCAATGCCTAATAGACATGGTTGCATCTTCCCGGTGCAACTGAGCCACTGTATCCAGCCGAGAACAATCAACCCCGGGAAGGGCCCGCACATCTACAATGGTGGAAGACCTCAGACTTAATCTTTTCTTAGGGAGAATTGATTCAGGTCTCATTAAACTAGACTTGGCATAGTCATAACAATTATGACTAACCTAGTGGCATGGGTTAGCTCGGATTATTGACCACCTCAGATCAGAACTGTGTCAACAGATATGGCCAGGTAAGTGAGACCGGTGGAAGGAATATGCCATTAACTCGTACAAGAACGCATTCAGGTCGAGTAGCTTCCAATTAAAAACCAGTCGGTCGTATGTGCCAAACTTACCTTAGACACCAAATTGTTGAGTCAGAACCAATTGGGTTAGCCTACAATCCAGACTCTAACCTCTGAGCCTAATTAGGTCTTGCTTGATCGTGACTCGATCTTGACCCAGACTTAATCCTATTAGGCTGGTCAATTTAAGCATTGTTGATCCCATCTAACCAACTCTTGATTCGGTTTGATCAACCGCTTAGACCTAATTGAGCTACCCAAGCCCGAACCCAGTATTATGAATATGTCTTAGATCTGAAAATTCTCAATTTTAGACCTAATTAATATTCCATAATCTTAATTCTTAATTAAGTAGGGTTCATAAACAAAATATGCACAATAAATCCTAGGGTTTCAGGATCTAGGGTTTTGCAGAAAGTAAGTTTTGGGTTTCTGATTAAGGACGAACACGCAGCACCCCTACACATCATAAGAACACCCCATCGAATGGGAAGAGAGGGCCTTTAAACCCTTCTTCGTTCTTATGACCGGACGGCCAAGAGGAACGCCTTAATCAGGAACATGTAAATCTACAAAACAGTTATTAGATCTATATCATATATCTCATATACAAATTTAGATCTAATCATGGCATATTTTGCATACATCTCATGTATCAAATCATGCATATTTTCAGATCTAAATTATCTCATAATAATCTAAAAAATTAGATTTAAATTGATCTAATCAAAATAAATTCTAATCTAGATAATTATGTAGAACTATTCTACAACTAGTCTAGACATGCATCAATCATATCTCATATGATATTTAAAATTAAATAATTTTTATTTGCTATTTTTTAGATGTTATTATAACACTTATAATATCAAAAAATAGTAAATAAAAGATCTAAAATATGATTTAATCAGATTAAATCAAAGACATGCAAGACTATTCTATAGAACTATTCTATTCTAGAACTAGTCATGCATATCTTCATAATCTTAGATCCAAATCATTTAATTTTAATTTTTTCTGATTTCAGATCTGATCACATCTCATGTGACATCTGAAAATCACTTTATTTTCTAATTAAAATAAAATTTAAAATCAGATCTAAATAATTTTAGAACCATGGCTCTGATACCAGTTGAAGGGAAATCCTGATTTCCCGGTCCAGGTTCGTCCAGATCTGATTAGATCAAGAGATATATTTCAAAAATTTTCTCTTGATCTCAATCAGATCTTGATATGTTTCAGATCTGATTCTTATTATTTTAATAAATAAAATAAAATAAGATAAATTAAATCAAATTTAATTTACCTGATTTGGGTAATCCTATTACCCTGTAGATGATCCTGATTGCAGCGGAAGGTTCTGGATCTTAGCCACGCAAGCGCCTGGCCTCTACCGGTATCCACTCGGGTTGGATCTGGAGATCCTCTTCTTCTCTATCACACCTCCAAAAATCAGATCTGGATCTGATCTGGAGGATCTTCAAAACTCTTTTGAAGATCTGCAGTCGTCCTTTTGCAGCAGCGCAGCCTTCTTGCTTTTGATCGCCTTTCCTTGATCTGAATCGCACCAACCTAAGTCCAAAACTCTTTTGGACGTGGAGAGCAAGGGGAGAAGAGACTATGGCATGGAGAAGGAGGGGAGAGGCAGCCTTGGGGCGTGTCTAATTTCATTATTATTAGGGTTGGGCGCAGGGTCTTATTTATAGACCTCTTGTGATCCAACTCCTCTTCCTCTCAACCAATCACAACCCTTTGTGAAATCAGATCTAAATCTGATTGGTTGGAATAGAGACCCCTGGATTCCTCCTTAGAGGGCGCCTAAGACCAGTCAAACTGGATTCTTAGTAGAACTCTGATTGGAATCCAAAAGGGAGGTGGAGTCCTTGTCCAACAAGGACTCCTAGGCGCCTCCTACTTGGGCTCACGCCACCCTTGGCGTGCGCCCTTCTCCTTGCCAGGTTCTGGCAGGGGGACAAGGCCCCCACCAGCTCTCCAATAGGTGCATGACATGTGGTCAAAAGTCAAAGGGTCAATGGTCAACGTTTGACCAGTCAACGGTAGACTTTTGACCAAAGTCAAAGAACAAGAAATGGCAGGTGACCAAAAATGGCAGGTAATGTCTTACAAATAAGACAACCTATTCTGACTTGGACAACCTCCAGTCAGACCATATGAAGGCCTCTGATTGAGCACAAACTCCTTTGGCTCAGTCAGGACAACTTATTTATGATAGTAAAAGAAGAACGTTAGGTTCAATCGAGTGCTAGCACGATTTCCTTGAACCTAATTGAATCTCATTCAGATCAATTGAACTAGATCAGTTCAATTGATGATCACCAGATTCAAACCCTTGTTTGTGTGACCCAGTTAGGTTCAGTTCTGTATGGTAATGGGATATGTCATGATCTCTATCATCGACATCATCGAAACTCCTTTCGATGGATCAGAACTCTTCTGATTCGAACAGCTAGAATGATCGATCATCTAAATCATTCTAATTGCTCCCAAAATCCACCAGTGACACCTAGCAGTATATGGTGGCAACCCATCAGAGCTGAATGCGAACCTCTTGGTGCAGCTACCTGTGTGATTAAGTTCTTCTATCTTGAGCCCCGATCAGATTAGGGTTAAGGTGAACTCGTCAAACCCTAGTCTCTGTCATATGATGTAATCATTCGATTCGAGTCCAATGTGAAAATCTAAATAGAAACTCTTTCTATTATTTCACTCTGCCATGGCCATGGGCTTCTGGACTTGATTCTCATGATCATCATAGGGCTGCTCCTCTACCACCGAGGTAGATAGATTCCATCTTGATGCAATCCAGTTCCTACAATGAACATGCTATAGCCAACATACACCTCAGGGTTCCATATGGCTAGGAGACCGAGTAATGGTGTAGTCAAACTATAACACCCTCAAGGTGAACTGCCGATGCATCTCAGGTCAAAGAACCAGACACACTACTGCAGCATCGAGTCAGTCATTGACGAGAAGGTAGACTTCCTAATGACTACTCGAGGTGGTCACGCTCAGTGCCCTCGTTCTCTAACGAGTACCTGTACTCTCGCTCCGGTGTCTCCACACCGTAGACTCAAGACTCATCTACTAAAGAGAAGCGATCGTACACCAACCTTCCGGATCAATCACCATCCTCGTGATGATCCTATGGTCGGGAGCTGTTTATGAGTTAATAATGATTATTCATGTCTTAAATTTTCAACTCTTGAAAATATGAATTATCATTACCATTAACTCAAAGGATGTATCATAGACACTAAATACACAGGTGTGATAGAAAATAACCCATTTCATTAATTATAGTCAAAATTACAATTTTGCCCCTAGAAGTGTATTACAAGTGTCAGCCAATTCTGACTTCTAGGGCACATATATCTAACAGGAAAAATTCCTTCAGATCCAATAAAAAAATCACTCAAAAATCTTTTTTAAAATCCAAATCAAGTCAGAATAAACCTCAGCCGTCAGATCTTCTCTTGATAATCGAATCTAGGGCATCTGCTAGCACACGGGAGCCTTTGGATGCTTAGTTTAAAATCGAGATCATGTCTTAACCATTGGATCAGCACCGACTACTTTCCCAACCGTCCATCAGCGCCTCGATCTCCACCGTCGAATCAATCCCAGCGCTAGTAGTTGGCCGATCCCACCTGCATCCCATGTAGACCAATTATGAGCTAGGTTCACCGTGGACCACCGCATTTGCCAACAAATCAACGCACGAGCTGCCATGTGAAATTCCCATCATGTCCCTAGCCAGGTTATTATAGCAGCTTACCAAGAGCCACGATGATTTTGACGTCAGCGGGCCGAGCAGTCTATGCTAAGATGTTTGCGGTCGGGCCAAACCAATTTGCTGAGCTGATTTGAATCGGACCAGCCAGCTCTTTTTTTATTTTATTTTATTTTATTTTTTTCTTTGAAATTCAATTTTTGGCTTAATTTAACTGCATTTTTCTTTAAACTTATTTCATTTGGATTAGAAAATTGAGCTCTTCCTGTTAGCAACCTTCTTTCATTCAAAAGATCAATAAAACTATCAATTTTTTAAAATTAAGATAATTTATTTTATAATTTAATACTTTTATTAGAATATTTTTAGCACTTATCACACCTTCCAACTTAGTCATTGCTAGTCTCTCAACAATGCTTTATTTAATATTAAGATATTTCTTTGCAAAGATAAGGCTAGGATTGAAGATCAAAAAGTTTAGAAAATACCATTAACTTAGTATTAAGTTTTAGAAGCAAATTTTGTAGTCAGTATAATTAGAAACTTTCTTAGAGTACATCTAAAGATCTATAGCACTTGTGTTTGTGAAGATAAACTGAGCATTTGGATGTTAATTTAAAAGATAAAAGTATCTTCTCTTATCACTTATTTTGGTTAATTTTGTATACACACCCAAGTTAAGCTTATGAATTAAGGTAGCTTGCCTCTTTCTTTTTTTTTTGTGCTGAGCATCCTGACCTTCCCCCCATCATTTAACATGAATCTCCACACTTGACTTAAGTGTAGAGATCCAGTTACTAAGCTTCGGGCAATCCACATATAGTCTATGTTTTGCACTTTTATTTTATAGGCAGGTAGCTCTTTTCTTAAGTTTAAGTTTCTTTGATTGGAATGTATATTAACCACCAATTTTCAGTGATAATTGAATCCTCAGTTGGCCTTATAATCAACACCTACTTTGCCTTATTAGTGTGCATGTGTAATTAGAAGTGCTAATAGTCTTTAGGTGGCCTAAGTAGGTTGCTAAACGTCTGTCCAACTAGTTTACTTCTTTAACTCGCTACATTCATTAGAAAATACTTCTAACTTTTATCATTTTTTCTAATCTATCTTGCTTAAGATTTTCTTTCTTGACACATGATTTTAAAAAAAAAATTAAATTTATTAAAATTATTTTGTAAAAATTTTAAAATTTTTTTCTATCCTCCAACTTATTCTACATTATCTTAATGGAGAAAGAAAAAATAAAGGTGCAATAAGAGATAGGAAAGAATACACATGTACTATTTGTCCAAACTGGTTCTTTGAAGATTTGCAAACTAGCTTGAGCTCTCTTTTTTTTCTAAACAAAATTAAAAATATGCACCAAAGCAATAAAAGAGCAACGAGAATTTACTAAAAAGGAAAAGAAAAGGATCAAAACTAAAAAAAAGAAACAACCTATTAAGTAGTTCTGATTTATAGTCTTTAGCTTGACTTTCTTAAGACTCTAAACTGGATCAATCCGATGCCACTTCAATAGATATACTTTCATGTTTGACCGAATCCTCTTTCAATTGGACACTGCTAGCTTTACTAGTCTCAAACCTATTTTTTATAGAATTCTCATATACTAATTTGTCAATAACATCAATTTGAAAATAAGTTTGATTATCATCAGGATATTTAGTATCTTTAAAAATATTAAAAATCACTTATTCATCTTGGACTCTAAGAATTAATTTTTTTTGTTGAACATCTATTAAAACTCCTTCAGTAGCTAAAAAGAATCTTCCTAAAATAAGGAGTACATTAATATCTTCTTCCATATCAAGAATAATAAAATAAATAGAAAAAATAAACTTATTTACCTTTACCAAAACATCCTCTACTATACCTCTTAGATATTTGATGAATCTATCAGCTAGCTGAAGAGTGATAGTGATAGACTTAGATTCTCCTAGACCTGACTTCCTAAAAATAAAAAAAGGCATGAGATTAATACATGCTCCTAAATCACATAAAACTTTATCAAAACTATAATCACCAATAATACAAGGGATAGTAAAACTTCCTAGATCCTTTAGCTTCTGTGCTAATTTATTTTGAAGTATTGCTAAGCACTTTTTATTCAAATTTATTCTCTCATGCTCCTTCAGCTTCTTTTTATTTGTTAGAATTTCTTTGAAAAACTTAGCATACCTGAATATCTGAATGATAGCATCTATAAAAGAAACATTAATATGTAAATTATTTAAACTTTTAAAAAATTAAAAAATTTCTTATCTGGATGCTGTATTTATCTTTCTGGAAAAGGTAGTGGTAGCTCATAGGGCTTCACATTAGGTTCAGTAAATTTTATACCTGGAGACCATTCATCTGTCGATTGTTTTGATGACTGATGAATTTTAGTTAGTTGTTTTGTAGTTTTCTCTTTAGTCTTTTTGTCCTGATGTGGCTCCTCTAGCTCTTTACCGCTTCTTAGGATGATGGCATTGACTTGCTCCCTTGGATTGATCTCCATGTTGCTTGCTAAGGATTTCTATGGTCTCTCAGAGATTATCTTGGCCATTTGACCTACTTGCATCTCCAAGTTTTGAATTGCTACTGCTTGGTCCTACCTGAGTTTGGTTTCTCGATTTTTTATGGCCACTTCTTGACTTTGCATGAATTTTGTCTACATATTCTTCATAGCTACTCCTTGATTTTGCATAAATTTAATAAGCAGCTCCTCCATATTGGGCTTCTTTTCATGTACTTGGAATCCTGGGGGTGGTTGCTGTGCTGTATTTTGATTGCTTCATGAAAAGTTCAGATGCTGCCTCCACCCGTGGTTGTAAGTGTTGGAGTAGGAATTATTTTGCTGAGGCCTAAAAAAATTACCAAGATAGTTAGTAGTATCTGAGGCTTTAGCAAAAGGATTACCTGTCTGGCAATCACTTGTATCATGTCCTCCTCCACATAGCTCACAAGTGATGCTCTGAATGTTCATAGTTATTCCCTTCAGACTATTGACTTCGGCTCTAAGGGCTGCAATTTCAGCTAATAAAGCTGGAATGCAATCCACTCCCTACACAGCTGCTGGTCTTCTCAGCATCATGCATTCTGTTTGCCACTGATAGCTATTTGATGCCATCTTATCGATCAGATCAAAGGCTTCTTCCTTTATTATTTGATTAATGGTTCCTCCTGCTGCTGCATCAATCATAGAATGATTAGTAGGAGATAAATCATTACAAAAAGTTTATACCCGAAGCCAAATGGATAATTGATGGTATGGACATCTCCTTAACAGTTTCTTGAAATGCTTCCAAGCCTCATATAGTGTCTCCATCTCCATCTGCATAAAAAAAGTAACATCGTTGTGCATCTTTATAGTTTTAAAAGATGGAAAGTATTTATCTAAGAACTTTCGGGCTAGGACATCCCAAGTAGTGATTGAATCTGCAGAAAGAGAATAAAGCCAACTTTTAGCTTTATCTCATAAAGAAAAAGAAAAAAGTCTTAATCTAATAGCATAATCCGACATCTCATTAATTTTAGAAGTATCACAAAGTTCAAAAAAATTAGAAATATGGGTATTCGGATTATCTTGTATGTGTCCACTAAATTAGACAGTTGATTGAATCATCTGGATCATCATTGATTTTATTTCAAAATTATTTACTTGCACAGGCGGTCTCCTGATGCTCAAAGCTGTATCGACTACATATGGTGTGATATAATCATTTAATAGATAATGTGCTGCTTGAATAGCTTTATATCGTCCTTATGCCATCATATCTTCTCCTAGATTGATGTTGTTTGAATCTTCGCTGCCATGTTTCTTTCTTGATATAGTCTTTTGATTGTCCTCTTAATTTTTGGGTCAAAAGATAGTAAATCACTATATCCAATACATGTCATACACTGAACATAAACCTAAAAAAAATAAGAATAAAAATTAAAAATTAAATTCTAAAGTAAAGCAAGGATCAAAATTTTAATATTATTTTAGACACAATCCCCAACAACGGTGCTAAAAACTTGATGCGTGCTAATCCATCGCTATGGCAAGTGCACCAGTCGATCAAGTAATAAAGTAAGTAAACAGAGTATCATCCTTAGATGATTGAAAAATAAGTACTGAAAATATTCTTTCCTAAGCTTTATTTAGGTAATCAATTTATGAGAATTAAGAAAAATAAGAAGAAATAAAGAAATAAATTAATAAATTTTAAGGAGATAGAGAGAGTGTAATTATTATGATTTAAATTCAAGAGCAAAAATTACTAAGGCAATTGGTTCACCAACTCAATCAATATAATATTCAAGTAATCATGCAAATTAGGTTAATTTTATTTCATGTGATAGTGAAGTTTCCTAGATTATTCACTATTTTTTGGTCCAGGCGTAGCAAAACTATCAATATTTATTAACTATCCTTTGATCAAAGCATAATTTAAATAAATATTGATGCATTAAGTTTTGTGAAAACCTTCAATTAAAATATGTTGCATCCAAAGTGTACTAAAATTCCTACATGTATATAAATTCTAATTTGATTCATGATATAAAATATATAAATCAAGAAGCATCGACGTAGATATACTTGATCCGTATCATCTATGTCCATCAGGTCAATTAGAAGATGGCCAGTAATCTAAAAATATTAAAAATAGATTTATATACCTCTCATGAATAAAATATAAAATTAAAAGTAATTCATACTGAATATTGCATCAAAAAAGTGGCTACACCTTAGCCTTAGTAAAAACAAATTTAGTTCATAGTAAAAAGATCAAAAATAGTAAATAAAATAAAAAGCATAATAAAAACCTATAGTAGACTGCTTGTTTGCTAAAATTGATCATCCGTTGCTCTTGGTATGGAGAATTTGATGAAGGAGAGCCCCTGGTAGGTATACTGGTCGTTGAAAGAAAAAAAGAAAAAGAAAAGAAAAGGAAAGGAAAAGCTCTCTCTATTTTCTCTCTAAAAACTAAGCTCTTCCTCAAAACTCTCTAAACCTCTTCCTGGTTGAGCCCCTCAAACCTCTCTGCTAGCTATTTCTCCCTTCACAGCAGGCCTTTAAATAGAGTAGGGCCTTTAACGAAGAGTTTTGGAAAGAAATCATGTTGAGACTAGGTTTCAAATCTCCTTGTTTCGATCAGATAGAGCCTTGATTATTTTTGGCCTTCAGATCAGCATCCAATGGTAAAAAAAAATCACTCAAAAATTCTTTTTAAAATTCAAATCAAGTCAGAATAAACCTCTGCCATTAGATCTTCTCTTGATGATCAAATCTGGGCCATCCGCCAGTGCACAGGAGCCTACAGATGTTTAGTTTAAAATCGGGATCGCGTCTCAACCATTGGATCAACACTGGCTGCTTTCCCAACCATCCGTTAGCACCTAAATCTCCACTGTTCGATCAAATCCCAGCGCCAGCAATCGTCCGATCCTGCTTGCATCCCATGTAGACCAGTCGTGAGTTGGGTTCACCATGGACCGCCGCATATGCCAACGAATCAGCGCACGCGCTGCCATGTGAAATCTCCATCGTGCCCCTGGCCAAGTTACTATAGCGGCTCACCATGAGCCACGATGATTCTGATGTCAACGGGCTAAGAGGTCTGTGCTGGGCTATTTATGATCAAGCCAGGCCAGTTTGCTAGGCCGATTTGAACCAAACTGGCCGACTCTTTATTTTATTTTATTTTATTTTATTTTCTTTAAAATTTAATTTTGGGCTCAATTTAACTCCATTTTTCTTCAAACTTATTTCATCTGGACTAAAAAATTGAGCTATTCCTGTTAGCAATCTTCTTTTCTACAAAAAACCAATAAAACTATCAATTTTTTAAAATTAAAATAATTAATTTTATAATTTAATACTTTTATTAGTGTATTTTTAGCACTTATCATAGATCTAAGAGAATGCTAGGCTTGTTTCAGTCTAAGTACATAGATCTTATATTGAAGAGGTTCAAAATGGATAGATATGTAAGAGAGATTACTTATCCATGAGTCATGGCATACATCTCTCTAAGCAGATATCTCTTAAGACACCTAATGAGAGAGAGAATGAGCACAACCCCTTATGCTTCGGCTGTAGGATCTATTATGTATGCTATGCTATATACCAAGCCTGATGTGGCATATGCTTTGGGTATAACTAGCATATTTCAAACAGATCCATAAGAGAATTATTGGAAAGTCGGTAAAAATATTCTCAAGTACTTGGAAAGTACTAGAGGAGTAGTGACTTGAAAGAGTTTCAAATAGTAAACCATAGTTGACTCAGTTATTAAGGCAGAATACGTTACTGCAAGTGAGGCTACAAAGAAAGCCATCTAGATGAAAAAGTTCATCACAGAGTTGGATATGGTTCCAATGATTGTAAACCTGGTGCCATGTTGTTATGAAAACACTAGGGCTGTTGCTCAAGAAAAGGAATCAAGGTCTCATCAGAAACTCAAGCACATCCTAAGGTACTTTCGCCTCATTCATGATGTGATCATACAGCGAGTTAACACCAAGAACAATATAGCAAACCCATGCAGTAAAGCCTGATCACAGTAGTAGTTTGACCGCCATCTTGATAGCATGGAATCAAGTATAGGAACAATTAACTTTAGTACAAATGAGAAATTAAAAGAATAGTAACCTACAAGCCAATCACATGGATGATGTGATGAGACTTTTCTATTTTATTTTCCTACATACTCATGTACATGACTTGATTATCTATTTATATGAGGTATTGTATTTTATCATATGCTATATCTTATTATCTCACTTATGATTTTGTTAAGATTATGACGAATTTCATTGATTAAGATAATGGTTTTAAGGCTATGATGAGATCATACCAGTGAGACCTAAATTCTTGATAGCTCCATCTAAAATATTTTCAATCATAGGATCATTGAGTCAGAGATCAATGATGTCGGTAAGACTAGCACATCCTATATATGTTCAATAGAGGATGATTGATCTGACATCATCATCTGTGTGGAGACTCTAATACAAGAATGTGGGTGCTTATTGGAGAATGAGTCCACTGAATTGATCCATAGGGAGAACATCTAATAGAGCCTTACACGCACGTAAATAGATGATTTTTTGGTAGGACTGGTGCAAGTGATTCTTAGACCTAAGATCACTATGGTACCTTATGTATATGGATCTATACTTTAATTCATATCCTAGTATGACTCTCTCTGAGATATATATAGGATATTCTAGGCATGGTGAAGTATGCATAAAGGTTGTAAGTGGTCAACAAAAAATTGATCACTTCTTTAAGGAGAAAGAACATCCTATATGATCTCATAGAATGGTGACTCAGAAAGTTTTTGACCAAAGCAGGATGAAAATTAGAACAAGTTTCTATATTTCATCAACCAAGTCATCATCATCAAATCGAGATATATATGAATAAATATTTGAGCTTGACATGATTCTATGTCTATGGCTTTTCTTGGATGTTGTGTGATCAAAGGATTAAATTGTATAGTAACTTTTTATAGAATGATGTTTTGGTTATTCTACCAAAATTTTACATCTTTTAGATTGTCATGATACCATTATAAGAAAACTAATCTTTTACGATGCAATTATTTGCGATGAAAAAATTTTGTTGCAAATAAAGGTATTTGTAATGAAAATTTTTTTTATCATAAATAGTTTTATTTATGATAAAAAAAATTATCATAAATAATTAATTATTTATAATAAAAATAATAAAATAATCAATTATTTATGATGAAAATTTTTTATCATAAATAATCTTTTATAAATAAATTATTTAAAAAAATAAAAAGGTAAGATCATTTATGATAAAAAATTTTCATCATAAATAATTATTATTTACGATGCAAAGACTATTCACATTGCAAATAATCAATTATTTATGATAAAAAAATTTTATCACAAATAATATTTTATAAATAAAATATTTAAAAATTAAAAGCTCATATTATTTATGATAAAAAATTTTAATCATAAATAATAGATTATTTATGATGAAAACATATTATCCATCATAAATAATTGATTATTTACAATAAAAAAATTTTATCATAAATAATCTTTCATAAATAAATCATTAAAAAAATTAAAAAGTAAGCTTATTTGTGATGAAAATTTTTCATCATAAAAAATTGATTATTTATAATGTAAAGACTCTTTTCATCATAAATAATTGATTATCCATGATAAAAAAATTTTATCATAAAAAATATTTTATAAATAAAATATTTAAAAAATTAAAGGGCTCAGATTATTTATGATGCAAATAGTTTTTGCATTATAAATAATCAATTATTTATAATAAAATTTTTTTATTATAAATAGTCTTTCATAAATAAATTATTTTAAAAATTATAAAGATAAGATTATTTATGATAAAAATTTTCAGTCATACATAATAGATTATTTGCGATGCAAAGACTATTTGCATTATAAATAAGTGATTAATTATGATGAAAAATTTTTATCATAAATAATCTAATTTTTATTTACACGATAAAAAGGATGGACTATTTTTTTAAAAAAAAACCAAAGATGCACCATGCATAGCAGATGCGATAGGGTTGAGGAGTGCGAGTGCATCCACTATTAGCTTGACCACGAGCAAATTAATATATTTTTAATTTTTTTTAAAAAATAATATTCTTTTAAAAAAATATTTTTTTTAAAATATTATATAATTTCAAAATTTAAAGCTCATCTCCATCATTCCTTATTTAAGTAATTATCGTATGAGTATCGTCATAAAAAATCATCTCGATCTGATAGCTTTAGCTATATAAATCAATAAAATTTGATTTCGATGGCCATAAATGACCGCATGATGATCTGATAGATAGAAATCATCGATGAATTCAAAAACTTGCAATGATGATCTTTGTGATATTTATAGTATACTATCAAAATTTTTCTTTAATTAGATATAATTATCATAGTTAATTTAGTATGGGATGATTTGGATCGTTAAATAAAATATGAGTGATCAAAAAGCCAAATGACATCCGATTATAAGATATTTTTTTAGATAAATGATCTTTGCTACTATTTTTATCATCTATATAGTGGTGATTGTAAAATCTAAATTCTGCATCTATAAATCATTTACATTAAGTATATTTTACAAAAGTATAAGTATAATTGGTTAAAGACTTTAAGAATGTCTATCAAGAGACATATAGTTTTAAATACTTTATACATATGTGATTTGCTTTTTATGATCACCATCATAGAAATAATCAAACTATTAGCAAAGATTATTTATCTAAAAAAGTCATCTTATAATCACATGGCATTTGATCTTTTAATCACTCATTTTTTATTTAATAGTATAAATTATCCCATGCTAAATTGACTATAATAATTATATCTGATCGAAATAAAATTTTTATAGTATGCTATAAATATCATAGAGATCATCATTATAAATTTTTAAATCCATCAATAATTTTTATCTATCAGATCATCATGTGATCATTCAAAACTATCAAAATCAAATTTCATTGATCTACATAGCTAGAGCTAACAGATTGAGATGGTCTTTTGTAACGATACTCATATCATAATTACTTAAATAATGAATGGTGAAGATAGACTTTAAATTTTAAAATTATATAATATTCTAAAAAATAAAAAAAAATTTAAGAGAATACTAATTTTTAAAAAAAAATTTAAAAAATATTAATTTGCTTATGGGCTAGCTAACAGTGGACGTGTTTGTACCCCTAAATTCCATCGTATCGACCATGCACAGCACATCTTTACCCTTTTTTTTTAAAAAAATAGTTTATCTTTTCTATCCTCTAAATGAAAATCAGATTATTTATGATGCAAATTGAGTTTACGTCGTAAATAATCGATTATTTATGATGAAAAATTTTTATCATAATAATTTAATCTTTTTTATTTTTTAAATAATTTATTTATGAAAGATTATTTATGATGTATTTTTTTTCATCATAAATAATTAATTATTTATGACAAAAAAAATTTATTACAAATAATCTGATCTTTTTTAATTATTTTAAATAATTTATTTATGAAAGATTATTTATAATGAAAATTTTTTATCATAAATAATAACTTATTTATGATGTAAATTTTATTCCATCGTAAATAAGTTTATCAAATATTTTAATATCTTTTAGAGAGAAAAAAAATTTAAAAAAATAATTGGCGGGAATTATTAGCGAAGAAAATATGAGTTTCATTGCTAATAAGCATTTTAGCGATGAAATGTCTGTCGCTAAAGGTCTTTAAATATCCTTCCCCACTATATGCCTTCTTTCCCACGAAACCCACTCGACCTCTCAGCCAAAACCCTCTCCTCTCTTGTCTCTTCCCCTCCTCCTGGGCTTCCATCGGTCGGTGATTGCATCTCCCGCTGCCACCGTCATTGCCATGCTTGCAGCAAAGGTAAGTTCCAACCCATCCACGATCAACTAGTTAAATTTTTTTCATTCTTTCGATCATTTGCATGCGTGACAGTGTTGCCATGTGGGGCCGATGGTGGGCAAAGGGGCGCGGGGCTGGGTGCCAGTAGGTCGTGGGTGGCAGTGTTGATGGGCCTAATGGGGGCTACTGGTGGTGGGAGCTATGTGGAAGGGCACTGTAGGAGGTGTGGCACCGAGGGGCAGTGGTGACAGGTGGGGTGGTTGGTCGCGAGTGGTGTGAGGTGGAGCAACCTACGGGGCATCGACGGGTGGTGGTGACAAGTCGGTGGATGGCTAGGGTGGTGTGAGGCGGAGAGGTGCCGCAGGGGGTGGGGGACCATGGGGGTTGGGGCACCACTGAGGAGCGGTGGTGATAGGTCGAGTGGGCAACCGCGGGTGTGGGAGGTGGAGAGGCACTGCAGGGGATGGGGGTCCTGGGGGTGGGCGTCGAGGGGCAGTGGTGACGAGTCGGCTGGGTAGCCATGGGTGGTGAGAGGCGAAGGGGCATCGTAGGGGGTGGGAGGCCACGAAGGGTAGGGCGGAGAAGCGCTGCAAGGGGTGGGGGGCCGCGAGAGGTGGGGGGTGCAGGGGCCGTAGGAGGTTGGCCGGATTAGTCCTTAATTATTTTTTAAAATTTAATAAATAATAATAGTAATAATAATAATAGTATTAATAATAGTAGTAATAATAATAATAATAGTAGTAATAGTAATAATAATAGTAATAATAATTATTATATTAATAATAATAATATTAATAGTAATAGTAGTAATAATAATAGTAGTAATAATAATAATAATAGTAGTAGTAATAATAATAATAGTAATCATAGTAGTAGTAGTAGTAATAATAATAATTTGATTGATAAATTAATTTTAAAATAGATTGATAAAATATTTAAAAATAAATTATTTTTTATAATTAAAATAGTTAGATTTTGAATTATATTTTTATACTTTTACTTGTTATAATTTAATCTTTTTATTTATTTAGTTTCTATATTTTATTATGATTATGATTTAATATTTTAATTTATATTAGTCGAAGGTTTTAATTTTTAATGCATATGAACTATCCGATCTGGGATCCGAATTGGGATTTGGGTCGGGATTCAATTTGGGATCCTATCTAGGATCTGGTTCGGGATTCAAGTCATGATCCAGATTAGATCTCTTGGTCGAGATCCAGGTCAGGATCTAATCTAGGATCCTATCCAGGATCTAGTTCGGGATTTAGATCATGATTTGAGTCAGATCTTGATTGGGATCTGGGTTGGGATTCGGTTTGAAATCTGATCGAGATCCTATCCGGGGTCCAGTTTGGTAATGATTTAATACATACATTGATGTAACCTTAGACTCCTATTCAAGAGTCGGTCCCAAGGTCTCCGAAATGGACTTAGCGAATGACTCTTGGATGCCCCAATTTGGATAGTTCAAAATTGCATCAATATTTTATTATTGTCATGGTGTTCTTTATTCTATTATAAAAAATTCCATCATAGTTATCTCATTTGTTCTCTGGGTATATATTAGAAATGGTTAAAATATGATCCATCTATATCGTGTACTTGGAGAACTATAGGAAGATGCTGCCGGATGTTTTTTGGATATGAAACAAAGAACAAAGCTGTGGCAACAATAAAAATGATGCATTTTTGAAAGAGATAGGACCACACCTATTAGGAAGGAGTTGGTGAAGTTATGATTCATGAAGTATTATTTTTTGTTATTAGATGGATATCGACAAAAGTTGGATGAATGCTAGAGGTATTTTAATTTTTTGCTTGAATATTGAAAAGATGTTTGAGATTTTATTGAATTTGCATGGTGTAAGACCGATAGTACTAGTCGGATAAAGTATCCATGTAAAAGATGTGTCAATATGGTATATCATCATATATAACTTATGGAGGAGCATCTGCTATATTTTGGTATGGACAAGAAGTATACTCGCTGGATATGGCATGGAGAGGATGATCCGAATGAAGTTGTACACAATGATGATGATATTGAAGATGATAGTGATGCTGCTAAATCTATCGAATATGGTAGTATAGGTTCACTATTGGATGATTTACATCAAGATGTTAGCTCAAATATACCCATGAGTACTAGTACATCTCAAAGCAGTTCTGATCATGAATACAATATTAATGAGGTAGAAGGGATTTTTGAATAGTTTACAAAGCTTGTTCAGGATATACGAGAGCCACTCTACCCAAATTGTGTAAAGTTCTTTAAGTTAGAGTTTTTTATCAAATTACTTTATATTAAAACTATAAACCGATGAAGTCAGAAATTATTTGATCAAAATTTGGTATTGATTAAAGCAGCTTTTTTCGATGGATTGACACTTTCGAAATCATATACTGAAGCAAAAATATATATGTGAAAATTGGGACTTGGCTATAATCCTATACATGCCTGCAAAAATGATTGTATATTATTTTACAACGAGAACGAACAAGCAAGTAAATGTTCGCAATGTAATGAGCCTAGGTACAAAATCGATAATAGGAAAGGAAAGAAGATACCTCGTAAGGTTTTAAGGTATTTTCTATTGATTCCAAGACTTCAATGGTCGTATATGCCCACAAAGATAGCTAAAGAAATGAGATAGCATCATAAACAGTGAGTTTTGGAGGAGAACATACTTAGCCACCCGACTGACTCTGTAGTATGGAAAGATTTTGATGCAAAGTATCCACTATTTGCGAGCAATTTGCATAATTTCCAGCTTGGTCTAACGATAGATGAATTTAATTTCTTTGATAATTTGAGCACCTCCTACAGCATATGGCTTGTGATGCTAGTTGTATATAATGTGTCAACTTGGAAATGCATGAAAGAGCCATTTATTTTTATGTCATTGTTGATTTTGGATCCGAAAGCACTAGATAATGAAATTGATGTATATCTACGACTCTTAATCAATGATCTAAAAGAACTATAGAAAAATAGAGTACAGACATACGATTCTATCAATCAAAAAAATTTTAAGTTGCATGCATCAGTTTTATGGACCATAAATGATTTTTCTACATATGAAAACTTATCTGGATGGAGTACCAAAGGATATCTGGCATGTCCAATATGCAATAAGGATACGTTCTCCTTACATTTAAAGCATGAAAGAAAAATCTGCTTCATGGGTCATCGACAATTTCTACCTGCTAATCACTCTTGGAAGACTCGTTATAACCAATATTTTGATAGTAAGTCTGACCGACATCCACCATCGAAGGAGTTAAGTGGAGCAAAAGTTTTAGAACAACTTGAAGTCATTAGAAATATGAAATTGGATACTCGCAAGCAGAAGCATACTAAAGCTGAGCTATATTAGATGAAGCGAAGTCTATTTTTTGAACTACCATACTGAAAGTAGCTACTACTTCATCATAACCTGGATGTAATACACATTAAGAAGAATATTTATGATAATGTCATCAATATAGTGTTGAACATCATAGGAAAAATAAAAGATAATTCAAAAGCTCATCTTGATTTGCAAGAAATGGAAGTACGACCAGAGTTGCATTTAGTTCATCAAGGTAGTAAATTTTTTATGCCACCTGCATGTTATTCACTATTTAGCAAGGAGAAAAAAAATTTCTATGGATGATTCAAAATCATAAAATTTTCTGATGCTTACACTTCAAATGTATCGTGATGTGTTGGCAACAATAACGGCAATATCTCTAGCATGAAAAGTCATAACTCCCATATGATGATGCAGTGCTTGATTCATGTGGTGATAGCGGCTATCTGAGTGGTGATGTTCAAGCTGCATTGATTGAGTTGAAAGTATTTTTTTGAGAACTATGTTACTGAAAGTTGAAGATTAACTTAATTGAAAAGTTTGAGAAGAATATTATGCTTATTCTTTGTAAGTTAGAAAAAATCTTTTCACCATCATTTTTTGATGTTATGGTGCACCTAGCTGTTTGTCTTCCAAAGAAAGCTTTTCTAGCCGACCTGGTACATTATCAGTGGATGTATCCTATTAAAAGATAAAGAAATCATAATCTCTTTGACATATTAGTTGTAAGATATAAATATATTAGAACTCTTTAAATTACTTTTTATTTATAGATTCTTGTGTACCCTAAAAAAGTATATGTGCAATAAGGCACAACCTAAAGAGTTCAAAGCGGAAGCATATATAGCTATAGAGTGTCTCACATTCTGCTCGATGTATCTTGACAATATCGAAACAAGATTCAATCATACAGATCATAACACTGACCATAAATAAGATGATGATAAACCAACACTGTCCATATTCAAACAAACGGTTCGACCTATGGGTGGAAGAAAATATGAGTTTATGGACGTGAATGAGATATCCAAAGCACACTTGTATATTCTAAATAATTATGAAAAAATTAAAGATTTAATTGAGTAAGAATTATCTTAGCATAATTTTAGTATTCTAATTAATTTTTTTCATGTTGATATAAAATTAAAAATTATAATTTATTGCAGTGAGCACAAAAATATACTATCTAGAAAGAATAATATAAATGTTGATGATTGATATAGAACAAAATTTGCAAAATAATTTGGAAACCATATAAGTTTCACGACTATTATATTATATTTTTATAATTATGCAATTAATTACTTATACCAATATAATTTTTTATGCTATATTGTAAATAAAATCTAAGCATTTCAATAAAGAAAAGGATGCGATCGATGAGTTATACAATTTAGCAAGTGGCCTCGATCGAAAGGTTAACTACTACACATCCTATATCATTGGAGGAATGAGATTTCATACAAGAGAGCTTGAGATGCAAAGATGGACTTAGAATAGTGGGATTGCTATGATAGGATATGAAGGAGAAGAGGAGATTGAATATCTTGGTGTATTGATAGATATCATAGAATTAAAGTATGGGTCCAAAATTTGTTATTCTTATTTTAATATGAATAGTGAGATATTAGCAATAAGAAGATCGGTATTCATATCGATCTACACTTTATCAGTGTAAATTTTGCACGAACATGGTACCAAAATGTACCATATATATTAGCAACTTAATTGAAACAAGTAATATATTTAAAAAATTTAAAATATCAAGATGATTGACATGTCATACAAAGAATAATACCTAAAGGCATATATGATATACCAACCCAACTAGAGATGGATGATAATTCAAATCTACATGAAGAGGAAGCTTTTCAAGGGGAAGAACAAACATTGATCGAGCACCTTATTGATAAAGAACTTATGACAGCTCTTTTGAATAGGACTAATCTATCATCCAATGAAGTTGAAGCTAATTTTATATTTAATCTTGATGATTTAGAGGACGATGATCGATTCATAAATGAGATGAGATAGAAGATGATACATTAATCAATTATTATGATTTGGAGGAGGATCTAGAAATTGAGGATGCAGATATTGATAAGTAGATCTATATTCTTTGTTGAAATTTCTCTTGCAATAATGGTATGCAATATAATTTTATTCATTAGCATTTACATATTTTTTATTATTATTGTTCATTATTATATTTATTTATATGTCAAGCTAATTATATGCATAGTTTAAGCATTGCAGGTATGGTGCCAGGAGAGAGACGATGATGTTCAAGTTTCTAGACTATCCCTGAGCCTTCCTCCATTTTCACTATTGCACCATCAGAGTCGCCAGAGGGTCTTGTAGAAGCAGGTCCGAATGAGGTGGGTTTGAGTGAGGCAGGCCCAACTGGTATTTTAATATTTTCTATATAATAAAATTTGATTTTAATTTATCTATTAGGTTTATAGATGGCTATCATACTAATAATTTATTTATTATTTTTTTAGGCTATTCTTTGATGGTAGTGAGACGAGGATGAGGTCTGTCGAAGAACCTCATCCTTGAGCATTCGAGATGCGAGCATGAGGGACAATGCCTCTGCATCGAGATTCTGCCAGGCCTATTAGGGGATAGTGTGAGCCATGGTAGACTAAGCTGAGCATCATTTGCCTAGCTTTACCCCGATGATGCTCTTCGATTGGCATCAGGTTATACGACCTCAGAGGAAGGTCTTTTATAGCCACTTATAAATACAATAATATTTATTTAAATATTTAATTAGCATCATATTCTTATGATATTTGTTATTGGCAGGCTATATTTAATATTGTTAATTTTGAGCACGATCGCGTGTAGTGAGCTATAGATGATCATCTATGCTCGCATTTTTAGGAGTACGAGTATTACATTCATTGCCACTGGTATGCTATAGTGCATGACTAAGGGGTGGAGATAGCGCAATAATAGCCAAATGACAGCATCAGTATCAAGAACTGGGCTGTCATATGCTGTACGTACAAGGATCCATCATATCAGATAATATTTTTTTTATTTAGAATTTAATAATAAATTATTTATTTTTAAATGTAGTTACTTACTAACTAATTTGCTTGTTAACTGTGCAGGATTGATGTGCCAAAAATGCCACAAATTGGACGAGACAGATAGTCTTGCATTATAGGGGTTTGAGGCTATTTGCTCACCACATAGAGCAGATGATAAGTAATTTTTATTTATCATATTTTAACTCTTAACTATTTTTAAAAAAAATTATTAATTATTTTCAAATTGTAGAGAAATGTAGAGAGTGGCGAGCTTCCTGGTAGGATTAAGATCTACCAGTGGATCCATTAGCGATGGTCAGGAGACTGGACGGTCGAGAGCTAGGAGCTTTATATAAATTTTTCCAACTATTTTTTTATTGGCATTTTAATTTTTAGTACAAACTTAGAATTGCTATAAATTTAATTTTCAGAATCGTATGATAGATATTAGATCTCAGCCAACCCCAGAGGACTCGACTACATCCATAGATGATAAGATCTATGATCAGGTGCTTAGTACGAGATTCTATTATGTTAAGAGATTAGGTTATGGGATCAGAGCTCCTATATCTTCACATTCATCTAGGACTGACATCCATGCTATCTATGATATCCGACTGGTGAAGATATAGAGATAGATTGTTGAAGATCGACAGCAGGCTACTAAGTTAACTGCACGTGTCGACGAGTATCAACTATTCCAGATATAGATGATGGAGTGAATGGCGCAGATAGAGCAAATAATGCAACTAATGAGGTAGCAACAGACTGGTCTGAGCTTCTATAAGCACTTCCCTCCTTCGATCCATTCTCTTGATCCAAATACGATCGATGCTTGATGGTCAATGGCCTATTTTTATATATTTTTATTTTTATTTTGGATCTTTTATATTTATAAAAAAATATTTTTTATAATTATATTTTTATATAATAAAATAATAAAATTTATTTATAGATGAAATGATAAAATTTATTTATGAATTTATTTTATAAACTTTTTATTTTAATTTTATAAATTATAAATATAAATATTTAAAATATAAATTATAAAATATATTTATTTATAAATTTTTTAAAAAATAATTTATGACATAATTATTTATGATAAATTATTTCTATCATAAATAATTTATTATTTATGATAAAATATTTTCATCATAAATAAAAAATTATTTATGATGGAACATATCCATCATAAATAAAAAATTATTTACCATGAAAAATTTTCATTACAAATAATAGTTTTTTAATAAAAATATTTTATCAAAAATAAAAAAAATATTTATGATGAAAATATTTTATTACAAATAATTCATTATTTATGATGAAATATTTTCATTACAAATAATTTTTTATTTTTGATGGAATATTTTCATCAAAAAAAACTACTATTTATGACATAAAATTTTGGTTTTCTGTCATAAATAATTTAATGAATAAAAAAATTTTGATGAAAATTTTTCATCATAAAAAAAATTTATTAGCGACAAAAATTAAATTTTCATTGCTAATTATTATTTGCAATCCAATTTTTTGTGATGAAGAATTAGCAATGCAAATTCCATCGCTAATAATTATTAGCGATGAAAATTAATTATTTATGATGAATTTTTGCATCGCAAAAAATAAGTTTTGTTGTAGTGCACGTTGCTAGATGTCAATCTTAACTTATAAATTCTTATAAATTAAAAATTTTAATTCAATAATTAATTAGAATAAGTTTTAATTAATTGATGTACTTGGATTTAATATGTTTTGGGCCTAATTAATTTGAAGAGTTCTAATTAGATTAGGTGTGCACAAACCTAAGCCTACTGCTAGCTAGATGTGGAATCCAATAGATCATACATAAAAAAGAAAAATTGATCAAAGACTTGAGATTAGGCCATAAAGGACCTAATTGAATTTAGATTTATGTGAAATCCTAGAGGATTTTGGATATACATGATAGCACATGTTTAAACTCTAGAATCTCACTTGGATTCCTTATACCACAAGGCTTTGATTGATTAAAGGTTAACATTATAAGGAGATAAAGTCCAAAGAGTTTGGATGTCCACCTATCTCTCTTCCTATAAAGAGGAGTGAACACCCCTCTTGAAATCATCCAAAAAAAAAAAAAAGAGCCCACGTCCCTTTTGAGATCACACGTGAAGGCCATTACACATCCAAGAGTTGGATGCCCAAGAGAATATTCACATGAACATCATTACATGTCCAAGAGTTGGACGCCCAAGGGGTATTCTCATGTAAGATTATTTTCGGGCTAAGACCCCAAGAATAGTTCTTGACAAAGAGAAAAGAAACCAAAAAAGATACTTGGAAAAAGGAAGAAAGAAAAAGAGGGTATGCTAGATTCCTTGAGAAGGGATTGAAGAAAAGGTTGAGGGAGAGTCCTCGATTTGCTCCAATGTAAATCACTGTTAGAGGGCATCCACTTGGGTATCTTATAGAAACCAATCAAGCAACGAGCAATCTAAGATCGTCTTGGAGGTATATCCCCATTTGTTTTCATGTTTTATTGGCTATCTCTCTGTGTTTGATTGTAATTATCAAGGTGATTTTGGGTTTGAGGTTTAAATCAAATGTAATCAATCATCGATGCATGTTAAAGATTTTAAAATCCTACCTTCTGCTATGCATACGAAAATAGAACCTTTATGCCTTTGAGAAATTAGTAAGCCTAAGATAAAGTCAAGGCTCACATCTTCCCAAGGAGCACCAAGAAACGGTAGAGTATAAAGACCAGTATTTTGAGAATGAGACTTAGCCAAGTAATAGGTCCTACACTGCATGATGTAGTAAATAATATCTCGAGACATATGAGGTAGAAGTGCTCTCGAAGAAGCGACAAAGTCTTGTTTCTTCCAAAATGCCCAGTAAATCCTCCTTCATATGCTCCCTTGATGATAGCAAAACATAGAGAGTAATTAGGAATGAATAAAAAATCATCCTTGAAGAGAAAACCATCTTGAAGTAAGAGGAGTCGACATGGCCCCTTAGAATAATCTTCCCAAATCTTACTAAAGAAGAGGTCATCCTTGTAAATCTCCTTGAGAACATCAGAGATTAAAATCTTCAATTGCATGGTAGAAAGCAAGGAGTGCCTTTGGCTTAAAGCATCTGCTACTTAGTTTTGCATGCCCTATTTATGTTTGATATGAAAAGTATAAGCTTGAAGAAATTACCCACTTTGCGTTATTAAAGTTGAGTTTATGTTGGCCATTAATATACTTTAAAGCTTCATGATCAAAGAGAAATGAACTCTTCGAAGATGAGATAAGGTTGCCAATGTCCCGAAGCTCAAACAATAGCATAGAACTTCTTATCGTAAGTAGAATAGCTTTTACAAGAATTCACAATAAGAAAATAGAGTATTAGCGATGGACATTAGCGATGATATTTTTGCCATCACTAATAATGGATATTAGCGATGAAATTAGTCATGAAAATGCTACCGTCGCTCATAATCTTTTTTACCAATAGCTTTAATGATGAAAGTTTAGCAACTACAAGCGATGGTAGTGGAGATAGCTATACCATCGCTATAGATATTAGCGACAATATTAGGAACGATAATTAGCTGTCACTAATACTAAGTAATTTTATTTTTTAATTAGATTTTATAATTATTAGCAATGATGGATAATCATTAGCAATGGTGTTCTACTGTCGCTAATAAAAAGTAATTTTATTTTTTTTAAATTTGATTATAAGATTATTAGCAATGAAATTATATTATTAGTAATAAAAAAAGCCATTGCTAATATTAATAATTAAAATATTTTTTAAATTTTTTAAATTATTTTTTTAAATTATTAATGATGATAAATTAAGTCATCGCTAATAGTCATCGATAATTAATTAATTTAATTTTAATTATAATCAATTTTTTTAAAAAAAATTATATTTATTAGAAATAGCTTTTTCATCGCTAATAGTACAAATTCATCGCTAATATGTATTAGCAATGGCAAAAATACCATCGCTAAATATCATCGCTAATTTAAATTTTTTTTCTATTTTTCTCTGAATATGACATAATTTTAAAATTTAAAGTTCATCTTCATCATTCATTATCTAAATAATTATCATTAAAATATCATCATAAAAAATCATCTTAATCTGATAGCCCTAGCTATGTCGATCAATAAAATTTAATTTTGATGGTCATGAATGACTACATAATGATCTGATAGATAGAGACCACTAATGGATCTAAAAACTTGCAATGATAATCTCGATGATATTTATAGCATATTATTAAAATTTTACTTCAATCAAACATCATTATTATGGTCAATTTAGTATGAAATGATTTAAACTATTAAATAAAAAATGAGTAATCAAAAGGCCAAATGGTATTCAATTATAAGATAATTTTTTAGATAAATAATTTTTATTAATATTTTAATCATCTATATAGTGGTGATCATAAAATTCAAACCGTGCGTATATGAATGATCCAAAACTATATGTCTCTTGATGCTCATTCTTAAAGTTTTTAAGTAATTATACTTATGCTTTTGTAAGATCTACTTAACGTGGATGGTTCATATACGTGCAATTTGAATTTTATGATCATCATCATACTAATGATTAAAGTTATAGCAAAGATCATTTATCTAAAAAATTGCCTTAATCGGACGTCGTTTGGCCTTTTGATCACTCATTTTTTATTTAACGATAGAAATCATTTCGTACTAAATTGATCATGATAATAATATTCAATTAAAGTAAAATTTTGATAGTATTTTATAAATATCATCAAGATTATTATTATATATTTTTAAACTCATCGGTCGTCTCGATCTATCATATCATCATACGGTCATTCATGGCCATCAAAATTAAATTTTATTGATCAATATAGCTAAGGCTATCGGATCGAGGTGATTTTTTATGATAATATTTTAACAATAATTATTTAGATAATGAATGATAAAAATAGATCTTAAATTTTAAAATTATATCATATTCAAAAAAAATAAAATTAGTAATGGCATTTTTGTCGTTGCTAATATGGTATTAGCGACGCATTGTTAACTATTAGCGACGGCTAAAGCCATTGCTAATAATTTTAAAATTTTTAAAAAGGTTTTAGTTATAATTATAATTAAATTAATTAATTACTAATGGCTATTAGCAATGGCTCTATTTGTTATCGCTAATAATTTTGAAAAAAATATTTAAAAAATTTTTAAAAATAAATTTTAAAATTTATTATTATTAGAGATGGCTCTTTATTTTTAGCAATAGAGTCACCATCATAAATACTTCTACCGATGGTATTAGCAATTATCAATTTGTCATTGCTAATACTCTGCCAAATTTTTGCTCTTCTCATGATTCTCCTCCTGTCGATGCCGAAACCCCCCTCAACCCCTCTTGACCCTCCTTTCCTCCCTCCAACTCCATCCCTCCCCTCCCCATCCCTCCAGTGTCCCACGACCCCGAGCCCACGTCTCTCCACACCCATGGCCACTCTCTCATTGGCACCCAAACCCCTAGACCCCTTTCCCTCCTCCCCATCCCATCCCTCCAACGTCCCACAGCCTCGAGCCCACGTCCCTCCACCCCACGGTCGCCCTCTCATCGATGCCCAAACCCCACTTTCCTCCCTCCCTGCCCCATTCCTCCCCGCCCCATTCCTCCAACACCACACGACCCCAAGGCCGCAGCCTCGGCCCCTCCTCGCCTGAGCCCACCAGTGCCCTCCTATGTGGCCACCTCGAGCTTGCCATCCCAGCCCCACCTCGAGCTTGCCTCCTATGTGGCCACCTCGACCCCGCCGCTCCGACCCTACCTTGCCTACGGTCGCCCTAACCCTACTGGTGCCTCCTATGTCATGGCCCCGAGCCAGCCACCTCGGCCCCACCTTCTAACGGCCTCCCTAACCATAAGCCCCTTGTCACCTCCTGCCTCCCTGAACTTCTAGCCATGAACCCCTAGCTGCTTCTCACTTCCCCAAGCCCCCGGTCCACCTCCCCCCAGTCTCCCATAGGTGCTTTCTTTTCTACATGTCTCCATTTTTTTCTTTTCTCTTTTTTTTTGCTTGGAACCCTTCTTGAGTCCTTCTTGCAGGTGCTTCCACCTCAAGTGCAATCCTTCCCACATATATTCAAAAAGGAAAAAGAAATGAAAAGAAAATGAAGGGAAAAAGAAAAAAAAAAGTTGAACAATCTATGCGGGAAAAGGTCTTCCTTTTTAACTTCTCAACATTCTTTTGTTTTTGTTGATTTTTTCTATGTTTTTCTCTATATTTTCCTCTATTGTATCCATTCTCAAAGTCTCAATCGGGTGGGAAGCGGGATCCTCATCGAGATGATAAGGTAAATGTGGCTTGCAAGGTCTTTGATTGTAGTGAACCTTCTCTACTATTCCATCTAGGTGATCTTGATTATGTTCAATGTTATATCCTTTATTTTATTTTTAATTTTTATTTATATATTAAATTTATTTATTTTTAGAATATGTTGTCTCTAGTATGTATGCATGTATGTCAAGTGTGTTATGTACATATATAGTTTTATATAATTATGTTTCTAAAATATTTATAAAGTTGAAGTGTAGGGACTAGTTAGAGGATAGAAGAAATTAACAAACAAAAAAAGATTAAACTATCAATGCTTAAAACCTATTGATTATTCTTACCTCTTCTATATTAATTTTTATTTGAATACATAGAAAAAATATTTATTTTTAATAGTTTTATATTATCCAAACTATTGGTGCAGAATCTGATTGACGTCGGATCGAGCTGGAGTTGAGGAAGAAGAGGTCGCCGCTGGTGACCTACAAAATAAAGTCCCATCCAGAGTCAGTGGTGGTGGCTCCGACAGGATCCTCTGATGATCAAGTCAGCTCTTCTGACCAACAGGAATGGAGTGCTTAGAAAAAAATTTAGCAAAATTTTGAGAAGGAGAAGAGAGCTTAGAGAAAATATATCTGGAGGGTCCCTTTTATAGATGGAGTCTGAGGTAGATTAATAGTGACAATTGTAACCATCCGATCATAGGCCCCTCGGAGCCATGTGAAATTTATTATGAAGAGAGGTATCCCCTCGGAGCCATGTGAAATTTATTATGAAGAGAGGTATCGCTCATAATAGACTAATAATGATAATTGTAACCATCCGGTAGTGGGATCACCTGTAGTAGATTGATAAATGATAGTCGTAACCGTTCGGTAGTGATGTCGTCTATTCATTGAGATTTAATAGTCGAAGTTCAAATATTGGTTAGTGAAGAACTTTGACATATATCAATTTCAAAGAAGTTCAGACTTCTAAAGAAAATACGGTTAGAGGGGATCCTCCGAAAGGAATACTACTTAAAATCTGAAAGTAATCCATTGAAAAAATCCGACTGAAGGAGAAATTCAGTAGGAGTTCAGCTCATGTAGGAATCTGACTAAAGGAGAGGTCTGAAAGAAGTTCGACTCCTGAAGGAATCCGACTGAAGAAGAGATTTGGAAGGAGTTTGGTACCTATAGGAATCCGACGGAAGGAGAAGTTCAGAAGGAGTTTGGCTCTTGGAGGAATCAGTCTGAAGGAGAGGTCTGACTCCTGGAGAAATTTGACTGAAAGAGAAGTTTGAGAGGAGTTCAACTACTGGAGAATTTTTGATTGAAGCTTTTCTATGATTATCAGTTACATTAGGCTAGGTAGCAGACTGAACTTCGATGGAAGCGAGGTTTATCCCCAATAATAGTCCTCCCACTTTCAAATTCGAAATTTGAAGAAAGAGTACAAAAAAGATGACTGTCGAAGTTCTTTTTCGGGCTCTGCGTCTGTTGATGTTGAAGCTCGAGGAAGATCTTATCTTCCATGGAGGTTGAGAGAGATCTTATCTTCTTTTGAAGTTGAAGCTCAGAAGCGATCTTATCTCCTGTTGAAGTTGAAGCTTGGGGGAGATCTTATCTTCGATCGAGTCAGGGCTTCTCTTCTCATCTCGTCTAAAATGAACGAGGTCTTCGACTTTACTCACGTTAGAATGAGATTCTCCTCCTCATGTTAGGATGAAATTCTCCTCCTATTCCTACTGGGCTGTAAGGGAACATTAGGATTATTGTCAGGGCCTTTTTTCTCATCTCGTCTAAAATGAATGAGATCTTCGATTTTGCTCATGTTAGGATGAGGTTCTCCTCCTATTTCCTTAACGGACTGTGGGGGCACATGAGGACCATCGTCGGAACCTCTCTTCTCCCCCCATCCCGTCCTAAAATGAACGGGGTCTTCGACTTTGCTCACGCTTAGGACGAGGTTCTCCTCCTGTTCCTAATGGCTGTGGGGGCACATGAGGACCGTCGTCCTCGCTTCTCTCCCCCATCCCGTCCAAATGAACGGGGCCTTCGACTTTGCTCACGCTAGGACGAGGTTCTCCTCCTGTTCCTAGCCGGCTGTGGGGGCACATGAGGACCGTCGTCCTAGCTCTCTCTCCTCATCTCCGTCCTAAAATGGACGGGGCCTTCGACTTTGCTCACATTAGGACGAGGTTCTCCTCCTATTTCTAATGGAGTGTAGGGGTGCATTAGGACCGTTGTCAGGACCTCTTTCCTCATCTCATCTAAAATGAATGAGATCTTCGACTTGCTCACATTAGGATGAGATTCTTCTCCTGTTTCTAATGGATTGTAGGAGCATATTAGGGTCATTGTCAGGGCCTCTTCCCTTATCTCATCTAAAATGAATGAGGCCTTCGACTTTGCTCACATTAGGATGAGGTTCTCCTCCTATTCCTAATGGACTATAGGGGCACATTAGGACCGTTGTCCGGGCCTCTTCCCTCATCTCATCTAAAATAAATAAGATCTTCGACTTTACTCACGTTAGGATGAGATTCTTCTCCTGTTTCTAACAAACTATAGGAGCACATTAGGACCGTTGTCAGGGCCTCTTTTCTCATCTTGTCTAAAATGAATGAGGCCTTTGACTTTGCTCACATTAGGATGAGGTTCTTCTTCTATTTCTAGCAGACTGTAGGGGTACATTAGGATCATTGTCAGGGCCTCTCCCCTTATCTCTTCTAAAATGAATGAGATCTTCGACTTGCTCATGTTAGGATGAGATTCTCCACCTATTCCTAACATGGCCACTTTTGATTGCTTCTTTCCTCCTATTCTTCTTTGAAGGCATTTTTTAGGATTGAGGGAGAGGATGGAGATGAACCTTAAAGAAGAAGATCCATAGGATTGATTGAGCACTCCTTTAAGAATAAGGGTACCTTAGGAATAGAGGGTCCTTCCTCTAGTGTCAATCCTGTTGGTGCAGAATCTGATTGACACCGCATCGAGTTGGAGTTGAGAAAGAAGAGGTCATCGTCAATGACCTACAAAATAAAGTTCTATTCGAAGTCGGTGGTGGTGGCTCTGGCAGGATCCTCCGACGATCAAGTCAGCTCTTCTGGCCAATAAGAATGGAGTGCTAAGAAAAGAATTCAACAGAATTTTGAGAAGAAGAAGAGAGCATAGAGAAAATATATCTGGAGGATCCTTTTTATAGACGAAGTTCGGAGTAGATTAATAGTGACAATCGTAATCATCCGATCATGGGCCCCTTGGAGCTATGTGAAATTTATTATGGAGAGAGGTGTCACTCGTAATAGACTGATAATGATAGTTATAATCATTCGGTAGTGGGATCGTCTGTAGCAGACTGATAAATGACAGTCGTAACAATCTGGTAGTAAGGTCGTCTGTTCGTTAAGATTTAATAGTCGAAGTCTGGAGGAAGCAAGCATTGGTTAGTGAAGAACTTTGACATATATCAATTTTAGAGAAGTTCAGACTCCTAACGGAAATACGACTAGAGGGGATCCTCTGAGAGGAATACTAGAAATCTGAAAGTAATCTACTAGAAGAATTCGAATGGAGTTCGACTGATGGAGAAGTTCAGAAGGAGTTTGGCTCCTGAAGGAATCCAACCGAAGGAGAAGTTCGAAAGAAGTTCGACTTCTATAGAAATTCGATCGAAAAATAAGTCTGAAAGAAGTTCGGCTCCTGTAGGAATCCGACTGAAGGAGAGGTCCGAAAGGTGTTCGGCTCCTGTAGGAATCTGACTAAAGAAGAGGTTCGGAAGGAGTTCGACTCCTAGAGGAATCAGTCTAAAGGAGAAGATCGAAAGGAGTTCGGCTGCTGGAAAATTTTCGATCGAAGCTCTTCTATGATTATCAGTTACATTAGGCTAGATAGAAAACTAGACTTCGGTGGGAGCGAAATTTATTTCCAACATAAATTTTTGGCAAATTATCCTAAAAAAGATTCTAAATACTTTGGAATAGCCCTATACACTTTGATTCAAGGTTCAGATTAACCTTCCCAAGTTTTGGAACCCTTCAAAACTTAAATTCAAAGTAGCAAGCAATAAAAGATAGTTTATAATGACAAACAAAAATTAGCTCCTCAATGAACATAATGATCATTAAATATACTTTACTTAGAATGGAAGAAGCTTTTGAGAACACCCTCAGATAGAATGAAGAGTTGAATCTACTTTTGAGAGATGGTGAAGGTTCAAATGAATGCTTCTTTGATTTAGAGCTAAAAAATTTTTTTAATTCTTTTAACCTTAATTTCTCTTGAGTTTTTTTTTCCTTTTGAATGCTTTTATACCTTCAATCAATATTCAAAAATGAGTAATAGCCATTTAGAGGTATTGGAGAGTATTTATTGGATATTTAATGCACTAAAAATGGATAAAAAAACTAGCCATTACGAAAATTTTCATCATAGGAGTCGACCCTTAGCCATTTAGAGGTATTATAGTATATTTATTGGGCATTTAATATGCTAAAAATAGGCTGAAAGATTAGCCATTATGAAAATTTTCATCGCAGGGATCGACTCATCGATCATCCCCAGGCACAGGGATCAACACATGGGTCGTTGCCTGTAACAGAATAGAAACATCCCATTTCTATTTTTAGATGGCAGGATAGCAGGAGTCGACCCCTTTAGGGGACGACCCTTTTGTGTGCCACTAAATTATTTAATTATAAATTTTTAAAAAAAAATTAAAAAAATTATTAGCAACGGCATTCACGTGGCACCTACCGTCACTAATAATTTTTTAATTTTAAATTTAAAAAATAAAAAAAAAATATTAGCGACGATATTAGAGATAAAAAAATATCATCATGAATAGTTTTTTAAATTTAAAGTAAGAAAAAAATATTAGAAATGAAATTAGCAATAGAATATGTCATCGCTAATAGTATTTTAAAATTTTAATTATAAAATTAAAATAAAAAAATATTAGTGATGGTAGCCTCCATCGCTATTATCATCGCTAATAATGGTAATTAGTGATAAGAATTTATGCGATGGACTTTTATCGATGGCTTGCCGTCATTAATAGTATTAGCGACGGCAAATCCCATATTAGCAATGGCATTTAGTCATTGCTAATAGTCATTTTTTTTATAGTGATTATTCAACTTTTCACTAAAAAAAGAAATATGTTTACTTTCTTGGCTAAGGACAGCACCAAGTCCAACATTTAAAGCATCATACTCACACTCAAACCTTTGTTAAAGTCAAAAAGAGAGAGAATAGGAGCCTTAGTCATCTTTCTTTTGATAAGATCAAAGCTCTTTTGAGCCTCCTCGGTACTTTTGAAGTTCCCACCCTTCAAATACTTGGTGATTAGAGAAATAAGAGTGCTAAATTATTGATGAACTGGCAATATAAAATTGCAAGGCCATGAAAACTTTGAATTTCATGAAGAAAAGTAGGAATCAGCCAAGAGAGAATAGCATCCATCTTAAAAGGATCTATCTTGATTCCTTCGAATGAGATAACATAGCCTAAGAACACTAGGCTATTTGTAACAAACACACATTTCTTCAAGTTGACATAAAGCTTTTGCTCTCTCAAGAGTTGAAAAAGCTGACAGAGGTGCTCCATATTCTCCTCAAGGCTTTTTACCATAGACAAGAATATTATCAAAATAGACAACAATAAATTTATCAATAAAAGATTTAAAAATCTATTCATAGGCCTCACAAAAGTACTAGGAGCATTAGAGAGACCAAAGGGCATCACCATCTAGTCATAGAGACCAATTCTAGTTTTGAAAGCCATCTTCTATACATCACTAGGTCCCAAGCAGATTTGATGGTATCCACTTCTAAAATCAATCTTGAAAAAGATGCAAGCCTTATGGAGTTGATCAAGCAAGTCATCAAGATGTGGAATAGGAAACCTATATTTGATGATCTTATTTACTGCTCTACAGTCCACATACTTGCAAAAAGAACTATCCTTTTTTAGTGCAAGAAGGGGAAGAATAGCATAAGGGCTCATGCTCTCCCGTACTAAATCTTTTCTTAAGAGCTCATCAACTTATTATTGAAGCTCTTTATTCTCCTTTGGGCTTACGCGATAAGCCAGCTTATTGGAAAGAGTTACACCAAATACAAGATTAATATAATATTATATGTCCCTCATGGGTGGGAGAAAGGATGGAATCTCCTTCGGCACCATATCATGAATGTATCAAATAGAGGCTTTATCATAAGAGAAATGTAATGAATCTTTTGATTTTTTTCTAATAAAATAAGTGCAAAAGCCTCCTTAGAACCTTCCAAATCTTTATCAAATTAGGATTCTAAAAGAAAATAGCTCCCATCCTCTTTAGAAGGTTTGGGTGCACTATTAAATTTGGAAGGCCTAAGATGATCTTTGTCCCATCTTTCACAAAAGAATAGGTATTTTTTATAGCTATTATGGATTACCCTTCTATCATATTATCTAGGGCGGCCAAGCAACAAATGACATGCATTCATAGAAATAACATCATACCAAACTTGACCTTTGTAATATTTTCTAATAGAAAATTCAACTAAGCATCTTTTATTAACTTTATCTCATTTTTTTTTTGAAGTCAAGAAAGCTTGTAAGGGTGTGATTTCCCCTCTATCTTGAGTGGCAATTTCTTCGTGATGGTCTTTGAAACCACATTTAGCAACCTTCACTACCAACGATAACATCACATATCTTGCTATGAGAGATGCAATGAGTATAGAAGATGTTGGCATGAAGCCGTTCATCATCTTTAGCTTAAGAAATATTCAAAGCTTGGTGGATGACAAGAGCTTCATTAGCCTCATCTCCATAGGTGACGCTCACATCCCCTTATTCTTTATCAAGGATAGGAGGTGAGTCTACCGCGGGCTCATCTATTGTCTCCTCTATAGGAGTAAAGACCTTTCAATTGAGAAAATTAGAATAGATATGCCTAAATCCTTTTCATTTGAAGCATTGAATTATGTTGGGGTTAGAGAAAAAAGAATGATTTAAGCTAGAAACCTTCTCATTCTTGGAGATAGAAGAAGATGATGCCTTTGCCATAGAAGCTTTATAAGTTGGAAAAATGCTACGCTGGTTGAAAGTGCTCCCCCAATCTAAAGACCAAGTCCCACCAAGATTTGTTGGCCTTCAAGCCTCCTTCACTTTGAGTTGCCTCTCCACTTTTGTTGCGAGCTGAAAACATCATAAATCTTCCACTTGAGCCCACCCAATAGCGAGCTATAGTTACTCCTTTGGCTTCAAGATGCCACATCTCATCATGAGATGATCAAACTCCTCCATATATATACTCTTTAATGGAGCATTGCTCTTGTAAGAAGTGATGGAGCTTGAGGAAGGTCTCTCGTAGATAGTTCTCGGGTAAAAACTTTTTCTTAAGCTCTTTCTTCATCTCTCCTATAATCTAATCTTTGGCTTGCCCTCATGAGCTCATCGAATTTTCAGTTGCTCCCACCAAATTGAAGCATGCTTCTTCAATTTAAGGGTGATGATCTTGACATTATGGTCATTAGAAATCTCCTTATAGTTGAAGACTCGCTCAATGAAGTTAAGACGATCTATGAATTCATCCGACTAGATGTGACCTTCAAACTCGAGGATGCCCGCCTTAAGATCATCAAAATCTTGTTGAAAACCATCATTCCTTTGAAGATGCTGATGTTGGGGAAGAGCCTCTTCATTAATCAATGCTTGGTTAGAAGCATGGTAGAAAGAGTTAATCCCATCCTCTTCAACACATAAAGCATCATGCTCTGAGGGTTCATTATGTCCCAAAGCCTCCATGCACGATATGCTCTTGGAGGGGTTGCACTTATCTCCTTAAGTCGTCCATTTCTATGTCCCTCAAGTCACATTCATGGGCCCAGGTTGGTATACGGATGCTCGATGATGACAACCAGCCATCCAATCAAAGCCCTAATACCAACTTGATATGAAAAGTTGGAGACTAGAGATTAAATATTTTTATAATCAAATATTATTCATCAATAAAGAAAATCGAACATAAGATCTATTGGGTAGTTACCTAGTATTTAGCCACCATGATAATATTAACTTATAATATAAAGTTATGATTTATTATACTTATTTATATTATGAAGCATATTCATTTCAAATATATTATGATATTTTAATTTTTATAATTAATTATTTTTAAAAAATCAATTCTCTTCTTTTTGAAAGAAAATAAAAAAAATATTTTATTTTATTCTTTATAATATTTTAAAAACCTTATTATTTAAAATATCTTAAATTATACATAATTTTAACATATTTGTATGATCATCAATAATTTTTCTAATATTCTTTAAAAGTAGATAATTCATAATTCTTCTTATTTATAATATAAGTAAAAAATAATAAGTTTTAATATATAATATTTTAAATATTTATATTATAAAATTTATATAAGTAATCCTTAAATTTTTTTATATATTTTAATATAAATTAGATTGGATTAGATCCAAGTTCTTGGTTAAATTTGTTTACATGCAGATTTTTTAGTGATTACATCATAGATCATTTTCAATATTGATAGTAGATTTTATATCATAATTTATTTTTATTTAATTATTAAACTATTTTGACTCATGCGTATTAATTTTAAATTTTATTAAATATATGAAATATCTTTTTCTATAAAGTTTAAATATATATATATTTTTAGTGATTAAATATTATCATCACAAAAAATCTAAATTAGTTTGCGATGATATTAATTTATCATAAAAATAATTTATAAATAATTAATAATAAAAACTATTAGTTATATAATGATATATAGAGGATAAAATTTATTTTATTGATAAATAATTAATATTTAATATTAGAATTATAAATATTGCTAATTAGATTTTATTTAACTATAAAATATTATTCTTACATGATACCATCACAACATTATAAATTTTAGTAATATCTATAATTAATAACCATCATAATATTATAGATTTTTTATTATAATTTTTAAAACCATTATGATAGAATATAATTTCTTATAATAGTTATATGATACTGTCGCTAAATAATAACTTTTACTAATACTCATGATAAAGTGCTATAATATTATATATTTTTTATAATATTTTTTTAAATCATCACTACATAATATTTATAGTAACACTCTTTTTTTGAGTGTTACTAAAATTTTGTTACTATAAATTATTTTTGTTATAGTGTAACACTATTAAGTAGTATATCTTTCAAACTTCTCTCTAAATTTGCTTTATACGGCTAGACTAACCCAAGGAAATTATATACTATTGGAAAGTTTAGTTTCCAACACCTCAAACAGACAGTAATTTGAAGTTTTTTAGACAAAATTATGACTAAATAATTAAAAGTGTGTTAGGCTGATTAGTCCAATTGACTTGGTCTCACATCAATTAGATCTTCATGATCAACTTTGGGAGCATTTAGGTGGATTTGGACAATGTCATTGGAGTACTATAAGAAATCAGGATACCTGTGTTTCTGGTTCATTACACAATTTTGGAGTACTATAGTTTTATATGTTTTGTACTTTTACATATATTATATTAGTTCTATAAAAGTCTCAAATATATCTTATCACATATTTGTTGAATATATATAAAGTTCACTATATCAACCAGATAAAAAAGATAAAGGTTATAAGATTTTGAATATTATTTAATTTGCATTTAGTACATGGTTGCGTAAAATATTACCGTAATGAGGGAATAATATCATATCCTTTTGCTTCTAAGTTTAATTATTTTGTGATGCATCCCTAAATATTTGGACATGTTATAAAATGGGTGGGTCTCTCTCTACCTCCCCTTTCTCTAGATAAAAGATAGCAATATCATTTTTTTGTTTTCAGTTGAAGTATTAGACCATGTTTTAGTTCAATTTAACAAAAGAAATAATTTCAAAAGTTGAAGATAACGTAATAGAACTTTTTCTTATTTGCAAAAAATGATAATTATTGATGTCTCAGTGGTTACCTTTATATACTTATAATGCTAATTTTTTTTGGGATATATATATATATATATATATATATATTATATATATATATATATATATATATATATATATATATATATATATATATATGATTTAATAGTTGCTTCACAATCTTGAGCAACAAAAGACTATTTCTGCTATATATCTTGCTTATTTTATATCCTTATATTATTTATAACACTTAAGTTACTAAAGAATGTAAATAAAAAAGTCACTCAACTAATGTGTGGTACTCTTATTACTTCCTTTGTATTTATATTGTGTATTGTGCTACATAATGTAGTGACATAAACATGGAAGGCAGCATGAGAGAATTTTTCAAGTGATTTTTCTAAGTTAACATAGAATTCTCTAATTATAATTTTACACATTTCTTTTTATTTTTGGGTTCTACTGAATTATGAGCACTTCTTATAAGCCATATATGGAGTTCTTACCTTACAAGATGGTTGTACTTGTCTCTTTTAGTTGGTGTCTTGAAGTTAAGGATAATTTTTATTATTTTTGAAAAGAAATTGCTTCAAAGTAGAGAAAAGTTTTTAAATTAAGTATCAATATTCAACTAAACTACAACATGCACACCCCAAGCTATATATAAAGAGAATAGAATAGATTGCATATGGTAATTTATTGATCTTTGTTCACTCAATTATTCATTTCATGTAAGAGAATATAAATATGATAATTATAAGAAAGGCGACAATTTTTCATACCTTGAATAAAACCATGATAAATTGTATTTGAGAAAGATGCTTTAATCCATGCCAAGCCTTGTCAAATACACAGTCCTTTGCTTATACCTCATCTTCGCTCTCTTTTCGACCTTAAAGTTGGATTATAAAGTTCTTTCTCACAAAAAAAAGAAAAGAAAAAAAAAGGAAATTGGGACTCTACAAGTTATTGAAACATGGTTAATCATAAACAAATAATCAAATTTATTGAGATCCTAATAATGAACTAGATTTCTTAATATATGTTTGTATATATTGGTCCAAACAAGTGCTGTTGCTCCATAATAACCTATTTCATGCTATGTACTTTTTTGTTTTTGTGTTATTCATGCAAATTAATTATTAACATATATATGAAGTATATAGCATTGTAAGTTTAAAATTTAATATAAATTATTCTATAATGTAATAAACTATAATATATAGAAACAAAAGATACATAATGATCACTAAAATATTTTACAATAAATAGCATAAAGTCTCTCTCAGCTGATATTAGAACTAAAAATCTTATAAATGAAACAAAGATATGCCAATATGTATCTGATAATCCAAAACTAAATCTAGATCTATTCACCAATTAACTCTAATATTATTTCAAATATCACAATCAATTTAATATAAATTATTCTATTATGTAATAAGCTATGATATAAAGACACATAATGATCACCAAAATATTTTTCAATACATAACAGAAAGTCTCCATCAGCTAATATTAGAACTAAAAATCTTATAAATGAAACAAAAACATGCCAATATGTACCTAATAGTAATCCAAAACTAAATTTAGATCTATTAATCAATTAATACTAATATTGTTTCACATCCCACAATCATCATTAGGTCATGAATGCATTGTTGCTTGAAGAATAATTAGCATATAACCAACACAATGCACATGATTCAATTTTTTCTCCTTTCCCAATTATTCTTGAATTAGTGCAATATAGTAATGTAATAAATTATGGTAAATAAAAGGCCAAATATATGTTAAAGCAATGAACTATAATGACTGCCAAATAGAAATTGCCATCATTAATATTGGCTTTCTCAATACTAGTTTCTACATAGTGAACGAAGAACTCTTCACAAATCGAGCATCTATATAGAAACTCCCATCATTAACACTAACATCATTAACATTGACACTTTGCAATGCATGGGATATAGTTATTCTCCTTCTTTTTCAACTATTTTTAAAGTATAATTGATAATGTAATAAGAAGGCTTCATTAATATACAAATTTCTGTTGCATACTAACTAATAAACTTAATAATGGCCAAGTAGATTGATACCTGCATCATTGATATTTATTTATATTAACTAGTGAACTTAAATGATGACCAAGCATATTAATATCAATATCACCCTAACTTGTGAGCAAGTTAAAACTGTTTTGGCACAACTAAAATATGATAATTATTTTATAAAATTAATAATAGTTATAACCATAATCTGTACCAATACTAAGTTAATTCAAATGGCAAGACAACCCAATAAATACTTGACATTACTTGAGGAGAATTATGAAAATAAAAAGCATATATATATGCTCGGCAAGTTCTCACATCAATTTGATGGGTGCTTAGTGGAAAAGATAAAAGTAGAAACATTATTAATTGAAAAGAGTAAATACGACGTACCCAAACAAAAGAGTAAATGCGGATTACCATGTTATCGGTCAACTCGCCAAGTTATCTGTCACCAAGTTATCTATGCCATTATAAACTTGGTCAAGTTTTGTCAAGTTAATTAAGTTTCTATGCTAACCAAAGATTGATTTACTGAGTTTTCAACCTAATAAAGTATCAATCAAAGTAACCATGTCGGAAGTGGAATTGGTGCTATTGGCTGTCACATCGTCTCACTTATCCTAATCAGGCCGTAGAACAAAGTCTCTCATTTAATAAAACACTCAAGTAACTAGTCCTTTGATGATGATACGAGTTTAGATGTGCCATATGCATGTCGAACCAGTGAGGCTGAGGTTAAGCAGCGGGTGGTGGTTGGTGAGTTGGGATCCTCAGCTACCATGCATCTTTTGAGCTGTATAACCGGAATAATTGCCATATACTCATTTATCCTTGCAATGTGCTGTGTTTGGCACCCAACACGGCTCTCTTTGTTGGGTTGTGAAATCTTGTGAGGTCAAAGCACACACCATAGAGGATCCCAACACGGTACTCGATCGGCCCTGGCAATGTTTTGGCAGTTACCTGCATGCGTGTGCGCGTGGTACCCACGTAACAGAGCTTACAAAGCGGTTTTCCTTACAAGGCCAAGCAGTTCACCTTGTCCCTGTCTTTCCAAAGAAGACAAAATGACAAACAACTTAGAATAAAAGCAAATGTATTAAAATGTAGAGAGAGAGGGAGACAGAGGGGGGGGGGGGGGGGGTCTATGCAGGTGGGCAAATGAAGGAGTTCGGATCGCTTGGAGATCTGCTCATGATGCGATCCAGCGATTGATGTCATGAAAGAAGATCAGTGATTCTTTCTCGCGAAAGAGACAACCCCAACCCTGGAGAGAGAGAGCCGGCAGCTAAAGCAAACACAAACGTTGGCAACTAACCACATGAGCTCACCTACCATGACTGATGAAGACCACACAAATGCTCGATCAAAGGCGTATCCAACTCCATGGAGTTGTTATTTATTGAAAGTTGGTACTTCATTTAGAAGATATCCCACTAAAAGTTGTGGACCATACTCCTAACAGAACTTCATTCTTTCTATAAATTGTCAAGAAAAAAAAAACAGAGCTTCATTAGATAGCTCCGACCACTAGAGTTCACTGCTTTCCTTGGCTTCCATCACCACTTCTATGCGATAATGTAATTTAAAACATTTTGAGGGGAGAAACTGTCGTAGTTGGCACATGGTTAATTTTAAACACCCCCTTCTCTCTCTATCTCTATCTCCATCTCTCTATCTTCCTCTCCTCGATCTCCCTCCCGCAGTTCCCTCCCTCTCCGAAAAAGAGAAGGATGATTTGGGTCAGAGGAGGAAGATTTTTCAGCTTTACTGTGGAGTCATGACCTCCATATTTTGAGCTGTGTTGAAAAAGGTGAACAGATAATTAGCATGTTCGAAGAATATAAGACATACTTGGTCAGTCAGGTGAGCTATGTTGCGTACCAATGTACAAGATTAGATGTGCTCACAAGTATTAGCTGTTCCTTCCTTTCCTTTTATATTTTTACGTGCGTGTGCGAATGTGTTTGTGTGGGGGGACGGGGGGGGGGAGGGGAAGGGAGGGACGAGAGGAGAAAGGAGAGAGAGAGAGAGAGAGGCAGCTTAATTTTCTATGATTTCATCGTTACTACATGAACTTCATATCGATCAAGTAGCATTCAATTGAAATCAACCTAAATAGTGTTACAAATAACCATTGCTTGCTAATTCTAAGACAACGGAGGGTTGACATTGTTTCCACCGAGCTAAAAGATTTCATCTCTTCACAGGGGGAAAAGTTCCCCCTATTGAATATGCATGGAAAAAAGACACCATAGGTTGGTCGGCGTACTGAAGAAAAGAGGCACCACCTTTCTTTGTTAATGAATAAAAAAGGATGGGAAAGCAAAAAGATACGAGAACTGCCTAGGGAGTAACAGTGAAGATATATGAACAAGTTTCAGTTCACTGTTCCTGGTTTTCACTGAATAGAAATCTGATATTTTTGGACCAAGAAGGTGGTCATACTCTATGAAATAATTTTCTTGCTACTAACCATCACTATGTGTCTTTTCTCTTCAAAAAAAGGGAAAACATCATTACATGTATTGTTTACCGATCACACTTCATAAACCTTAAAGGTCTGTTCTCTATGCATTACAATCTGTCCCACTCTAATCCATTCAAAGATAATATGCAGTGATATGTTGCAACCAATTTCTTAGTGACATGTTGCAACCAAGTACTTAACTGACTATTTAGTGTTTTTATAACTAGAACTGTTCTTTTATTACTATTAATAACGAGATGTAATTGTGCAAATTCAGAAGCCTTCCACACATAATTTTATGAATATTTCACTCGACAAATTTCTATATTTTTCACTTATAAACTTCTATGTATATTGCTAATGCTTATCAAAGTGCTGTTTATACCATATTTTTCACGTTTCATAGCAGTGTATATGTTTCTTATATCGTCTTTTACCAATAATCCTAACTTAGATAATATGACTATTGTTATTATTTTCATAGAATGGAAGCTATATATTGATGATCCAACCAGTATTACTACTCGAAAAACAAATTAGTAAAGATAAGCAGTAAATTCCTTAAGGATCGATTTTTTTTTCCTTTTTTTTTTCTGTGTGTGTGTGGGGGTGGGGGGTAAGAAATTTCAGCATCTTCCTCTTTGAGCCTGTTTACTATATATCAGAAAAATTCAAGGTCGAACAGACAACGAAAGCAAGGCTGATACCCCAAGGACTGTCCACTTGATAAAGCATGGCAAGGATATCACACACCCAAACATGCTACCGAACCACCATATCAACCAATCACCTCAGGGAGCCTATCCTCTGAAATTACCTACAAAAAAAAAAATACAAGAGGAAAAAGTAGAAGAAGAAGAAGAAATTTCATAGCTTTAGCTTGCTCTTGATAAAACACTTGATGATGCTATTGCACCAAGGCCCAGGGCAACACATACCTTCACTCCAAATCCCATGGCATGTTAATCCGTTTCAGGGCTTGAAGTGGTAGAAGGTTATATAGGCTGTCAAGTCATACCCATCAAACTTTGTGGCTGTCCGATTTGAGATCAATCTTTTTGTGGCTGTCCGATTTGAGAGGAGGTGAACTTTGACTTGTGGGTGGAGTTCCCATGTGATAATATAACAACCTCTCTCTCTCTCACGCTCGCGCGCGCGCGCATAAAGAGAGAGAGAGAGAGAGAGAGGAGGGGGAAGGTGAGAAGGTTGGAGGGTGCCATCGGTTAATTGGAGAACAGTGTGGAGGGGTGGATTACTTGGTGGGATGGCTTACCAATATGAGAGGTTAGATGTGCTCGTTGACTTTTCAACCTCGGTTTGTGGACACAAACGCATGCGCCACTTCTTTTATCTACCCACACCAACTTCTTACGTTCCAAAAGAATATTTATATATCTCTTTATCAGGAAAAAAAAAAAAATCATTATCTCTAAGAGATGGACAGTAAACAAGATCCTGGTCACAGGAGCTTCAAGAGAACAAAGAGCTCCGCAGAAAAAAAAAAAAAGATACGACACATGCCCGTTGGTTGGCCTCAAACATGAACATGCATGTAACTGAGATACAAAAGGTGTGTCCATCCAAGTTGAATTGCTAGAATAATTCACCCAGTTCTCCAAAGCAGAGATTAATCTCTGACCAAATATTCACTCAGTACTGCCATCTATCTCAGCGAGTCACATGCATGGTCCTCATGCCAATGATGCACCATCATGCTACTGCGTACATATCTCCCTGTCACTTCATGACCTTGCAATAGAGAGACGGGCGGCGGCCTATTGATTTAGGTAGACTAAGTGGTAAATTTGCAATAGAAGTTCCTTGGAACCTATATAATACTATATATATATATATATATATATATATATATATATATATATATACACACACACACAGAGAGAGAGTATGAATTCTCATAGAGTAATTTATACTCACATTCGATGCTGCGCTGCCTTCCACCCATGACATACATAGCATCATTGGAACAAGGGCACACTTTGTTGAAATATTCGGCTGCCTTTAACTATTAGAATATAAAATGCATGGAGTGATATAAAAAGTAATATAGTTTTATCATTAACTAATTGGTACACTACAAAAAAATTATCAATCAGCTGATAAAATATTTAGACAACATTTTTTACTTATTTTTTATGATGAATTATTTTATCATAAATTATTTATATATTAATAATATTATTTATTTTATTATAAAATCTTAAATATTTTATGATAAATTACTATTTTAGAAATAGGGCATTGGCTATGAACCAGTGATGCAATTTTTTCGTTGCCAAATATTTTAGATGACAAAATTTATATTTTAGCGGCAAAAAGTTTTTGTGGCTAAATGCACAAATTCTTGTACTAAATAGCACCGCCAAACTAATACCTCATACTAAATTGAAATTTAATTACAAATTATTTTCTCCAGCTGGCAAGGCCACAAGTTTTACACGGAAGGAACGGGACAAAAAGTTTGTATAAAAGCTATTGTATGGTAAAAGATATGGATATTTTAAACTGTGGTTTTCAACAAGAAGCTCGTGGTCATGGCAAATTAATGCTAAAAGTAAACATATATTATATTTACTCCCAGCCTAATTTGCCATGAAGGATTTGCCCTCCTGATACAGAATTGCACACCCCATGTCGCTCATTGCCATTCTACAATACAACTGAATATGTTGCTCATGAACAAAATTAAAGTGCTTCAGAGAAGCCATTTGGTATGGTGGAACTTCTTTAAAGAGATAATAACGTTGGAAGGTGAACTACCATCATAAATGTTAATTATTTTATTTGATTGTTTGATCTAGACTGGTTCATCTAGTGGAAGGTTCACTTTCTTGGGCACGTGTGATTCCGGTGGCAACTAACCCCCCTAATTCTTAAGCAGGTCAGATGCATGACCAATAAAGAAATACAATCTTCATAAGATATGCATAAGCAAATGCAGTCATACATGTACATTCATTTTAATGCATTTTGATATTGATGCAAAGTGAAACATAATGTTATGAAATGTTTGTTTGTGTGATAAAGAATATTTTGTTATTCTAGTTTGGTTCCCTCTGCATGTCCATGAAAACTCTTCTTATCCTATTTTGCTCTGAAAAAAGAAATTTTTAGTATTGACCAGCCTAAATCAAGCATGACCTCTCACAGTCAAAAAAATTTGCTACTTTTGGCAAGATGTTCCATGCAATGAAAATATTTATTTACTATATATACCAGTATAACCTTTATAAAAGAACCAAATCATGCCAACTATGCCATACAAATTATGGAACAAAATCATGTCAACCATGCCATGCAAATCATACCAACCATGCAGATTGCATCAATAAAGGAACCAAATCATGTACCAAATCATTCCAACCATGCCATACAAATTATGGAACAAAATCATGCCAACCAAACCATGCAAATCATACCAACCATGCAGATTGTATCAATAAAGAAACTAAATCATGCCAACCATGCAGATTGTACCAACCATGTAGAGGATTGCGAAGATCAACAATGAAATAAACCAAAATAGGAAGGCTTGGTCAATATTTTGTTTTCTTTTATTTTCTCCTTGACTTTCTATAATCAGCCGATAGTCATATGCTTTCCTTGTTATGTTTTTTCTCTATAAAAAGAGACAAACTACTCAATGAATGTGTGGATGAAAGTTACACCAAAACTTTCTCTTCATACTTTATTTTTTTATGGTATCAGAGCATTAATCTTCAGAAAGTTTGATTGTGTTACAAACCTGCTACATGTCTTCTAAATTATCCTCCACTATGAATCCCAATACCACATCAAACAAAAATTCAAACACCTCATCCACCAAACCAGTTCTTACCTTGCAAACCTTTCACCAATGCTCTACCCTTGTCTCTATTAAACTCGCCAATAGCAATGTTATTCTTTGGCAATCACAGATCATTCCTTTAGTGCACAGTCTTGACCTATACCATCACTTATGTTTTGACATTAGACCTTTTGTGGAAGTAAGCTCTTCCTCATCTTCGGCGGATGCTCAGCTTGACCTATGGATCACCAATGATGGACTTCTCATCGCATGGCTGCTCTCACACACACAAAAAGAAGTGCTAAGCATGGCCTTTGGTACAAGCACTACTCATCAACTGTGGAAAAACCTCCATGAATTCCTTGTTCCAACAACAATAGAGAAAGAAGCAAATTTGAAGAATTTGCTTATGATTATTACAAAGGGCTCTCAAACAATTGAAGAATACTATTGTCGATTCAAAGAAATCTATGATAACCTTGCTGCCATTAACAAGCCTTTATCAGATCTTGACATGGTGTTCTAGTTTTTAAGAGGACTCGGTCCAAAATATCGGAACTTTCATATTGCTATGCTCACAAAACCTCCATATCCAACCTTTTCATAATTTTATCTTGTCTTACAGAGTCATGATCAAACTATTTATGCTCAACAGGATGAAGAACACAATTTTATTGATAGAGCATAAATTTTCTTCAGCTAGAGAGGTCGCAGACGATGAGAGAACCACGGCTCCTTCACATCCCATGGTCATGGGTTTCAGCAGCAAGCAGTAGGTCATCCCTTATCTTTAAATAATTTTCAGCAAGCAGGACATCCTTTTGGCAATCGGTCACGGTCCAACATCTCTTCATCATCTTCACAAGCAATACCCTAATCAGTGAAATCATTCTCTAATGGCATTACCTGTCAAATTTGTGGATGTGCCAATCATGCTGCTCTTAATTGCTGGTATCGCTATGATTATTCATACCAGTCCGATGATGTTCCTACTATCCTAGAAACTCAAGCAACTACAATCAATGATGATTCCATATTTTATGTTGATTTCAGTGCTACAACACACATGACAAATGATTCAGGTAATCTTATTACCTCTCAATCTTATAAGGGCGATGATCTTATCTATGTTGATAATGGAGAAGGCTTGCCTATCACTCATGTTGGTAATACTTGTGTCAATACTGGTGATAGTAAATTGCTACTTAATGATGTGCTTGTTGTTCCTGATCTGATAAAAAATCTTATCTCTGTTGGTAAACTAACAACTGATCATCCTTGTTCCATTGAATTTTCTTCATCTAGCTTTCTTATCAAGGATCCAAACAACAAGATATTAGCAAAGAAAACTAAACAAGGCAAGTTGTATGCTTCAGAAGGTGATGTTCATCAAGCCTTCAGCTCCATTCAGCAACGAGCTACTACCTCGACTATATGGCATGATCGGCTGGGACATGTCAATTTCAAAACTTTATCGCTCATGAAGAATAATAATCTTACATCAGCCTGGGTTACAACTCTCTATTTTTAGGTAGTTAAGTTACTTTCATTTTTTTCTATACATTGCACTTCCATTTAAATCAATATTTTGGGTCACCTTAGTCAGGGATTTTCTGATATTTTCTGAAGGGAAATCCTGATTTCCCGGTCCAGGTTCGTCCAGATCTGATTAGATCAAGAGATATATTTCAAAAATTTTTCTCTTGATCTTAATCAGATCTTGATATGTTTCAGATCTGATTCTTATTATTTTAATAAATAAAATAAAATAAGATAAATTAAATCAAATTTAATTTACCTGATTTGGGTAATCCTATTACCCTGTAGATGATCCTGATTGCAGCGGAAGGTTCTGGATCTTAGCCACGCAAGCGCCTGGCCTCTACCGGTATCCACTCGGGTTGGATCTGGAGATCCTCTTCTTCTCTATCACACCTCCAAAAATCAGATCTGGATCTGATCTGGAGGATCTTCAAAACTCTTTTGAAGATCTGCAGTCGTCCTTTTGCAGCAGCGCAGCCTTCTTGCTTTTGATCGCCTTTCCTTGATCTGAATCGCACCAAACTAAGTCCAAAACACTTTTTGGACGTGGAGAGCAAGGGGAGAAGAGACTATGGCATGGAGAAGGAGGGGAGAGGCAGCCTTGGGGCGTGGGAAATCTCTATTGAATTCACTTAGGAATTAGGGTTGGGCGCAGGGTCTTATTTATAGACCTCTTGTGATCCAACTCCTCTTCCTCTCAACCAATCACAACCCTTTGTGAAATCAGATCTAAATCTGATTGGTTGGAATAGAGACCCCTGGATTCCTCCTTAGAGGGCGCCTAAGACCAGTCAAACTGGATTCTTAGTAGAACTCTGATTGGAATCCTAAAAGGGAGGTGGAGTCCTTGTCCAACAAGGACTCCTAGGCGCCTCCTACTTGGGCTCACGCCACCCTTGGCGTGCGCCCTTCTCCTTGCCAGGTTCTGGCAGGGGGACAAGGCCCCCACCAGCTCTCCAATAGGTGCATGACATGTGGTCAAAAGTCAAAGGGTCAATGGTCAACGTTTGACCAGTCAACGGTAGACTTTTGACCAAAGTCAAAGAACAAGAAATGGCAGGTGACCAAAAATGGCAGGTAATGTCTTACAAATAAGACAACCTATTCTGACTTGGACAACCTCCAGTCAGACCATATGAAGGCCTCTGATTGAGCACAAACTCCTTTGGCTCAGTCAGGACAACTTATTTATGATAGTAAAAGAAGAACGTTAGGTTCAATCGAGTGCTAGCACGATTTCCTTGAACCTAATTGAATCTCATTCAGATCAATTGAACTAGATCAGTTCAATTGATGATCACCAGATTCAAACCCTTGTTTGTGTGACCCAGTTAGGTTCAGTTCTGTATGGTAATGGGATATGTCATGATCTCTATCATAGACATCATCGAAACTCCTTTCGATGGATCAGAACTCTTCTGATTCGAACAGCTAGAATGATCGATCATCTAAATCATTCTAATTGCTCCCAAAATCCACCAGTGACACCTAGCAGTATATGGTGGCAACCCATCAGAGCTGAATGCGAACCTCTTGGTGCAGCTACCTGTGTGATTAAGTTCTTCTATCTTGAGCCCCGATCAGATTAGGGTTAAGGTGAACTCGTCAAACCCTAGTCTCTGTCATATGATGTAATCATTCGATTCGAGTCCAATGTGAAAATCTAAATAGAAACTCTTTCTATTATTTCACTCTACCATGGCCATGGATTTCTGGACTTGATTCTCATGATCATCATAGGGCTACTCCTCTACCACCGAGGTAGATAGATCCCATCTTGATGCAATCCAGTTCCTACAATGAACATGCTATAGCCAACATACACCTCAGGGTTCCATATGGCTAGGAGACCGAGTAATGGTGTAGTCAAACTATAACACCCTCAAGGTGAACTGCCGATGCATCTCAGGTCAAAGAACCAGACACACTACTGCAGCATCGAGTCAGTCATTGACGAGAAGGTAGACTTCCTAATGACTACTCGAGGTGGTCACGCTCAGTGCCCTCGTTCTCTAACGAGTACCTGTACTCTCGCTCCGGTGTCTCCACACCGTAGACTCAAGACTCATCTACTAAAGAGAAGCGATCGTACACCAACCTTCCGGATCAATCACCATCCTCGTGATGATCCTATGGTCGGGAGCTGTTTATGAGTTAATAATGATTATTCATGTCTTAAATTTTCAACTCTTGAAAATATGAATTATCATTACCATTAACTCAAAGGATGTATCACAGACACTAAATACACATGTGTGATAGAAAATAACCCATTTCATTAATTATAGTCAAAATTATAATTTTGCCCCTAGAAGTGTATTACAAGTGTCAGCCAATTCTGGCTTCTAGGGCACATATATCTAACAATCTCCCACTTGTCCTAAAGCCAATTGGCTACAAGTCTAAGTCCCATCTTCTCAAGGTGGGCTTCGATCTTCTGCTGGCCCAACGGCTTTGTAAGTGGGTCTGCCACATTATCTGTGGAGTTGACTCTCTTGACCTCAACGTAACCTTTCTCAAGGTAATCGCGGATGAGATGATATCGCCGCTATCTTGGACTTCTGTTTGCAAGGGCTATGGCGCCATTGTTGTCGCACTCTTCATTACAATTTCTGCAGCAAACTTCTTGTAGAATGCTTCTTTGCAGCATGCAGCTATATATTCTGCTTCCATGAATCTGCTATCACAGTTTGCTTGGAACTCTTCCAGCTGACGACTTTCGATCATCTATATCGGACATGAAGTCCGAGTCTGTGTATCCCTGAACTTGGAGTTCTCCATTACCAAAGACCAACATCATATCCTTAGTTCTTCTCAAGTACTTAAGGATACATTTCACAGAAGTCCAGTGTTCTTCACCTGGATTTGACTGATATCTGCTTGTGACACTCACAGCATGGGCTATATCAGGTCGTGTACATAGCATGGCATACATGAGGCTCCCTATTGCAGAAGCATAAGGGATCTTGCTCATGCGTTCTATTTCCTCAGGTGTGCTGGGGCACATCTTCTTGGAAAGATGAATACCATGTCTGAAGGGTATTAATCCCCTCTTAGAGTTTTCCATACTAAACCTCTTTAGTACTTCCTCTATGTACATCTTCTGTGAAAGTCCTAGCATCCTATTCGGTCTATCCCTATAGACCTTAATTCCTAGAATAAAGGATGCTTCACCTAGGTCTTTCATGGAGAATTCCTTGGACAACCACATCTTGACTGATGTCAACATGGGAATATCATTCCCAATAAGGAGGATGTCATCCACGTACAATACGAGGAAGACAACAGCGCTCCCACTGACCCTTTTGAAAACACATGGTTCCTCTTCATTTTTGATGAAACCAAACTTTTTGATCACATCATTGAAACGAGTGTTCCAGCTCCGAGATGCTTGCTTAAGTCCATATATGGACCTTTGCAGCTTGCAAACCTTGTGATCAGTATCACTGGATGTGAAACCTAGCGGCTGTTCCATATAGATATCTTCCTCAAGATATCCATTTAGGAATGCCGTTTTCACGTCCATTTGCCATATTTCATAATCGAAATAGGCTGCAACAGCAAGCAATGTGCGGATGGATTTTAGCATAGCTACCGGGGAAAAGGTATCCTGATAGTCAATGCCTTCACGTTGACTATAACCTTTTGCCACCAGTCTAGCCTTGAATGTCTCCACATTCCCATCTGCACCAATCTTTCTCTTGAAGATCCATTTACACCCAATAGGTACTATACCTTCTGGTGGATCTACCAAGGTCCAGACTTGGTTTGAGTGCATCGAGTCGAATCTTCTGACTTCATTGCCTCAAGCCATTTCTCGGAGTCGATATCTGATATCGCCTCGTTGTAGGTTTTGGGATCATCACCATGAGCACCATTACCTATGAGGAACATTTCCTCTACATCCTCTGAAATAATACCTAAGTATCTTTCAGGGGGACGGGAAACTCTTTCCGATCTACGAGGTGGAGGAGGTAGTGTTCTTATTGGCTCAACCTGATTTGGTTCCACTTGGTCCTTAGCTCGTTCTGCTTGTGAGACTTTCTCATCAAGCTTAATCTGCTTTCCAATGCCACTATCTTGAATAAACTATTTTTCAAGAAATATGGCATGTCGACTCACAATCACATTGTGGTCTTCTGGAATGTAGAAATAGTATCCTAATGACTCTTTAGGATATCCTATGAATCGAGCTCTAAAGGACCTAAACTCTAACTTGTCCGCTTGTTGTCTTTTGACATGAGCCGGACAACCCCAAATTCTGAGATGACTCAGACTTGGTTTCTTACCGTGCCATATCTCATACGGTGTGGTAGGAACGGTTTTAGAGGGAACCCTATTCAGTAAATAGATTGAAGTTAATAATGAATGTCCCCAAAGAAAATCTGGGAGGTCTGTGAAGCTCATCATGGATCGAACCATATCCAATAGAGTCCGATTTCTCCGTTCTGAAACCCCGTTGAGTTGAGGTGTTCCTGGTGGAGTCCATTGAGAGACTATGCCATTTTCCTTAAGATAGTCTAGGAATTCCCGGCTAAGGTATTCACCTCCTCGATCTGATCGAAGAACCTTAATGGGTTTTCCAGTTTGTTTTTCTACTTCATGTCTGAATTCTTTGAACTTTTCAAAGGCTTCAGACTTATGTCTCATAAGATACACATACCCATACCTAGACAGATCATCGGTAAAGGTAATGAAGTAGACAAAATTGCCTCTAGCCGGCACATCGAAATGGGCCGCACACATCAGTATGTACTAGGGCAAGGAGATCTGTGGCCCTCTCCCCATGTCCAACAAAAGGGAGTTTAGTCATTTTGCCTTGAAGACAAGATTCACAAGTTGGATATGACTCAAAAGTCAATGGACTCAATAGCCCATTTTTCTCCAATTTGTTAATCCTATCTTCTGCTATATGACCTAATCTCAGGTGCCATAGATATCTGTCGTTTGGACTATCCCTAGGTCGTTTGGCATTCACGTTTTGCTCGATAGTTAAAACAGGTACATCAATATGCAACTGATAAAGACCATTAACAAGGAAACCATTTGCAATTTTATTTCTTTCATAAAGAATGTTACAATGGTCCTTAAAGAAGGTGATCACATAACCTTCTTGTGCTAAGCATGAAACAGAAATCAAATTCCTGCTAGCTGCAGGCACATAATAACAGTCTTTTAAAACTAAGTCTAAACCAGATGGTAATCGCAGAGGGTATGTTCCCACGGCTACTGCAGCAACTCTTGCTCCATTACCGATGCGTAGGATCATGTCTCCATCCCTCAGCCTCCTGCTATCCTCAAGACCCTGCATAGAAGTGCACAGATGAGCACTAGAACCAGAGTCAAGCACCCAACTGGATGCAGAAGAAACCGTAAGGTTAGACTCAATAACGAGCATACCTCCAGAAGGACCTTCCTTCTTGTTCTTCAGGGTGGCCAGGTAAGTAGGGCAGTTCCGCTTCCAATGGCCGTCGCTGTTGCAATGGAAACACTTTCCTTTGCCATCGACCTTCTTCTTCGGTTCTGCCTTCTTCTTCTTTGATCCTTCTACCTTTTGCTTTTTCACAGACTTCTTTTTCTTTCCATAAGACTTTCTTTTGGAAGAAGTCCGTTCCATAGCAAGAACTGAGCCTTTAGAACCTTTCATAGAAAGCTCAGCGGTAACCAGCATATTCATCAACTCGGCCAAGGAATTTTGAAGTTTATGCATGTGGTAATTCATGATGAATTGCCCATATGCATCAGTCAAGGATTGCAGAATAATATCGTTCTGCAAGTCCAAGTCCAACTTCACACCGAGCTTCTCAAGCTCTTCCATGTCCTTGATCATTGTCAGACAGTGATCTTGGACTGACTGCCCATCACGCATCTTAGCCTTAAAAAGTCATTTCGTGACTTGATATTTGGCTGCGCGACTCTGTTCACCAAACATCTCCTGCAGGTGAGCCAACATTTGGCGAGCAGTCCCGATATCTTCATGTTGGCGCTGGAGCTCATCAGACATCGAGCCCAACATGTAGTATCTGGCCTTATTGTCTTCGTCAATCCATTTTTCCAGAGACGCTCTCTGTTCAGTGGATGGACGAGCTGGTAAGGTGGGAGGGTCCTGGTCCAAAACATGTGTTAACTTCTCTGAACCCAAAACAATTTTGTAGTTCCTGAGCCAATCTTTATAATTGGGTCCAGTCAGTCTATGTGTGTCTAGGATACGTGCCAGTGGGTTGGACGCAGACATTTTCCTGTAGAGAGTCAAAGATTCTAGTTAGATACTGTAATTTTGACTTGACCAATTTGTTTAGGGATTTTATTTTTAAACAAATTAGCTCCCACTATTTTCTCGGATCCCTACACTCCCTCTGTAGAGATGCGAAAATCTCCGCGATTGATGATTTCTAGTGGGTGGTGCGGTCTCACCAACTGACTCATCACCTCACCTAACAGTTATTGGTGATGGGTTAGCCAATGAGTGAACAACTCTTGTTCAATGATTCTCTAATCATGGTGCACCCAAACTTGGTCTCTAATTCATGAATCTCACCGTATCCGGAATATTGATCCACTCCTTAGTTAAGTCAGACCCACCATTTGCATAGACTGGGTTCCTAATTGGGTCTCTCACCGTATCCGGAAATATTGAGCCCAACTCATCCTCCAGCCCATAGCATCCAATGCCTAATAGACATGGTTGCGTCTTCCCGGTGCAACTGAGCCACTGTATCCAGCCGAGAACAATCAACCCCGGGAAGGGCCCGCACGTCTACAATGGTGGAAGACCTCGGACTTAATCTTTTCTTAGGGAGAATTGATTCAGGTCTCATTAAACTAGACTTGGCTTAGTCATAACAATTATGACTAACCTAGTGGCATGGGTCAGCTCGGATTATTGACCACCTCAGATCAGAACTGTGTCAACAGATATGGCCAGGTAAGTGAGACCGGTGGAAGGAATATGCCGTTAACTCGCACAAGAACGCATTCAGGTCGAGTAGCTTCCAATTAAAAACCAGTCGGTCGTCTGTGCCAAACTTACCTTAGACACCAAATTGTTGAGTCAGAACCAATTGGGTTAGCCTACAATCCAGACTCTAACCTCTGAGCCTAATTAGGTCTTGCTTGATCGTGACTCGATCTTGACCCAGACTTAATCCTATTAGGCTGGTCAATTTAAGCATTGTTGATCCCATCTAACCAACTCTTGATTCGGTTTGATCAACCGCTTAGACCTAATTGAGCTACCCAAGCCCGAACCCAGTATTATGAATATGTCTTAGATCTGAAATTCTCAATTTTAGACCTAATTAATATTCCATAAACTTAATTCTTAATTAAGTTGGGTTCATAAACAAAATATGCACAATAAATCCTAGGGTTTCAGGATCTAGGGTTTTGCAGAAAGTAAGTTTTGGGTTTCTGATTAAGGACGAACACGCAGCACCCCTACACGTCATAAGAACACCCCATCGAATGGGAAGAGAGGGCCTTTAAACCCTTCTTCGTTCTTATGACCGGACGGCCAAGAGGAACGCCTTAATCAGGAACATGTAAATACTACAAAACAGTTATAGATCTATATCATATATCTCATATACAAATTTAGATCTAATCAAGGCATATTTTGCATACATCTCATGTATCAAATCATGCATGTTTTCAGATCTAAATTATCTCATAATAATCTAAAAAATTAGATTTAAATTGATCTAATCAAAATAAATTCTAATCTAGACAATTATGTAGAACTATTCTACAACTAGTCTAGTCATGCATCTATCATATCTCATATGATATTTAAAATTAAATAATTTTTATTTGCTGTTTATCAGATGTTATTATAACACTTATAATATCAGAAAATAGTAAATAAGAAGATCTAAAATATGATTTAATCAGATTAAATCAAAGACATGCAAAACTATTCTATAGAACTATTCTATTCTAGAACTAGTCATGCATATCTTCATGTTCTTAGATCCAAATCATTTAATTTTAATTTTTTCTGATTTCAGATCTGATCACATCTCATGTGACATCTGAAATCACTTTATTTTCTAATTAAAATAAAATTAAAATCAGATCTAAACAATTTTAGAACCATGGCTCTGATACCAGTTGAAGGGAAATCCTGATTTCCCGGTCCAGGTTCGTCCAGATCTGATTAGATCAAGAGATATATTTCAAAAATTTTCTCTTGATCTCAATCAGATCTTGATATGTTTCAGATCTGATTCTTATTATTTTAATAAATAAAATAAAATAAGATAAATTAAATCAAATTTAATTTACCTGATTTGGGTAATCCTATTACCCTGTAGATGATCCTGATTGCAGCGGAAGGTTCTGGATCTTAGCCACGCAAGCGCCTGGCCTCTACCGGTATCCACTCGGGTTGGATCTGGAGATCCTCTTCTTCTCTATCACACCTCCAAAAATCAGATCTGGATCTGATCTGGAGGATCTTCAAAACTCTTTTGAAGATCTGCAGTCGTCCTTTTGCAGCAGCGCAGCCTTCTTGCTTTTGATCGCCTTTCCTTGATCTGAATCGCACCAAACCTAAGTCCAAAACACTTTTGGACGTGGAGAGCAAGGGGAGAAGAGAGTATGGCATGGAGAAGGAGGGGAGAGGCAGCCTTGGACGTGGGAAATCTCTATTGAATTCACTTAGGAATTAGGGTTGGGCGCAGGGTCTTATTTATAGACCTCTTGTGATCCAACTCCTCTTCCTCTCAACCAATCACAACCCTTTGTGAAATCAGATCTAAATCTGATTGGTTGGAATAGAGACCCCTGGATTCCTCCTTAGAGGGCGCCTAAGACCAGTCAAACTGGATTCTTAGTAGAACTCTGATTGGAATCCAAAAGGGAGGTGGAGTCCTTGTCCAACAAGGACTCCTAGGCGCCTCCTACTTGGGCTCACGCCACCCTTGGCGTGCGCCCTTCTCCTTGCCAGGTTCTGGCAGGGGGACAAGGCCCCCACCAGCTCTCCAATAGGTGCATGACATGTGGTCAAAAGTCAAAGGGTCAATGGTCAACGTTTGACCAGTCAACGGTAGACTTTTGACCAAAGTCAAAGAACAAGAAATGGCAGGTGACCAAAAATGGCAGGTAATGTCTTACAAATAAGACAACCTATTCTGACTTGGACAACCTCCAGTCAGACCATATGAAGGCCTCTGATTGAGCACAAACTCCTTTGGCTCAGTCAGGACAACTTATTTATGATAGTAAAAGAAGAACGTTAGGTTCAATCGAGTGCTAGCACGATTTCCTTGAACCTAATTGAATCTCATTCAGATCAATTGAACTAGATCAGTTCAATTGATGATCACCAGATTCAAACCCTTGTTTGTGTGACCCAGTTAGGTTCAGTTCTGTATGGTAATGGGATATGTCATGATCTCTATCATAGACATCATCGAAACTCCTTTCGATGGATCAGAACTCTTCTGATTCGAACAGCTAGAATGATCGATCATCTAAATCATTCTAATTGCTCCCAAAATCCACCAGTGACACCTAGCAGTATATGGTGGCAACCCATCAGAGCTGAATGCGAACCTCTTGGTGCAGCTACCTGTGTGATTAAGTTCTTCTATCTTGAGCCCCGATCAGATTAGGGTTAAGGTGAACTCGTCAAACCCTAGTCTCTGTCATATGATGTAATCATTCGATTCGAGTCCAATGTGAAAATCTAAATAGAAACTCTTTCTATTATTTCACTCTACCATGGCCATGGATTTCTGGACTTGATTCTCATGATCATCATAGGGCTACTCCTCTACCACCGAGGTAGATAGATCCCATCTTGATGCAATCCAGTTCCTACAATGAACATGCTATAGCCAACATACACCTCAGGGTTCCATATGGCTAGGAGACCGAGTAATGGTGTAGTCAAACTATAACACCCTCAAGGTGAACTGCCGATGCATCTCAGGTCAAAGAACCAGACACACTACTGCAGCATCGAGTCAGTCATTGACGAGAAGGTAGACTCCCTAATGACTACTCGAGGTGGTCACGCTCAGTGCCCTCGTTCTCTAACGAGTACCTGTACTCTCGCTCCGGTGTCTCCACACCGTAGACTCAAGACTCATCTACTAAAGAGAAGCGATCGTACACCAACCTTCCGGATCAATCACCATCCTCGTGATGATCCTATGGTCGGGAGCTGTTTATGAGTTAATAATGATTATTCATGTCTTAAATTTTCAACTCTTGAAAATATGAATTATCATTACCATTAACTCAAAGGATGTATCACAGACACTAAATACACATGTGTGATAGAAAATAACCCATTTCATTAATTATAGTCAAAATTACAATTTTGCCCCTAGAAGTGTATTACAAGTGTCAGCCAATTCTGGCTTCTAGGGCACATATATCTAACACATCTTGGATCCTAAAGAATCTGATATTCTCTAATCACCTCCAAATCAAGAGACTAGTAAGATTTCAATGTGACGGAGGAGGAGAATTTCACTCCTAGTGGTATTCAGTTACAAGTATCGTGTCCTGGCACACCAGAGCAAAATGGTGTCTCTGAACATAAGCATAGGCACTTGATCGAAACAGCACTCACAGTGATGTTTCATGCAAATTTGCCACTCTTCTTGTGGGTTGAATTTTTTGTCTCAGCAGCTTATTTGATCAATCGGATGCCCACTCCTCGTCTCAATAATCAAAGTTCGTATCATCGTCTCTATGACCATGCTCCTGCTTATGAAGGCTTGCATGTTATTGGGTGTCAATGTTATCCATCTTTGCGCCACTCTCTCCCTCACAAGTTTGCTAAGAAGATGTATCCTTGTATTTTTATTGGATACAATCCTCGATATAAAGGACATCGATGTCTTGATCCAGAAACAAAGCGAGTGTTCACCTCTCGACATGTAGTATTTGATGAGCAATATCTTCCTTTTAAACATGGCCATCTTCCAAATGCTCTGCAACAAATCTTGATATGGTTGAGTTTCCTGATCTAGATGAGTGGCTTCTTTCTACTATGGGTTCATCCTCTACATCCTCCTCTTGTACTGATTCTCCAGTTTCAAAAGATAATTCAGCTCCTGTTCCTACCCTTGTAGCTAATGAACTTCCTGAGGAAAATCCTATTGTTTCCATCAGTCCCTTGATGTCTTCTGATAATCCTTCTCCTGCATCTCCAATCATAGAATACTCGATTCCATTATTAGGAACTCTCACTAGCTCCGCCAACTCTAACTCCTTATCAGATGTGTCTACTTCATCTTTTGATGGTCACTACAATTATGATGGACTTTCTGATTCACTGATCATGGAACTCCCACTAGCTCCACTGTCTCTCAACTCTCATCCCATGGTCACTCGTCATAAGGCTCAGCTAAATCCAGGCTTGAAGCCGTCGGACTCTTTTCACGCTTTTGCTGCAGAACAGGAGCCCCAAACTTAAAAGATCGTGATAAAGAATGACCAGTGGATTGCTACCATGAAGAAAGAATTAGCAGCTCTTGAAGCAAATCAGACATGGACTCTAGTGCCTCGACCTTCGTCTACTAATGTTATAGGTTCTAAATGGGTTTTTCGGCTGAAATATAAAGAAGATGGGTCTATTGATCACTATAAAGCACGGCTAGTTGCTCAAGGCTTCTCTCAAGTATCTAGTGTTGATTATGATGAATCATTCAGTCCAGTAATTAAACACACCACCATAAGGCTGGTGGTGGTTCTCTCCCTCTGTCAAGGTTGGAAGATTCATCAATTAGATGTTAAGAATGTCTTCCTCTATAGTCATCTAAAGAAAACTATCTACGTGGAACAACCTCCGGGTTTTGTAGACTCTTATTTTGCTTCCTTTGTCTGCAAGCTACAGTGGTCTCTTTATGGACTCAAACAGACACCTTGGGCCTGGTTTGATCATCTCTCTCAATTTCTCTTAGATATTAAATTTTACTATAGTCGAGCTGACCCATCTCTCTTTGTCTATCACTCTCATGGTACTGTGATTCTCTTTTGATTTATGTTGATGACATCCTTGTAATCAGAAATGAGAATAGCTTTATTCAGGATCTAATACAACATTTGGGCCATGAATTTTCTCTTAAGGATCTTGGATTTCTTCATTACTTTCTTGGCATCGAAGTCACTCACTTCTCAGGAGGATTTTTCTTATCCCAAAGAAAGTACATTTTACATTTGCTCCAAAAAATTGGGATGAGTACTTGTTCTTCTACCTCTTCTCCCATTGTTGTTAAAAATTATGGTCACTACTCTGATCATGAGGCTGTTGATGCCTTTACTTTTCATAGTCTAATTGGGGCCCTATAGTATCTTACCTTCACATGATCAGACATTGTCTATGCGGTCAATAAGGTTTGCCAGCATCTTTATGTCCCCACCTATGCTCATTTTCGTGCTACTAAGCGTATCCTACACTATCTCAAAGCTACTCCGGATTATGGGGTTCGCTTTCTCTCTTGTTCACCACTCTCTCTTTATGGGTTCTCCAATTTCGATTGGGTGGGTTGTCCTGATATTCGCAGAAGTGCTACTGGTTATTACATCTTTCTTGGTGCTAATTGCATCTCTTGGAGTTCGAAGAAATAAGCTACAGTAGCTCGCTCTAGTTCGGAGGCTGAATATCGTGCAATGGCTGTCACAACAGCTGAAATTACTTGGATTTCTTATCTCTTACGTGATCTCAATGTTCCTCTACTTGCCCTACCTCAGCTCTTCTATGATAACATTAGTGCTCTTCACTTGACTATTAATCCAGTGTTCCATGCTCGTACAAAAAATATCGAGTTAGATTATCATTTTGTTAGAGAAAAGATGGCTGCTGGTCATCTCATAACATGCTATGTTCCATCCTCTTCTCAGTTAACTGATCTCTTTACGAAGCCCTTATCCAAGAAAGTCTTTCAGCGTCTACGAACTAAGCTTGGGCTTCACTCTTGTTCTACCATTAGTTTGAGAGGGGGTGTAAAAGAACCAAATCATGTACCAAATCATGCCAACCATACCATGCAAATCATGAAACAAAATTATGCCAATCATACCATGCAAATCATACCAACCATACAGATTGTATCAATAAAGGAACCAAATCATGCCAACCATGTAGAGGATTCCAAAGATCAACAATGAAATAAATCAAAATAGGAAGGCTTGGTTAATATTTTATTTTCTTTTATTTTCTCCTTGACTTTCTATGATCAGCTGATAGTCATATGCTTTCCTTGTAATGTTTTTCCTCTATAAAAAGAGACAAACTACTCAATGAATGTGTGGATGAAAGTTACACCAAAACTTTCTCTTCATACTTTATTTCTTTAACCTCATGCAACCAAGAGCTACCCTTCAAGTTTCTATTAGAGATGGCAACGAAACCCAAGACCGTGGGTATCCGACCCAAACCTGACCTGATTGGATCAGATAGTCAACATACATGTTGATGGGGTTTGGATAAAAGCCGAATATTTAACTTTGGATTTGGGCTGGCATAGAATAGTTATGCACCCAACCCCATACCCAATCCGAACCCAACTCGAACAATTTTAGTATTTTAAAAATATATATATTATACTAAATATATTTTACCAATTACTATCTACTAGTTACTAAATGCTAACTTATTTATTCATTCCCCCTCTATCTCTTCCTTTCTCTTATTCTCTTGTTATTGAATATCTTAGTCCATTAAATTTGTATTGCATTTAAATTTTATTTTGATTAAATATAGAGCTAAGTGTTATTGAACTAAGTATTGTTGAATTTTATTTGCTTAAGATAGTTTGAATTTTATTTTGATTGAATATGGAACTAAGTATTATTGAATTTTATTTATTTAAGATAAATATGATTTATGAAATAGTAATATGGCTTTAGAGTTGACAGCAATAAAAAAAATGCTCAATGTAACTTAATTAAGTTCGAACTGGATAAACCCAAATTATCTGATCCCCGATTAAGATAGGTTTGGGCAAAAAAATCTAGTTCTGATAGTGTTTAGGCTGGATTTGGATAGTTTATTGGATATTTGGATTTTTATTTGATTAGTTAGAAATCCATCTCAAATCCGGCCTAATGCCATCCCTCATTTCTATAGAACTAAAGTACTTTAGTCTACAAAAAGTGTGAAGGAGGCATGATTTCGAGACTTCATTAATTATATATTGTGAGGAAATAAGCCAAAGATAATATACTTGTCCCACAAAAACCATGACAATCCTTAAAATGATTGTTAACCAATATACATAATTACTCAAATCTTTACATAGTCCTTATGTGACTACTTTTTCTAGGGAAATTGAAGATGTAATTTTTATAGTGCATATTACATCAATCTATTCAGCTTGTTGATGATGTGACATTAAGAAGATTTGTCTGACAGAGAAGGCCTACCATTCTTGATGATTTCTTTATCTACCTTAGAAAAAGTGATTATAAGATTAGGCATGTGGTTGATCTAAGATATATCATGATGCTGTTACTTATTTTCAGTCTAATTTATGGATAAATACTATAAAAAAAATGTGATCTATGGCTAATAATAAAGTATGAAAGCTTGTTGAGTCTATTGAGCATTGTAAACCTATTGGATGTAAGTAGATATATAATACTAAGAAAGATTCTAAAAAAAGGATTGAGCATTTCAAGGCTAGATTGATGGCTAAAGAATTTACTCAAAAAAAAAGATTTTTTTAGAATTATCATATCTTTAGTGGCTCATTATAACTTAGAGCTTTATCAGATTGATATTAAAACTACTTTTTTGAATGATAATCTCAGTGAGAAAGTATACATGAAACAGTTTAAGAATTTTTAGAAAAGTAGGAAAGAACATTTAGTTTGTAAATTAAAGAAGTCCATCTATGGGTTAAAATAAGCATCTAGACAATAGTATTTGAAATTTGATAAGGTAGTAATCTCTCTTAGTTTTGAAGAAAATAAGATTGATCGGTGTGTCTATCTCAAAATTAGTAGGAGCAAGTTTATCTTTCTTATTTTATATGTTGATGGTATCTTGCTTACTAGTAGTGATTATGATTTGCTCAATGAGATTAAATAAATATTATCTAAGATTTTTAATATAAAAGATCTTGGAGAGGTAGCTTTTGTCCTAAGTATTGAAATTCATAGGGATAAATTACATCATCTATTGGATTTATCACAGAAGATATACATTAACAAGATTCTTGAAAGATTTAATTATATAATTACAAACCATGCGATACACCTGTCGCTAAAGATGATAAGTTTAGTAAAAATCGGTATCCCAAAATGAGCTTGAAAAAGATCAGATGAAGAATATCTCTTATGCTAGTACTATAGAGAGTCTGATGTATGCTCAGATTTGTATTAGATCTGACATTACCTTCATAATGAAAGTTCTTGGTAGATATCTGCCAAATTCAGATCTTCAATATTGGATTGCAACAAAGAGAGTAATGAAATATTTATAGAAAACTAAAGACTATACGCTTGTATATAGAAAAACTGATGATCTAGAGTTATTAGGATATTCAGATTTAGATCTTGTCGGATGTCCTGATAATTTGAAATCAATCTCAGAATATATTTTTATGCTAGTCGAAAGTGTAGTATCCTGAAAAATGTAAAATAGACCATGGCAGCTTCTTTTACTATGCAAATTGAGTTTATTACCTGTTATGAAGCTGCTACTCAAGCTGTTTGGCTGAGAAACTTTAATACAGGACTTTAGATTATTAATTCTATTTTTCGACCACTGACAATCTATTATGATAATAATACTATTATGTTCTTCAGTAAGAACAATAAATCTTTTAATGGATCTAAATATTTAGAGCTGAAGTATCTGATAGTAAGAGATTTTATAAAGGAAGAAGACATAACTGTTAAGTACATAGATGTAGAGTCAATGTTAGTTGATCTCCTGACTAAAGGTTTGAGGCCCATATATTTTATAAGGCATGTTGAAAATATGGACATACTAAGTTCTTTTGATATACTTGGTTAGTGAAATCGAGTGACTTTGTATTTATATTTTATTGTTGCTTTATTATTATGGATTCTTTATATCTCATGCATTTTTTATATATATATTATTGGAATGATAAATTAATGATATATTTATTTTAATTATTATATTTATGTGTGTATATTTATTTTAGTATACTTAAAAATATCTCTTATTTATGTACCTATTATATGAAATAAGAGACTAGATATCGAATCTTAAATATGTTGCACGGTCTCATCTTGATACCATATTGAGTATATAAGACAGAATGGCTTGTTATTAAAGTTATTAGAATTTTTCTTGCTTATTTTATACCTAAGCATGTTGAAGAGAAATTAGAGGACTGATAATGAAAATAGTATGTGTTTGAATTATTTTTGGATGCTATTTTTTTATTACACTATCACACCAAGGCTCATGTTGGTAGTGTTAGTTATGTTTGCAACTATGAATAGGTCTTGTGTCAAATAAAGAATACAATGACTTTCATGATTCAGCATGATTAATACTATTGAATCGAGTCAATTCTGAGGTGCTATTTATGGATCATATATTTTTTAAAATCATGACCACATACTGTATTTTCTATTATTCAGCCCGATAATTATCTTTAAAAAAAGTTATTTTTAAAATTCTAAAATCTTAATTAATATTATCTAAGTAAAAGAATATGAGAACTTTTTTAATTATGGGCTACCATTAATTATTTATTTTATTTTATTAAAAATAGGCTAATTATGTGATCCAAATTGAAAAACATGCATGTAAGTCCAATATTATTTATGATCCTTTTGTTGTGGGCTAGATGCATCTTATACTGGATTGGTATGGTTAGGACAGTACAGTATAGGCTTTGACCCAACATGAGCCCATGATAGATGGGTCTATTAGAATTTTATTTTATATGACTAGATTTTTTCTTCATTTTTTACTACTATAAAACTGGGCTACGACAGCAGTTTGTAACAGCTGCCGTAGCCCAAAAAACTACTGTTATAGAATATGGCAGTGGTTAGCTAACCACTGCCACTGTAGCCATCACCATAGGTTTATAACAGCGGTTGTTGCAGCAGTTATGAAAATCGCTGCCATAGATGACTATTGCAGCAGTTTTTAAATTACTGCCATAGGCTTGTCTATAGCAGCGATTATAGAATCACTGTGATAGATCAGTCTATGGCATCGGTTATAAAATCACTATCATAGGCTTGTCTATGGAAGTGGTTACGTAACCGCTACCATAGATCTAATACAGCGATTGATATATTATCTACGACAGTGGTTGATACGTCTATGACAGCAATTATAAAATTACTATCGTAGCTTCTAAATAATTAAAAAATATAAAATTTTTAATTTTTTATATATTTTATCTGACAAATGCAGAGATATATAACATAAAAAAATATTATAAATATAAAAATATTTCTAAAATACTAAAATTTTATTATTGAATAAAATTTATTATAATACTTTTAAAAAAAAAATACATCAAAAGTCTCCTAAATCTACATCATCGTCATCCACGGGAGATGGAGTACAAGCTGGAGCTAAAGCCAGAGCCAGAGCTGGAGGAGCTGGAGCTGGAATGTGTGCCAACATATCTACAAAGTCCATGAAGGCACCTCCAAAATATGCACTAAGTGTCGACACCATGTCTCTCACGATGCCCTCTAGATGAGGTACGTGCTCCTCAGCCCGATTGCCTGCGTCGCAGCATGATCTACCCATGCCAACATCGCCTCAAGCTCCTCCCAACTGACTACACCAGAAGTCTATGAAGAGATGCTTACCTCTAACCAACAGTTGGTCGGTGTATATCCGAGCCTACATCGGATCCTCCTAGAGTACTCAAGCCCCAAGACCTAAGATAGATGGTCATGAGGGCCAGAGGTATCTGGACCCTCGCTCGTGAGCGCATCTAACCGATCCTCTAATTATAAATATAAATAAAATTTTATAAAAAATACTATAATACTAATCATATATAGTAATATATTTAATACTTACAAAAATTCTTTCAATCATGGCGTTCATTGGCCTTCCCATCTTTTTTGTACTGCTCGATCGAAAGATCTCGATATGGCTGGGCATCACTCTATCTTTCATCAGCTATAACAATAGATCAGTTTATCAAAAATATAAAAAAAATATCAATTTAATTTATTTAGTAAGATTTAAAATTTATTATCTCTCTATGCACACGACTGGCCATAGACTCACAGTCGAAGTGTGCATATACTCCTAGGCTATCCGATTCTTTCGGTTCTGATAGGAGGTAGTCTAACAAGTATTCAAATAAATAATAAATATTTAAAAAAAAAATTAAATATAATTTTAAATATATTAAAAAATTTAAAAGTTAGTAATTTTACCTCGAACTCCTGGCTCCTCTAATATGTAACCATCCTCTCCCACTAACTCGAAGGACAGTCCTGTATCCAAAGAACAACCTCCTCTGGAGTGTCTCATCAATGTTCAAACCATCTTCTATAGAGCTTAATCTTATAGTTTCGGTACAACTCTTCGATCTTCTTCAGTCAGGCATCTCGAGCTCTCTCGTAATTAGAAAAGTCATACCTCTCTGCATAAAGTTATCAAAAGTCAATTACAAAATTATTCTAATCAAACATAGTGTAAACATGTAAAATGCATAAATATAATTAAGATGCACTTATCCATATCTCCTTTCACATCCAATTCCTGACATTATCATCCATCAATCGTCAGTCTTTGGGCTCTATAGGAATAATATCTGACCGCCACACAAGCACTCCAAAAAAGGAATGCATCTCCTATGCGGTCTCTCCTACTGGCCTTTCCTCCGAATCATACTGTACCATCATCTGATGCTAGCGGTTCCACACATGTGCCATACATGTGGAACCATGAAATATCCTACTGGATGATGCACCTGTAATGAAAATACATTATGCAAATATATAAATATATAAATACTATATAAAAAATAAATATATAATATAATAAAAATATACACTCAGATGCCAGTGGAATAGCATGTATCGGAGATGTGGGTGACGGTAGAGGCTCAAATGTCGATGGAGTACTAGATGCTGCTGATGGACTAGATGCCGACGGTAGAAGTCCCTAAGCAATCGATGCGAAGGTGGATAGAGTATTCTCTGACTGCTCCTCAGATGCTGAACTCCGTGTAATCCGTCGAGAGGCAGGGGTGAAAGCTAGATGGTGTTTCGGTGCCATCGTGACCTGCAACGTTAATGAACATTAACCAATATAACATCTTGAACAATAATCAAAGATATGCCTAGGTACCATCCGTACAATTACATATAAATATACATATGCCAAAGATTATTTACACTAATCAATTAACCGGTCTATCACTATGCAATGCAATAAACAAAAGCAACAAGATGGGGGTTCTCTTAACGGTCGGAGGATCTCTTAACAGTCGGCATAACCAACAGCATGGCTTACCGACACAACATGGCCTAAGGCATGAACTACTGATATGGTGCGGTACAGTATAGTACGGCCTACCGACACAGCATGGCATGGCACAGCCACCGACATGGCACGACACTACATGGCCCAAGGCACGGCACGGTCTACCGACATGGCACGGTCCATGACATGGCACGGCATGGCCTACCAGCATGGCTTAGATGCAAAGCTCCGTGTAGTCATTCGAGGGACGGAGGTTGCAACTTCTGAGCAACGAATATAATATTTTGAACAATAATATTAGCAACACATCAATAAATAGACTCTACTAATTTATACCAGAATATTGAAGTCATCACCTAGTGGCATCTACAATATGGACCTCATAAATTCTACAATATGAATTACATTTATGAATAATTAAGGATGAGCAATAATCGTAGATCTGATTTCTTGTGCAAACCTGGGTGTTAATCCAAAAATCTAAACGAAGAATGAAGTAGATGATGGCGGCACCTTAAGGCTTAAAGTTGGAACCTTAGAGAGACATATCAAATTCTGTTCGCACCCATCGAGTCAGCTTCATGCCTAAGATAGCCGGCTCCATGCCTGAGACATCCAGCTTGGGTCCTCCCCTAGCCGGCTTGACTGTGTATCCAAGGCAACTCGACTGTGTGCCATCTCCTATTCTTGACTGTCTCTACTCTCTCCTCATCATTTTGACTGCCCATCTACCACTCAATCTCCTTCGCCAACGAGGCCGAACCTCCTCCCTGATCCCTCTTTCCCTCTCTCAATCTCATCCTTCGTCGGTGAGGCTGGACCCCCTCCCACCCTCTCTCCCTCTCTCGATCTTCCTCGTCAGCAATGGTGATGAGGCCAAACCCCACCCTCCCTCTCTCACTCTCTCGATCTCCCTTGCCGATGAGGTCGGACCCCCTTCCTCCCTCCCTCTCGCTCGGTCTCCCTCGTCGACGACGGCGGTGAGGCTGAACCCCCTCCCTCTCTCTCTCTCTCTTTCTTTCTTAGTTTTGGATCCCGAAATAGAGTTAGGATACCCAGGATCCATTAGGGTCTGGATCTTTTACTTTAAGTATGGATCCATCGGATATTCGGGTTTGGATCCGCTATCAGTAATTAAAATTAGATCCAGATCTGAATATTTAGATTTCGATCCAAATCCAATCCATTGACAAGTCTAGTCCAGTGATTAATAAATAATATTATAAAATTAAAATAAAAAATATACCTACGACTATAGAGATGGGATCGTATCAAAAGCTCTAATGATCGTCGGTGATGGCACTGGAGGAAGACGACGGCGCTAGAGATAACCTATGAAATAATAGCAAGATAGTGAGATAGAGGAAGAAGAGAGAGAAAGAGAAAGAGGAAAGAGAGAGAGGGGGGAGGGGGCCTAGAGGGGAGCCATGATGGGGAGGCTAGGGGATGGGGAGGGCAAGGGGTGGCGGCCGGGATGGGGAGGGTAGGGGCGGTGGCGGTCGAGGATGGGGAGGGTAGGGGTGAGTGGTCGGGGATGGGGAGGGCAAGGGGTGGTGGTTGTTGCGGTCAGGGATGGAGAGGCAAGAGGTAAGCGGCAGCGGCCTAGGATGGGAAGGGCGGGGGGAGAGCGACCGGGGAGGGCAAGGGGTGGACGACATGGGTGGTGGCCGGGATGGGGAGGGCAGGGGCGGTGACGGTCGGGGATGGGGAGGGCGAGGGGCGGCGGCAATCAGGGATGGGAAAAGCGGGGGCGGGCAATGGTGGACGGGGATGGGGAGGGTGGGGGGCAGGCGATCGAGGAGGGCAAGGGGTGGGCGCTCGGGGATGGGGAGGGTAAATGGTGGGCGACCACGATCGAGGATGGGTGAAGTCTCACCGACGACAGAGAGGAGGAGAAAGAGAGAGAGAGAGAGAGAGCATGAAAGAAAAGAAAAATTAAGAATTTTTAACCTAACCTACGACAGTAATTTTCAAATTACTGTCATAGATCTATGACAGTGGTTATAGTAAACCACTGTAATAGATCTACGACAGTGGTTTATAACCACTGCCATAGATCTATAGCAGCAATTTTTAGTAACTATTATCATAGATTGAAAATAATTTTTTTATTTTTTTAAATATTATATAATTTTAAAATTTAATACTCATCTTTATCCTTCATTATCTAAATAATTATCATTAGAGTGTCGTCATAAAAGATCACCTCGATTCGATGGCCCTAGCTTCACCGATCAAAAAAATTTGATTTTGAGGATCATGAATGATGATGCGATGATTGATAGATGAAGACCTCCGATCGATTTGAAAATCTTTAATGATGATCTCGATGATATTTATAGTATACTATTAAAGTTTTACTTCAATCGAATATCATTATCATTGTCAATTTAGTACGGAATGATTTCGTCCGTTAAATTAGAAACAAGCGATCAAAGGGCTAAACGACATTCGATTACAAGATAATTTTTTAGTTAAATAACTTTTGCTATAATTTTAATTATTTTATATGGCAATGATAGTAAAATTTAAATTATTTTCGTATGAACTATTCACGTTAGGTAGATATTGCAAAAGCACGAGCATATATATAACAACCAAAGGAGTTTAAGAATGGTTATCAGACAACGTATAGTTTTAGATCATTCTCAATCTCATGAGTTAAATTTTATAATCACCACTATAAAAAATGATTAAAATAGTAGCCAAGATCATTTATAAAAAAAATTATCTCATAATCGGACACCGTCTGATCCTTTGATCACTCGTTTATCATTTAACGATCAAAATTAATCTATACTAAATTGACCAAAATAACGATATCCGATTGAAGTAAAATTTTGATAGTATGCTACAAACATAACTAAGATCATCATTATAGATTTTTGGACCTATCGAAGATCTCCATCTATCAGATCATCACATCATCGTTCGTGATCATCAAAATCAATTTTTTTTTATCGATAAAGCTAAGACCATCAGATTAAGGTGATGTTTTATGACGATACTCTAATGATAATTATTTAGATAATGAACGATAAAGATGGATATTAAATTTTAAAATTATGCATTATTTAAAAAAAATATATTACAGTGGTCATAAATAATCGCTGTCATAGATCGATGTATGACAGCAGTTACAAAAAATCACTGCTATAGATCGGACTTATGGCAGTGGTTACAAAAAACCACTACCATAGGTCAGACTATGGCAGTGGTTTGTTGTAACCATTGCCATAAGTCAGACCTATTGCAGCGGTTTCTTGTAACCGCTACCATAAACTCTATTACAGTGGTTTAAAAAATCGCTACCATAGGCTCTTTTTGTAGCAGTGTTCTATAAATATCGTGAGACTAGTTTTCAAGCTTGCCCCATCGAATAGCTGTCTATTGAGAGAAAGCTGGTAGAGAAGGATCTGATTCTCGATGTTCGTCTGAGCATCCGCTGTTACTATTCTTGAAAAATCAATGGCGAACATAGGTACGCATTTTTGTATTCTAATCTTCTACATAGATTCATGGAAAATCTTTTACAAAAGCCTCCTTAGAACCCTCCAAATTTTTATCAAATTGGGATTTTGAAAGAAAGTGGCTCCCGTCCCCTTTAGAAGGTTTGGGTGCACTGTTAAATTTGGAAGGCCTAAGATAATCTTTGTCCCATCTTTCACAAAAGAATAGGTATTTTTTGTAATATTTTCTCATATTACCTAGGGCTGCCAAGCAACAAATGACATTCATTCATAGAAATGACATCATACCAAACTTGACCTTTGTAATATTTTCTAATAGAAAAATCAACTAAGCATCTTTTATTAACTTTATCTCATTTCCCTTTTGAAGCCAAGAAAGCTTGTATGGGTGTGATTGCTCCTCTACCTTGAGTGGCAATTTCTTCGTGATGGTCTTTGAAACCATGCACATTTAGCAACCTTCACCATCAATGATAACATCACACATCTTGCTATAAGAGATGCAACGAGTATGGAAGATGTTGGCATGCAGCCGTTCATCATCTTTAACTTAAGAAATATTCAAAGTTCGGTGGATAACAAAAGGTTCATTACCCTCATCTCCATAGGTGATGCTCTCATCCCCTTATTCTTTATCAAGGATAAGAGTCCGCCACGGGCTCATCTATTGTCTCCTCTAAAGGAGTAAAGACCTTTCAATTGAGAAAATTGGAAGAGATATGCCTAAATCCTTTGCACTTGAAGCATTGAATTATGTTGAGGTTAGAGAAAAAAGAATGATTTAAGCTAGAAACCTTCTCATTCTTGGAGCTAGATAGAAGAAGATGATGCCTTTGCCATAGAAGCTTTATAAGTTGGAGAAATGCTACCCTAGTTGAAAGTGCTCCCATAATCTAAAGACCAAGTCCTACCAAGATTTGTTGGCCTTCGAGCCTCCTTCACTTTAAGTTGCCTTTCTACTTTAGTTGCAAGCTTGAAAACATTATGATAAGTGTAGTATGGTTGGAGTTAAACAACATCATAAATCTTCCACTTGAGCCCACCTGATAGTGAGCTATAGTTTACTCCTTCGGCTTCAAGATGCCACATCTTATCATGAGATGATCAAACTCCTTCATATACTCTTTAACCGAGCAATGCTCATGTAAGAAGTGATGGAGCTTAAGGAAGGTCTCTTGCAGATAGTTCTTAGGTAAAATTTTTTTCTTAAGCTCTTTCTTCATCTCTCCTATAATCTAATCTTTGGCTTGCCCTCATGAGCTTGTCAAATTTTGAGTTACTCCCACCAAATGGAAGCATGCTTCTTCAATTTAATGGCAATGATCTTGACTTTATGGTCATAAAAAATCTTCTTATAATTGAAGACTCGCTCAATGAAATTAGCCAATCTATGAATTCATACAACTAGATGCGACCTTCAAACTCGAGGATGTCCACCTTAAGATCATCAAAATCTTGTTGAAAAGCATCATTCCTTTGAAGGTGCTGATGTTGGGGAAGAGCCTCTTCATCAATCAATGCTTGGTTAGAAACATGGTAGAAGGGGTTAATCTTATCCTCTTCAACACATAAAGTATCATGCTCTGAGACATGACGAGGTTCATCACGTCCCAAAGCCTCCATGCACAATATGCTCTTTGAGGGGTTGCACTTGTCTCCTCAAGGCATCCATCTCCATGTCCCTCAAGTCACATTCATGGGCCCAGGTTGGTAGATGGATGCTTGATGATGACAACCAGCCATCCAACCAAAGCCCTTATACCAACTTGATGTAAAAAGTTAGAGACCAGCACAAGTAAAACTAAGGTAAATGCCTCTTCCAAAGGAATCCACCTAAGAGAAGAGACTGGTAGAGAAGAAGGAATCCACTTTCAAGAGCCAATTTGAGTTTAAGTTCAAGATAAGCTCCTATTCATATCAAAGGAGGGGTTCAAATAGGAGCATGCTTACATACTTTACAAATGATATATATCCATAATAAGAACACTTATCCAAAATTATGCTACTTGTCATACTTTCTTCTTTCCCCATATGCCCATGCTTACATGCCTCTTAAATTACCAAACTACTTTCTAAGCAAGTCTATGCTAACGCGATTATAACTATCGCTATAAATGCCATCAAAATCTATATTAATATTAAATATTTTTATAATTAAATATTATTCATCTATAGAGAAAATTGAACATAAGATCTATTGGATAGTTACCAAGTATTTAGGCACCATGATAATATTAACTTATGACATAAAGTTATGCTTTATTATACTTATTCATATTATGAAGTATATTCATTTTAAATATATTATGATATTTTTATTTTTATTATTAATTATCTTTAAGAAAATCAATTCTATTCATTTTGAAAGAAAATTAAAAAATAAATTACTTTATTTTATTCTTTATAATATTTTAAAAATCTTATTATTTAAAATATCTTAAATTATAAAAAATTTTAAAATATTTCTATAATCATCAATATTTTTTCTAATATTCTTTAAAAGTAGACAATTCATTATTCTTCTTATTTATACTCTAAGTAAAAAAAATAATGATATTTAATATATAATATTTTAAATATTTATATTATATAATTTATATAAGTAATTCTTAAATTTTTTTATATATATTTTAATATAAATTAGATTGGATCAAATCCAAATTCTTGGTTAAATTTGTTTACATGTAGAATTTTTAGTGATTACATCATAGATCATTACTTGATTGTGATATTGTACATTTAATATTGATAGTAAATTTTATATCATAATTTATTTTTATTTAATTATTAAACTATTTGACTCATGCATATTAATTTTAAATTTTATTAAATATATGAAATATCTTTTTTTTATAAAATTTAAATATATATTTTTACTGATTAAATATTATCATCACAAAAAATCTAAATTAGTTTACGATGATACTAATTTATCATAAAAATAATTCATAAATAATTAATAATAAAAATTATTAGTTATATAGTGATATATAGAGGATAAAATTTATGTCATTAAAAATAATTAATATTTAATATTAAAATAATAAATATTACTAATTAAGCTTTATTTAACTATAAATTATTATTCTTACATGATACCATCCTAATATTATAAATTTTAGTAATATCTATAATTAATAACCATCATAATATTATAGATTTTTTATGATAATTTTTAAAATTATTATGATAGAATATAATTTTTTATGATAGTTATAAGATACTGTCGCTAGATAATAACTATTAGTAATACTCATGACAAAGTGCTATAATATTATATATCTTTTATGATATTTTTTTTTAAGTCATCATTAGAGAATATTTATAGTAACACTTTTTTTTGAGTGTTACTAAAATTCTGTCACTATAAATTATTTTTGTTATAGTGTAACACTATTAAATAGCATATCTTTCAAACTTTTTCCTAAATTTGCTCTATATGGCTAGACTAGTTAACCCATGCATATACTATGGGAAAGTGCAATGAGTCTAGTTTCCAACACCTTAAACAGACAATAATTTGAAGTTTTTTAGATAAATTTATGACCAAACAATTAAAAGTGTGTTAGGCTAACTAGTCCAATTGACTTGGTCTCACGTCAACTTAGATCTTCACGATCGACTTTGGGAGCATTTAGGTCGACTTGGACAATCCAGTTGTCATTGGAGTACTATATAAGAAATCACGATACCTCTATTTCTGGTTCATTATATAGTTTTGGAGTACTATAGTTTCATATATTTTATACTTTCTACTTTTGAAGTTTTACACTATATTATATAAGTTCTATAAAAGTCTCAAATATATCTTATCACGTATTTGCTGATTATATATAAAGTTCACTATGTCAACTAGAAAAAACAAGATAAAGATTATAAGATTTTGAATATTATTTAATTTGCATTTAGTACATGGTTGCATAAAATGTATTGGAAATGTGTCCCAAAGTCAATCGTCAGTCTGTTAATGATTGGACTATATATTTATAATTATATATAAATTATAAATTAATAAAAATTATTTTGATATTTTTCTTCATAAATTCTGTTGTCTTCTAATGAACTCTTGTGTTGTGATGAAGTTTTTAGGACTATCTAGATTCAGCAAAGGAGGATTTGCCATATAATCCTTAAATAGTTTACGACCAAATGATACATTATTACTTAGGACGATAATGTTTATCAAGTATAGAACATTGTATGCCATATAGGTTGGTTATTCTCATAACCAAGGAGTGTTGAGACACTGATATGGCATGCAAATAAAATATATGGGTACATCTATACTGAACATGATCAACTCTGAGGCTTTTCTCCTATCAAAATTAGCTTCGATGGAATATGGGTATAAATATTCCTCCGACCTGAGATCACCACGGTGACTTCCAAGCAACTCACTGTATTTTGATGCCGGACTATCTGAATTTTTAATTCAATGATGGAAGATGTCTAAACATAGTTAAATACTTATGAAGTCGGTGCATATATCAAGATGGGATTGACCACTCCTGATTTTAGGAGTTGTGTTCAATTATGTTTCAATTCAGCAAAATCTTGGCTAGGATAGTCTTAGTGAGGAGTCACGGGACTAATTGCTTTAAGATACGAAATGGATATATTTTCTAGGATTGATAGTCTAATCCTAAGTCATCTATTACATAGAGGTCATAGGGATGAATTATACGATAACCATATTTGTATAGATTCTGAATAATGTGATTGTGATTATTCGATCTATCCGAACGTCGGATATCATTGCTAGATGGTCACTTTGATTAGTATAGAAATTAGTTTCTAAACTACCGACTTAGGTTCGGACCTACAAGATCACACACATTAAGAGTTCCTACCTGATCTGATGGCTGATCAAAAATTTTATTGGTCTGAAACTCTATAGTCAAGAGTCTCACTGGACTGAAATTCTATGACAAAGAGTCCTACTGTACTAGGACTCTAAGTTCGACTTGTCTGGAACTCTCTGATCAAGAGTTTCATTGGTCTGAAACTCTATGGTTAAAGAGTTTTATTAGACTGAGACTCTGAGTCCTACTTGTCTGGGACTCTTTGATCATGAGTTCTGATAATCTAGGATACTATGATCAAGAATTCTACTGAACTGAAACTTTATGATCAAGAGTCCTATTGGACTGAAACTCTAAGTCCTACTCATTTGAGACTCTCTGATCAAGAGTTTCACTAGTTTAGGACTCTATGATTGCGAGTTCCATTTATTTGAGACACTGGATTCAAGAGTTCCATTGATTTAGGACTCTTCAAGAGTTTTATGTTGATAGAACTCTGTTGCCCAATAACCCATTCAATTTGGACTCAGATATTTTTTGAAGAATTAATTAGCAATTTAATTACTAATTAGTTTAATTTTATTGAGCAATGAGGATTCGATCAAGTTTGATTGAAATTGATTCGATTGGATTTGACCCGATCGGGTCATGAGATGATCCAATCGCTATGGGAGTTTTGACCCTGATTTGATCGGGATGTAGATCTAATTAATTTCTAATTTGATTACAATTTTATTAGATTAGGCTAAATCTAATTTGATTAGATTTAAGTTGATTTAATTGAATCTAAATTAATTGGTTTGATTGAAATCAATTAGGATCAAGTCAAATAAAATTTGAATTCAAATTCTTCCATGCGCCCACCATTTTTGAGTTTTCCACTCTGCTTCCCACACCCTCCCTTTTGTTTGTCAAATATTTTTTAGAAATAAAAATATGCATATAGAAGGAAAGTCCTTTTGTGTATTAAACATAAGAGAGGGGGCGTTGGATAAGGATAAGAGGCTCATTTGATTTTTGAAATCAAGTGAGTAGTTAAAACCTCTCAACCACTCAATCCTTATCATTTTTCATGTGGTTTTTCTATGGTATTCATGTCAATAAATTATAAAAATTTTTGTGCATGTAGGAGAAGGGGTTAAAATTATGTGGTAATAATTTTAGAATGTTTGGACATCAGTTCTAGGCAAAAAAAAAATTTAGAGTGAAGGTGAATAGGATCCTGTAACACTTTTTCTTCCTTTATGCCTCTCTTCTCTTATGATTTTCACCTTTAAGAATATTCTATTTTTAGATATGATCTAAATAAGAATTATATATCTAAAAGTTATCTTTCCATGAAAACTTATTTCATAAAAAAACTCCACACATAGAGAGCGTGATAGGATTTTTAGTGTGTCAGGATTTTTGGGCCAAGTGAAATCCTAGATTTGAAAATCTGAGTTCGGATGGAGAGATTGAGTGCTGTGAGCATTCGATCGCCACCAAATTTGAAACACATCTTTATCATCCTCCAATATTTATGTTTTAATTTTTTAAAATATCTAAAAAATTAAAAAGTATACGATCGATCAGATCGATCGTGATCAGCCATCGAAGGCTCCAGCGAGGAGCTAGCACTCTAGTGGAGCTGATCGGGATCAAGAGCTCCATGTGGATCAATCGTAGATGTTAGATATATATGCAGCTGTGATGTGATACTAGAGCATTATCTAATAGACTCAAATTATGATGATCGACTATCCATGAAAAGGTATTATGTTCTGAATACGTAGATGTAGTAAATAGTTTATTACATAATTTTATTTTCAAATCTATTGATGTATGCATGCATATTATATTTAGATCCTAATATGTAGTGTTAAATAATTTAATATGATTAGTAGATAATTAATTAAATTAATTATTTTCTACTACATCATTACTATTTTTGAAATTTTTTTTGAAAGTAGCATAGCAAACCCTACACTATTTTCTTTAATTGGTATCAGAGCCAGATTCTTTAAACATGATATGCTTGCATATTTAGATTAATAATTTAGATTTAATCTAAATATTGATCTAATAATTAGAGTAATTAGATCTAAAAAATTAAAATTCAGATCGCATGGATTGTAGGTTATCCTGCTATAGAGTTTACCTCCTATAGTAAAAAGGTTGTCCTAGTATGTTGCTGATCTATATCATTAATCATTAAATAAAATTATTAAATTTGATCTAATATTTTTATGATTTAATTATATTAGACTTTAATCTAATTTATGATCATGAATGCATAATTAGATAAAGTTTGATTCATGATTTCATGATTATGTAGTGTACATAGTTTCAGATTAAACCCTACAGCTAGTATTGTTTGTGAATTAAGATGATTTAATTTTGAAATGAGTTGACTCAATTGGTGAATAATGCTAAGTTGCAAAGAACCTTTTAAAATTAAAAATATTTTCAAAATGTCAAACCCTAACCCTCAGCACATAAACTTATTTAAAAATTAAGTATAATGATTTAGTATCTAGAATTATGAATTAAGACTCTAAGTCATTAATCATAAACTTGTGGATTATTGGGTTAGCTGAATTAGGTTCATAAATTGGGTTAGACCTAAGGTTAGTTAAAAGATGGACTAATTTAGAGTAATTGATCAAAACTAATTAAATATTAATTTAGATTAGGTCAAGGACTCTATAAACTCAATTATAATAGTTGTAATTGGTCAAGTCTATACCTTTAACAAGGATCAAATGGACTTGAAGGCTACGCGGTCGAATCCAAAATTATTAGGTTGGTTAAATTAAAACTAATGAATCAGATGGTATCTAAGATAAGTTTGACAGTTTGATCAGTGATTTTTAATTGAAAGCTACTCACACTGATTCGATCTTTGATAAGTTAATGGCATATTCCTTCCACTAATCCTGCTTACCTAGCCATCCTAGAAAGTTAGATTTTGATTAGATCACTTGATGATTTGAGCTCACCCATGTCTATTAGGTAAATCAGTCTAGCTGATTTAGGTGCTCCTAATGCCAGCTTAGATTAGATTCTTTTCTGACTTGATGAAGTCAGTGGAAGGATTGAAATTGGCTCACTGAATTTTTTTAAATTGGTTAACTAAATCTTTTAAAATTATTAGATCCTTAAAAATGAAATAGTTATATAGATAACTAAATCTTAGCCTTCCATTAAGTTGAGTGATAATGGGTTCATTAGTATAATGATCATTGGAGGTCCAAAGGCCTGATGATTATTGACTAATGAAATTATCATTCATAAAATGATAATTTGGTTTAAGTCTTTCTGATGGTGGTTAGGTTGGCCAACCAAAGTCGGGCCTGATCATTTATTGGTTAGATAAGATCAAATGTGGTCATGTTAATGATTGGACCTAATCGAATCATTTTCAGTGGAGGCCAAAGCCTACTGATTAGGTATATGGGGTAAAATCAATGTTACTAGAAGTTGTTTAAAAAAATAATTGATTTTGAATCTATCCATAGGTATACATGGATTGACCAACCAAAATTGGGCTCATGTGTAGTCTATATGGATTCTAGTACCCACTAAAAAATTAGAGTAATTTTTTGAATTGAAGGTAGAGGCTACCAATTCGTATAAAATAGTAAAGAATCTTTAGACTAAAGTCCAAGTCTTTAGGATTAATAATTCATATACTAATTAGGTTTGATTTTTCTTTTTGTGCAGACATGGCTACTAACCTATCACTCCGATCATTGTTAGACCATGATAAATTAATGGGACCCGACTATGATAGTTGGTATCGTAAGTTGAAAATTATCTTGAAGCATGAGTGAATCCTTTATGTGGTAATGGATCGAGCACCTGAGGAGCCAGCTCCGAACGCTAGGAAAGCGGTCCAAGATACTTATCTGAAGTGGCTCAATGACCGCACCACCATTCGATGTATGATGCTGGCGGCAATGAATGACGAGTTTAGCCGTAGGTTTGAAAACGCCTAGCCATAGGAGATGCTTCAAATATTGAATGACTCTTTTGGCATACCGAACGATGTTGAAAGACACAAAATAAGTTGTGTCATTTTCAATGCTCGAATGAGGGATGGGGCCTTAGTCATCGATCATGTATTGTACATGATCGAGATGATTGAGCGCCTTAGCAAGTTGGGCTTTCTCCTGCATGAGCAACTCGATAAGAATACGATCCTTAATTCTTTACCCAAGTTCTTCCTTCCCTTTCTAACTCATTTTAGAATGACAAAGCCTGCAGTGAACTACCATGACTTTTTGGGGTTGCTGCAGAACTTTGAGAATGATCACCAACTCCACAAGAAGATGGTGAATGTAGTGGAAGGGTCTTCTTCTGATCGTCGACCCTTTAAAAAAGGAAAGAAGAATAAGAAGAAGATAAATAAGAAGGTGCGGCCGCATGTTGGAACGACTGCATAGGGTCAGACCAAGAAGTGCAAGCTCGACCAGAGTCAGGTAGAGTGCTTCTTCTGCAAGAAGTAGGGGCACTAAAAGAGAAACTGTCCTCTGTATATTGCCTCCCTGGATCCGAACAGGTCGAGAAAGAAGCAAGTGGTTGCTGGGCAAGATAATTATATGATAACACCTTGCAATTTTTTCTTATTTGATTCTACTACCTAGGTATTAGATACTGGAAGGTCTTATCATATTTGTAATTCTATGCAGGGCTTGTAGGTCAGTAGAAGATTTGATCAAGATGAGAGATTCTTGAATGTTGGAGATGGAAGACAAGTTTCAATTCTAGCTTTAAGAATCATAAAACTTATAATCAATATAAATAAAGTTATTCTTAATGAATGTCATTATTGTCCAACTTTCTTATTGAATGTTATTTTTGTAGGCCTTTTGGCCATGAATGGTTTTGAAATATTAATAAAAAAAAAAATTGTAATGACATTTTAAAAGATGTTATAATTTTGATTGAATAATTGAATAACGAAATTTATTTACTTTCTATGCCTGTTAACGTGGTTCAATGCTCCAGTAAACGTCCTAGAATTAGTGATGTGTCTAATGTCTACATTTGGCATTATAGACTAGGTCATATTAACAAGAATAGAATTAATGGATTAGCTCAAGAAGAAATTCTTGAGATTAGTGATTGTGAGTCACTTCCGACCTATGAGTTCTATCTTCTTGGTAAGATTACCAAGTCATCTTTTACTGAAAAAGATGAACGAGCCACTAAACTCTAGAGTTTAGTATATTCAAATGTATGTGGACCCATGAGCTCAAGTGCCAGAGATGGATATTTCTACTTCATAATCTTCACAGACGACCTATCGAGGTATGAGTATGTCTATTTAATGAAGATAAGTCGGAGTCATTTGAAATATTCAAACTATTTTGAAATGAGGTACAAAAGCAAATTAGAAAGAATATTAAAACTCTTCAGTCTGACCGAGGGGGTGAGTACCTTTCTAATGAGTTTTTGATATATCTTGGGGAGAATAGAATTTTCTCCCAATGGATTCCTCCTGAAACACCATAATATAATGGTGTGTCTAAAAGAAGAAATCGGATCCTGTTGAACATGGTTCGATCCATGATGGGGTTTGCTGGTTTATCGATCTTCCTATGGGGATATGCATTCGAATCAGCTTGTTACATTCTAAATAGGGTTCTAAGTAAATTTGTTAATAAAACACCATATGAAATATAGATAGGGCATAAGCCAATGCTTTCACACCTTAGGATTTGGGGGTTTCCAGCCTACGTCAAATGTTTGATGACAAACAAGCTTGGACCTAGGTCTGATAAGTGTAGTTTTATAAGTTATCCAAAAGAAAATAAAGAATACTACTTCTACCTTGCTGATGAGCAAAAAGTGTTTGTCAGCCTTAAGGCAGTGCTTTTAGAAAAGGAGTTCCTTGGTGAAGGAACTAATGTCTCCAAGGTTGAAGTTGATGAAGTACGATAGATGGACGAACGGACATAAGTTATTGAATCTGAGCTGGATCTGATTAGATCAAACCTAGAACCCATTATAGAAGCATCCTATCAAACTCGATGAGAACGATCAGGACCCAATCACCTATATGGATGCAATGCAGAGATCCGACTCTAAGAAATGGCTTGAGGCCATGAAATTTGAGATGGAATCCATGAAGATCAATGATGTATGGATATTGGTTGACCCACCCAAAGAGATAAAATTCATAGAATGTAAGTGAATCTTCAAAAGGAAGAGGCACAAACGGAAAGGTGGAGATCTATAAAATCCATCTGGTTGCCAAGGGATATCGTCAATATTATAGTATTGACTATGATGAGACGTTCTCTCCTATGGTAATGCTCAAATTCATTCAGATAATGCTTGCCATAGCTGCCCATCTAGACTATGAAATCTGACAAATGGATGTAAAAATAGCTTTTCTGAATGGAGAGCTAGATGAAGAGGTGTATATGATACAATCTGAAGGTTTCACATTCATAGATGAGTCTAAGGTGTGTAAGCTTTAGAGGTCCATTTATGGACTAAAGTAGGTATCTCGAAGCTAGAACATATGATTTGATAGAATAATCAAAATGTATGACCTTGTTAAGAACGAAGAAGAGCCCTGCATATACAAATGGGTTATTGGTCTAGCAATAGTATTCCTAGTATTGTGTGTGGATGATATTTTCTTAATCAAGAATGATGTCCCTACATTACAAGAAATAAAGATCTGGCTGTCATCACAGTTCTCCATGAAAGATTTAGGAGAAGCTTTCTAGATCTTGGGAATGAAAATCTATAGAAATAGATCTAAAAGGTTGCTTGGATTATCCTAGTCCACATACATTGATACTGTGCTGAAACGGTTCAGCATGAAAAATTTCAAGAAAGGCTATCTACCGATAGGCCATAAAATTTTTCTTTCAAAGAGAAATTGTCCAACAACACCTCTAGATAGAGAGCGTATGAATAGAATATCATATACTTCAGCAGTGGATTCTATAATGTACGCCATGATATGTACGTGATCAGATGTAGCATACTCACTAGGTGTAGTAAGTAGATACCAATCTAATCTAGAGGAGAATCACTGGAAGGTTGTTAAAATCATCTTGAAGTATTTAAGAAATACTAAGGACTAGTGGCTTGTATTTGATGAATCAAACTTAAAACTTATGGGATTCACAGACTCTAATTTTTTGTCTGATCATGATGATAGCAAGAGTGTGTCGGGAGTAACATCCTTCCTTGATGGTCTAGTTCTGCTCTATTATGATAGCTCTGGAGCCATTGCTCAGGCGAAGGAACCAAAGGTACACCAATGGATGAAGCATATTCTGCACCGCTACCATCTTATCCGAGAGATTATGGATCGAGGTGACGTCGACCTTCAGAAGATTGATGAAAAGAAGAACCTGACCGACCCATTCACTAAAGCTGTTGTGGTGAAGAAGTTCGATGACTTTAAATCGAAGATAGATATTAATAACTGCATCGATTGGCTTTAGTCCAAGTGGGAGATCGTTGGAAATGTGTTTCAAAATCAATCATCAGTTTGTTAGTGGTTAGGCCATATATTTATAATTATATATGAATTATAAATTAATAAAAATTATTTTGGTATTTCTCATCATAAATTCTATTGTCTTTTAATAAACTTCTGTGTTGTGATGAAGTCCTTAGGACTATCTAGATTTGGCAAAGAAGGATTTGTCATGTAGTCCATAAATAGTTTTTGACCAAATGATACGTTATTACTTAGGACGACAACGTTTATCAAGTATAGATCATTGTATGCCATATAGATTAGTTATCCTGATAACCAAGGAGTGTTGAGATACTGATATGGCATGCAAGTGAGATGTATGGGTACATCTGCACTGAACATGACCAACTCAAGGGCTTTTCTTCTATCAAGATTAGTTTTGATGGAATATGGGTATAAATGTTCCTCCGATCTGAGATCACCATGGTGACTTTCAAGCAACTCACTGTATTTTGGTGCTGGACTATCTAAATTTCTAATTCAGTGATAAAAGATTTCTGGGCATAGTCACGTACTTATGGAGTCAGTGCATGTATCAAGATAGGATTGACCACTCCTGATTTCAGAAGCTGTATTAATTGTATTTCAATTTAGCAAAACTTTAGCTAGGATAGTCTTAGTGAGGAGCCATGGGACTAATTATTTTGAGACACGACATGAATATATTTTCTAGGATTGATAGTCTAACCCTGAGTCATCTATTACACAGAGGTCATAGGGATGAATTATACGATAACCATATTCGCGTAGGTTCTAAATATTGCGATTGGGATTATTCGATCTATCTGAACGTTGGATACCAATGCTAGATGGTCACTTTGATTAGTATAGAAATTAATTTCTATGCTACCAACTTAGGTTTGGACCTATGGAGCCACACACATTAAGAGTTTCTACCTGATCTGATGGCTGATCAAGAGTTCCATTGGTCTGAAACTCTACGGTCAAGAGTTCCACTGGACTAGGACTCTATGACCAAGAGTCCTATTGGACTGGGACTCTAAGTCCGACTTGTCTGGGACTCTCTGATCAAGAGTCCCATTAGTCTGGGACTCTATGGTTAAAGAGTCCCATTAGACTGAAACTCTATGACCAAGAGTTCTACTAAACTGAAACTCTGAGTTCTACTTATCTGAGACTCTCTGATCATGAATCCTGATAATCTAGGACGCTGTGGTCAAGATTCCTATTGGACTAGGACTCATTGACCAAGAGTCCTACTAGACTGGGACTCTGAGTCTTATTCATCTGGGACTCTCTGATCAAGAGTTTTACTAGTCTGAGACTCTATGATCATGAGTTCGATTGATTTAGGATACTGGGTTCAAGAATCCCATTGATTTAGGACTCTTCAAGAGTTTCATGTTGATTGGACTCTATTGCCTAGTAACCCATTCGATTTGGACTCAAATATTTTTTAAAGAATTAATTAGCAATTTGATTATTGATTAGCTTAATTTGATTGAGCGATGAGGATTCGATCAAGTTCGATTGAATTTGATTCGATTGGATTTGATCCGATCAGGTCATGAGATGACATAATCGCTATGAAAGTTTTGATCCTAATTTGATCAGAACGTAGATCTAATTAGATTTTAATTTGATTAGAATTTTATTAGATTAGACTAAGCCTAATTTAGTTGGATTTAACCTAATTTAATTGAGTCTAAATTAATTAGTTTGGCTGAAACCAATTAGGACAAAGTCAAATGAAGTTTGAATTCAAATTCTCCCATGCGCCCACCATTTTTGACTTTTCCACTCTGCTTCTCATGCCCTTCCTTTTGTTTATCAAATATTTTTTAAGAAATAAAAATATGCACATAGAAGGAGAGTCCTTCTGCATGTTAAACACAAGGGAGGGGGTGTTGGATAAGGATAAGAGGCTCATTTGATTTTTGAAATCAAGTGAGTAGTTAGAACCTCTCAACCACTCGACTCTTATCATTTTTTATATAGTTTTTCCATGGTATTCATGTCAATAAATTATGAAAAAAATTTTGCACATAGGAGAAGAGGTTAGAATTATGTGGTAAAAATCTTAGAGTATTTGAACATCAGTTTTGGGTGAAAAAAAATCTTAGAGTGAAGATGAATAGAATCCTATAGCACTTTTTTTTCCTTTATGCCTCTCTTCTCTTATCATTTTTACCTCTAAGGATATCCTATTTTTACATGTGGTCTAAATAAAGGTTATAAATCTAAAAGTTATCTTTCCATAAAAATTTATTTCATGAAAAAACTCCATACACAGAGGGTGTGATAGGATTTTTAGTGTGTCAGAATTTTTGGGCCGAGTGAAATCCTTGATTTGGGAATCTAGGTTCGGATGGAGATATCGAGTGCTGTGAGTATCGGATCACCACCAAATTTGAAATATATCTTCATCATCCTCCAATATTTATGTTCTAATTTGCTAGATTATTTAAAAAATTAGAAAATATATAATCAATCAGATCGATCATGATCAGCCATCGAAGGCCTCAGCGAGGAGCTAGCACTCCAGTGGGGCTGATCGAGATCATGAGCTCCGTATGGACCAACCATAGAGACCGAACATGTGTGTAGCTATGACGTGATACCAAAGCATTATTCAGTGGACTCAGATTGTAGTGATCGACTATCCATAAAAAGATATTATATTCTGAACACATAGATGTAGTAAATAGTTTATTACATAATTTTATTTTCAGATCTATTGATGTATGCATGCATATTATATTTAGATCCTAATATATAGGATTAAATAATCTGATATAATCAATAGATAATTATTAGATTAATTATTTTTTACTATATCATTATTATTTTTAAAATATGTTTCGAAAGTAGCATGACAAATTCTGCACTGTTTTCTTCAAAATGTTACTGTAATGACGGAATTCTTTTGCTTCTATGTTCAATTATTTTGTGATGCATCCCTAAATATTTAGACATATTACAATATGGGTGGGTCTCTCTATACCTCCCATTTCTCTAGATAAAAGATAGCAATATCATTTTTTAATTTTTAATTAAAGTATTAGACCATGTTTTAGTTCAATTTAACAAAAGAAATAATTTCAAAAGTTGAAGATAACATAATAGAACTTTTTCTTATTTACAGAAAATGATAATTATTGATGTCTCAGTGGTTACATTTATATAATTATAATGCTAATTTTTTTAAGATATATTATTTAAATCTCATAAAATAATAGTATTAGGGTTTGCATTTTGGAGTGCAGCCATATAATAGGATAATTTTACATAAAATGGCTCTTATTCTCCATAAATATCAACCAATACCTTCTATTTTTCTAATCATACTTTTTTATATGACACTATATATTGAAATTGCTCGTTAACGGTTGCTACAATAGCTTTAACTTTAACACCTAAATCTTTCTCAACAATATGTTGGACTAGTGTGCCAATCATCCTTTCATTGACATGTTTGTGGTCTTGATTCAACCTCCTAAACAAACAAGTATGAGAATCCTCATATCTAGTGATCCAAAATTATTCATGCTTTTTCAACAATGCAGCACGAAGCTTTCATTTACATTCTTGATCATTATCTGATGATGCACATTGTATAGACTATAACTTTGAATATGACTGGACTACATTATATATCCGATGCTTTTGAATATGATAAAGATCAACAGCTCTCTTTAGATCATCTTTGCTCTAAAAAATCAGACTTAAAGAAAATTCAGTCATCGAAGAGTCCTAAAACTGATAGTCATAGTTCAATCTTTGACCAGTACTAACAACATCATCATGATCTAAATTTAAGTTGCTAAAAAATTATGGGAGTTCATGCACCTAGGTTCAGGTTCTACATTATTATCGGGCTGATCATCCTGATCACCATCTTCATCTTCATCCTTGTTACTATCTTTATCAAGCCATTCTTCTTTAGTCTCATTCTTATCTGACTCAAAAATCTCAATTATCAAAATTTATTCCAGTACTGATCTAATCATTATCCCTCATCTGAGTGTTATATCCCATACTTACTGCTACTTTCACCATAGAAGAAATCACTATATGAGAAGTCATCATAGAGAAAATCATCATAGAACTTTGAATAATTAGATAATTAGGGCCAACAGTATTAGAATGTTCTGCAAACATGGTCTCAGTACCAACGGTTCACACCATAGGACTTAAGAAAGGCAAAGAAGGTCCAGGAGTATTGTCCTCTTGGGTTAAAAGCCCACTAAAATATCCAACTCTTAGTACCATCATTTGAGTAGTATTTTCATTAGAGGTATATTTTTCTCTCAATATATAATTTAATATATTGGTAATCTAAAAATTTTTAAAAAAATATCAACATTTCTTGGACATCTTCATCGTCATCAATTGAAACTATGATATACTTACTATACATTAACTATCACGATAAATTAGAAAATCTCTACCTCAATTTGATTTCATATTTTTCTTTGTTTATAGGAATACCACTGTATAAATGATCCAATAATTCTTGACGTAATAATGATGAAGATAATCTAACCATCTAGCTCACAGGCTGACTGTACTACATGCCATCTATATCATTTTCTATTATGTCATCCTAATACGGTAGTAAATGAACTCGACCACTGCCATTTTCTCAAAGAATCTATGACAATATCAAAATCAAAATATTTAGTATTAATATATTTTGATAAAATGATTTACATCATAAATGTATTCTATCGTCAACTAATAGGTAAAGTTAGATCCTATTCCATTCAGAAATTATATTAATTCTATAGGTAATTACAGTAATCAAATGATACACAATATAGATCGAGAAAAATTTTGACAATATTTTTTCTTAGTTCTCTCCACATGGGAGGAGAACGAAAGAAAAATGATGTCCAAAATTTTTCTCGATCCATATTATGCATTATTTAATTATTTTAATTACCTATAGAATTAATTATAATTTTTAAACTATCCAAACTAGACACTCAATTGATCAATGTACATAATTCTCTCATCTTTACAAAAATATATCAATGTACGAATGCCATAGATTATGTATATTAATCAAAAGATAGGTCTGTGATTTTATGCAATGCAATATATTTAAAATAAAAAGATGAATCTTGGAAATGTGCTGAGCACTATCCCTAATCATGCCCAATCTGAAAATTGCTTTCAGACATCGGGTCGGGCTTTGATCCGATGACTCTAAAAAAACTTAAATCTGAACCTATTTTTAAGAATGTAGTAAACATGAAAATAGGCCGGGCACTATCTCTAATCGAATCCAGTCTAAAAATTCTTTCCAGGCATTAGGTCGGACTTAAGTCTGATGACTTTACAAAAAATCATATCCGGATCCAACTCCAAACATAAACATAAGCAATCGAATAAGATCTACACATATGTTAAATAAGATTATCTGTTATAGAGTGATCGACTCTAAATACTATGATCACAAAAAACTCCATCCGATCGACCCCTCCCATTACGAGTAGGATTGGGTACTCGCTGTAGACGGGAGCACGAGGCTATCGCCTTTCGCGACCCCTGTCCTTGCAGTCGTAGGGATCTAGGTAAGAGAGGGTCGAGAGCTTTTTCCCTGATTCGTTACTGTTCAAGTGGTCCGCGATCAGGAGCCCGTAAGACTCGCTGTTGTTGCGGATAGCAGTGCTGCTTCGAGCCCGTACTTTCAGCCATCCAGAAAGTTGAAGCTCATTTCGGACTTGCGCTTTTGACTGAACTTCTTCAGAGAGTCGAACTCCTCGCAGACATATCTCCCCTCGTCGACTTTTCTAGAAGAGTCAAATCCTTCCAACTTTCCTATCGATCGCCAACTACTCTAGGGTCCGAACTTCTTTCAGCAACTGCTCCTTCAGTCGGATAGATGCGATTGCTCGCGCGACGAATTCCCCTCCAGATGGTCGTTTCCTTTAGAGTGGGAGCTCTCTAAGATTGACATATGTAGAAGCTGTTCACCTGACCAAGCCTCCTTCTCCAGACTCACTTTGTCGATTTATGGCTCTACGTTCACGATATATCATTATCAGTCTGACGACACCTTTCCCTCCCCATGTCGAATCCCCATGCGGTCTTGAGTGGAGCCTCAGTATCGGATGGTAATGATCCTCCATTATTATCCACCGCATACAATAGCGACCACTGTCAGTGGCGATGGCTGTCGCTCCATCAAACACTGTCAGACGGTGATGTGTCTCCTCAATCTACTTATTAAGCACGATGAGCTGTCGTTGTCAATCTACTACAGGTGGATATACAGTGTGGTGCCTTCTCTCCATGCATTGAACATCTATCATGACGTCGAATGGCCCACATATCTGACAGGCAGCCTCGCCACAACCCGGTACAAGATTCACATATAAAAGATCCTTCCAGATTATTATGCTTTGCTCGAAGGCTCTAAGCTCTCCCTTTCTTTAAAAATCTAAGCTCACTTTTCTTACTGAGCACTCCATTTCATGTTGTGTCAGGAAGAGTTGACTTGGACCATCGATAGTCCTACTCTGAAGCCACACATCGACTGCGATGAACTTTCGATTTTGTAGGGATCGGAGGCGACTTCCGTCACTTCTCCACTCCAGTCTCATCCGACGTCAACCAGATTTCTGCCATCCAACAGCGATTGCGGCGATCCTAGATAGGAGCGACCTCGTATCCCTGAGATTTCTCTTTTCTTAAAGGTAGTGACTCAGCGATGACGCTCTCTTCCTCTCTAGAGATCTTCCTCGTTCCTCTCTAAAGTCCTTTCATCAGGAGAAAATGCCTCCAAGAGAGCCTTCGATCGATATCCAATGGCCGCCGCGGCCCGATCCCATCCAGCATCCACACCCCATTCTTAGCTCATGGTAACCCAGTTTCGATCTGTAGCCATGGTGTGCGAGCCCAGTTCACTACTGTCAGCTAGGTTTGTACCTCATGGACGCAAATTGCAGACCATTCATCGACAAGCCTCGACATAGCTCGACAGGCGCAGGGATTTTCGGGCACGGAACTGTTGTCGAATTCGGGGATAGCCGACTTAGGCACCCAGCCTCTATCCCAAAAGAGGAAGAAAGGATGGAGCCCCTGTCGGGACCACGACTCGACCATGTAGGAGGCTCACACCCATTTTATCGAAAATCCTAAGAGCGTCAAAACCGTGAAGACTCTTGGACCAAAGGCTTTAAAAATGAGCCTGATGGATCGAAGGAGCTCCATCACAATCCTCCTCGCATGTAATGATATTATACTGATCCTTCTTTTTTAAAAAATTGCGTATTCGATCTTCTACCGATTTCAAGCTCTCGTAGTTTGAGAATTACGATGGGGACCGTACCGATCCAAACGACCATCAAAAGCCTTTTCGGATAATGTTTCCTCCACGGCATGTCAGACGGTCATTTATGTCGGGTTTCCCCACCCTTAAACGTACTGTCCAAGAAATTGGTGCCTTCGTGCTGAAAGTCGAATACTCATCTTATCGATTGATTAGAATGAGACCATCAGTCGTAGCCTACTTTATCAGCAGTCAAAGACGTGCCAGGTTCGTCAATTTTCTGCTGACCATCAAGTAGAGAGAGGAGAATCCATCCATACTTATGTTCACCTATAATTAATGCCTGCCACATTAGACGGCCAGAATCTGGACAATCATCGCCATGGTTGCTCTCAAGGCCGGCCTCTAGAGTATTGCTTTCTTCTTGATAAAAGAGTACCTCAGAACTTTGCTGACATTGCTTAGTTTTTTGTGTGAAGGGTATGTCTCAGACGAAGAAGCCCTCAAGGACAAGGACAACGAAGCCATCGTGAGTCGGCGAATATTGTGCGGAGGCTCATCGAAGGGAGCGAGTAAGTCGGGTTGCTCTCGATATCCATTCGGGCGCAAGCGAGCGAACCCCCCTCAGTCTGGCTGCAGGAAGCTCCGATGGAGGGGCGCATTTGAGGTTCTCCCTATGAAGATTTATATACTCGCCCATGTTAACACCCTGAACAGCCAAGTGAGAGAAAAATATAAGGAAGACTTTCGAGATCGAAGAGGAAGTTTTCCCAACAAGCGCAATCTCAATAAGTTCTTATCTTTATCAATCGGACCACGGTCTTGACATTGAACTGGATACCACTCAGACGAGATCGAGAGTCATTAAGATGAGAAATTTGGCCGATTCTTGTGGATATGCCTGTTGGATGGAAGATCTCGAATCGAAGGCCTTACCGCGGCTGATATCAAAGGGGGATTTCAACAAGAAGGATCGGCTCCTCTCGGCATCATCAATATCGATCTTTTAGGGGATTCGTAAGGAGAGGCCAGCGGGTCCAGGGATCGATCAAGATGATGGAGGAACCCGGAAAAGACCCTCTACTTTTTTTTGCTTTTTAAAAATGGTGTGGAGTCTTTTTTTAAGGCCGGCGCGGCGAGAGTGGAAGGGTGTGTGGGTGGGTGTGCGGTAAGGGCCGATGGGGGGAGGGAGGAGGGTGTTAATTTAAAACGAGGCAAGCTTAGGATTCATCCCGCACATTGTTCGAATTTAATCGTCTTGAATATTGTCGACTATGATGTACGCCGTATTTTAGTGGATCAATGGGAGTTCAGTCGAGTATTATTTTATGATGCCTACTCGAAATATTTTACCACATGATCTTGCCTAGGACGTATGAACTCTCCACTGATAGGATTCATTGCATACATACGGCTGGGCATAATAATTTTACTGTGACTGAGGACAAATCAAAAACGGGCTCGTAGTCATTTTCTGATCGGAGATCCGTCGCCTATAATGTATTCTCGCTGACCTGTTTGAATGTACTTTGGGGTGGTGGTATCAACCTATATTTGAACGATGAGTCATCGATTAAGTACGAGCGGAGTCAGGGAGTAGTTCTGGCGGGCACTGATACTCAATCGCCTAACATAAGGAAAACGATCAACCCCTGTTTAATGTAATGGAATGTGATGTCCACGATGACCTCATGCGGCGGAGCGGGGAAGCCTATGGGGACTCTCTCTATACCCTTAAATGATGGGAAAGGAGATACTTGCAGATCTTCCAACTTGGTAGGTGAGGTTCGGGATCAACTTATTTCTTCTCAGGGAAATGGGGACCATCTTCGCTTGGACGCCCAGTAGACATGCGTTGAGGACGACCACGAGTAATTAATCGCTGGCTATGATTTGAAGTCGATCGATAAAGAAAAGATGTGCCCCATGCTCCAGAGAGGTGAAAGCATTCACGAGAAGTGGATAAGCTCCAATGGATGTCATCTGAAAGTTAATGTATCTGACCTGGGTCTTTAAAGTGGTCCATCAGAAAGCGAACAATAATGAAGTGATGCATCAACTTCAAAAAATTGAACAAGGCCGCCCGAATAGAAGCTATCCCTTTCCAGGATTGATCAACTGAGGGAGAAACTTCGGGCCATGAGCTCTCACCTCATGAGTTTTCGAATAAACATATAAGATGAGTGAGGATGAGGAGAGACCCTTTCATTACACCTGTTATTATATAGGGTCATGCCCTTTTACTTAATAATGTAGCAACTACCACGGCTGATCACAAATCTTCAGAAAGCAGATCACCGCAGGCAGTGGTTGGTTTACGTAGATGATAGCTCGTTTAAAAGTTCGGCTTTATACCACTTGCTGACCTTGAGTGAGCTTTAGCATACAGAGACAGTGAAAGCGGAATCGATCGAAGTGCGCTTTTGGCTGACCTCCCGGAAGTTTCTGGTTCATGGTATCGAGGCACAGGATGTGAAACATATCGAGAAAATTGAGTTTTCAGGAGATGATGCCTCAAAAATAAAGGAAGTCCAGCACTTGACAAAGGTGGCATGCCCTAAATCACTTCATTCAAGGTCGGTCGAACGATGTATGCCCTTCTTCCAGTTTCAGGTATTAGACTTCTTCTGGATGGAGGATCCAATGGGTTTGGGAGCTTAAACAACTACCTTGGTCACCCCATTCTGGCAAAGCCAAATCGGAGAGGATTTTCTTACTTAGCTTCCGTGCTAGCACGTCTGTCAAGAAAGAAGCAAAGATGTAGCTGATCTCACGACTAAGTGGTCTGGGGAGGATCAGTATTCTAGATTAGAAAAAAATTACTTACTCCCTTTAATTCCATCAGGCGACTCCGACCTGTATTTTCAGAGCACCTAACGTCCTCACGGACAATGAAAAGTATCCTTCTAGATGGATGCCTCCGAGAGAATCGTAATGCGGCTAATCGAGTCATTAGGTTGACATCAACTACGACCGCCCGACTCGTCAAGGCCAGGTATTGATCATTTTATGCTAGAATGCACTATTTCAGTTGAAGCTGAGCTTTGACAGATCGGATTGATAGGCCCATTATTATGGTTCAAATTTCTCAGAAAGTGCTGACCTCTCAAGGTTTTGGTCTGGGCAGTACGGTTCATCCAACTCTCTGGGAGTTGATGCGGGTGGTCCGGCACCAGGGAGTCATCACGAATGCACTTGCTGTCGAAATTTTCTCGACCAACAATGGGGGCGGTATGAAGCGGATAGTCAGAATAAAAATAGCAAGAGAATTGCAATAGATGACTTCAGTCTACACGTCATTCAAATCTAATTGGTGGATCAGTCAAGTGTAATGGACTACGAAGCTCAGGACGGAAAGAAATTGGTGAATACCTTGAAAGAGATTTAAGGACTTTGACGATCGTTTGACGCTTCAGACATTCGAATATAGTGTTCCAAGGGCAGAAAAATTAAGGAGGCCATCTTCTTCAGCTAAGTTGAGCTAACTGTGAGTACAGCGCCATCGACCAGTTGGCACGGGCAGGAGGAGAGTGATTTTGTTGAAGGACGTGAGCCCATTCAGAGATGATCGTCTTTTAGTAAAAATATTGCATGGTGGGGTAAGGGTCGGCCAGCGAAGGAGAGGTAGTGGTGGGGGATGAGGTGACGGTTTTGAGCTCAAGTGGATTGATCCTTGGATTGTTACTCAAAGAGTCTCCTCATGACCGAAAGAAGCTAAAATTAGAAATCAGGCCTTCGGTACAATTTTACAGACAGCTTGTAAAGGTCATTACTCGTCTGCTGCTAACTAATCCATGACTGCAAGAGCCCGTCCTCCATTATCGCACGAGCGGACTTTGCCGGAATCATGTTACGGGCCTAGGTTCCTAATCGCCACCCCAAAACCTATTGTAGGTACTACTGGCCACCCCTCTTATTTCATGATCCATGGCAGTATGTTAAGAATATGACACCTGCTCCAGAAGAACGCAAAGTATCCAGGCAGCCGACCTTGGCCATTACTTGCTACTGCTTTGCCATTCTATGCCCAATGGCGGAATGGACATCACTGGCCCTTTTTCCCGCTGGCGTCTGGACAGTGCGCAGTTCTCCCTGGTCTAGTGATCGATATTTCACACAAGTATCGAAGCAAACATGAAGTCTTACGAGGCAAGATCAAGCTTCGTCTGAAAGTCGGTCGTCTGCCTGTCTGGCTTGCCTCCCAACTCTCATAAATGGACATGGCGGCGTTGCTGGGGCCCGAGGCTCTATCGATTCTGTGAAAACTGCAACATCTTCCACCCATCCTCCCGGTTATCTACCTATTAGGCATCGGAGTTGCACACTAACGCCAACAACACCTTCTCTATGTGCTTGTCTGAGGCATCAGACAGGCCCTCGACAAGCAAAGCGCGTCCCTGAGCGGACTGACCCTCTACCTACATCCCTTGCCGTACACAACATCGCCAAAGCGCTAGATGTAGATCATCGCTGCCCTTTTGCAGCCAATCGAGAGAGACAGGATGGGCCGATGTGGCACTCACTTCGGCGGAGAGGGCAGAGTGTTAATCCATCAGCATGGGTCGTGTCTTCGAACTGAGCAGGACACCTAACCACTGTGAGCCGCTCAGAGTCGGACCCTCACGAGAGCCGTAGGAGGGCTTTTGAAGTACAGAAAATAGGAAGGAGGCACGGGTACCGAGATATCGGGATGCGGGGACTAACGGCGGAAGGTGGGCGCCGGTACTACAACTCCAGAGGTTAGAGGGTAGACGTTCAGTTGGGGGGACCTGTGCTTCACGGCAAGGTGCCAGTCTCTTTAGCCTCAAGCCAGGGAAGCTTGTGCCAAAATGCGAAGCCCACATATGAAGTAGGTGTTATGTCAGTCTGCGCCAACTTTCGCAAAAGATGCAAGAGGATATACTTTCACGACCTTGAGAATCAGACAATCTAAGGATGTTACCATATCTTCGTTCAATAAAAATCCTTCATTTGCAGCATATATTATTTTAGATGAAGTTATTTGTCGATTAGGAAAGAGAAAATGAAGCGAATGCCTGTTGGAACAGGGAAGGGACTAGCGAAGGGCTAAATAGGGAGGCAAAGGCCAAAAAAATATGGTCAGTGGAGCGGGCCCTCGTTTAATTGGAATGACTGGAAGAGAAAATGGGAGGGGGAAAGAGTGTGGAAGCTCGGACTACAGCGGCGATCTATAATGTCTATGCGCACAAGGAAGAAGTTTCGCGAGAATATAGCCTTAGGAACGAGAGAGAGGCGTGTTTTAAAGACTTATGAAGCATCCAAAAGTCCGAAAGAATCTCCATCATTCCTTGTAAATACCTTGGGAATGAATGGGTTGTTTTAGTAGAGCAACTCTGCACACATTCTGGATGGCATTTTTCATTTTTCTTTTCAATGTTGACTCTCCCCACCACTTGGAGATGCCTCGGTACTTAGGAATATTGGGAATGAGATGTCATTGTCCTAAAAAACGTTGGTCATTTTCCATAAAGACGATTGGTATTTAGCCCGACTGCAGACTTAAGAAACCTGCAGTCAATTCTCAAATTGATGTGGGTTAATGAAAGCATCCTGCTGCGCAATCTATTCCAATTAATATAGAAGCCCACATAGTGTTCGAAGTTAAGATGACATCACACTTGGAGGAAGAGATCTTCATCCTTATAATAAATTATTATAAAATTAACCTCAGTAGTAAGGGTGTGACCATTAAAAGGATTTGGACATGCGGGATTTAGAATGCCTAGGCCGACGAGCAGATCGAATTTTATTAATTAAATGCTAACTAATTTCTTGTGATGGTGTCTCTCAACAAGTCTCCATCGTTAATTTGAAACCAATCTGTAGGTGTGAAGTGCGTAAATAACACTGTGTCTAGAAGTTTTCATGGAACACCTAAAATTATCAGTCCGTCTAAGCCTTTAATGTCTATCTTTAAAGTGCACTTCGTTATTAACTCCAATTTATTATGAACGATAGATTGTGTGAGTTGACGTGGACAACAAAGATACACTATATATGTGCGCCTTTATAATTGTGAGCCTCGGACCTCTAATCCCCGTCTCTATAATGAATATGATGAGTTGAATGAAGCATAATCCAATTTCTCTTTGTTTTCGAAATTTACTCAAGTCTGAGAGTATAGTGGACACAAAAAGATCGCACAGAAAAAGATCTCAATGTACAATAGTTTAACTGGAAGCTCTCGAATTCAAAGGGAAACAGCCACAACCCTATGTCCTCTTTATAGAGAGTTTTGGCCACTCGCGGAAGCTACGTGTGTCTATACATAAAATTAGAAGTTAGATGACATTATTTTGCTCGACATGTGTGATAATGTAGCGATGCCTATTCATAATTTTATAATACAATCGCAGTGTAGGGTGCAGAAAAAGATGACCCGCCAGCCTCATTATCTGGTTCCCCTTCCTAAATCATTTGCGACCCACTAGTTTTTCCATAGTTATGAATTACAATATGTGCAGAAACGAAAGCTCCAGCTCGACGTTTTTCTTAAAAGTTTTGCTAGCTGACAAGCGTCAAGCTTGCATTTCAGTTTTCTATAGCTGTATGCATGGTATTGGAGCAGCCAAGCTCCGTACTCACCAATAGGTTCTCGAAGGTGGAGGTAGTTCATAGAGGTCATCTACTCTTGGTAATCGATTAGGGGATTACTAAGTAGGAGTACAGTGGGAAGAAATACATGGTTATGTCCTTAGTTGATCTATGATTGTAATCTATCACTCTAAGCGTCGATATGGCCGCCAGACAGGCGTTGCTACGTTCACTTGCAATATGGCGACAGTCTATAATTCTACTCATTTCGCTTTCACGGACCTCATTCATGTAGAGAACCTTGTGAGGTCTTCGAGTTGTATATGGACCCATTCTTGGTTCGCAACAAGAACTCGAGAGATGAACTGAAATTGGAAAGTACCAAGATCCTCTCGTGTTGTCAGTGCAGTCTGGAGAAGTCTGGAAAGTTAGAATTTCAGATACTAGAAAATCTTGACAATATTAGGGAGAGAGAGTAGTCCCTAATAAGGAATCGTGGAGAATTTGTGCGGGAGAAGTATTATGAGAGCGACTCGTACTTCCCTAGTTTCGTCTATCGAGAGAATTACGAACTGGGCAACTCGGGGGATCTTGTAAACGCCGTAGCTTCTGTACCGAGTCGGGCTCCAGAATATAGAAAGCTCCCTATTCATCTGCTATTGTCCAATATCTGAAAAGTAATCTAAACTCCTCTATTCCCTAATGCTCATGTGATTAATAGGAATTCTAGTAAGAACCAATCTATATCTGTGTAAAGACAAAGAAATCACTTTGCTTTGCACATCCGATTGCGAGGTGGACCGTGTGGAGCCCGGAGGGACGAAGTATAGTTCTTTTGGTATTCTACAAATAAAGTTTCGTCCGAAGTCGGTGGGGTGGCTCCGACAGGGACGTCATGTCACTCGGCGTTAACGGTCAAGATCAGCTTCTTTTCCTTGCGCCACCAAAGAATTGGAGTGCGCTCAGCCACAATAAGTAAAGTCGATGCTTTGAGCGAGTTTTAGAGGAGAGAACGATCTTACTGAGCCCTTACGTAGGAAAAGCTCTAGTGACGTGAAAGGACTTCGTTTTGGGAATAGATTACTAGGACGCGTATCGTATGTAGGCGGTGTAACCTCACTGGCTAGGGATGATTGGTCCTCTCTCGCACTTGGATCTACGTCGCCGTATGGGACGATTTGGGCAATTCTTTATGTCTTCCTCCCACGGTGAGGTTCCGTTTCTCGAGGGGCTGATCTGCGATAAGAATAGTTCAACTTCACCCCGAAGAGGATGACATTGCTTTGCGCTGTAATGCCTGCGCGCGTCGCATGCGAGAAAAGGGATATTCTGAACCAAGCTTAACATTGCCTTTAGTTCAACCGCCCTCGATTACTTAGCTATGTATTCGCTATCTTTCGACCGTGGTGGTGGGCGAATAGACTTTGGGGTCCTCCGCACCTTGAGGTAAAAAGTTCACGCGTGTATGATGCTACTTCCTATATAACTAAGTGAGTGCATCGCCATGTACAATGGTGGAGGTGGCCCGGCAGATTTAGGTCCCGTTTCCCCGACGATAGGGAGCTGGAGAAACGGCCGCATCGTGCAGACGGCTCCGGAGTTAATGACGTTTTCGTTTGAAATCTCGATTCAGCCAGTCCGCGCATCCAATCTTGAAGCTCTGAATGAAGGCAGGCATTGGTTAGGTGAAGAGCTGCTACAGTACCAGTCAATCTAGAGGAGCTCGGATCTATTGAAGAATGAAATGCCATACATCTGGAGAGGGATTACTCCGGAGGTTAAATCCGTTGTCCGACCTGATAGTGAGAAATCCGAAAAGGAGTATCCTAGGTCCAGGAGAAAGTCCGGAAGGAATCGATTTTTGGCAGAAGTCCCGCACCGAGGCGAAAGGAAGACGGATATTGTCTTCAGCCTCAGCGAGGAGTATCTTCGTGTCCCGAAGGAAAAAGTCCGGAGGAAGGTTCACCGCGACTTTTGGGGAAAGTTTCGGGCAAAAAGAGAATGGTTTGCGAGGACGAGTTCAGGGGCTCATTGAAGGAGTTCGACCACTGCCCTCCCAGGGCCCCTTGAAAGACCATGTACGAAATAGTGAAACGACTACTCGTTTACGGCGCTCTCATAGGAGTCCAAGGCCGCTTGAGAGCGTCTCGCACCCCCATTCGTTCATTGACTCCTATGAGAAAGCCGAAATCTAACCCTGAATTATGAAACACCCAAAATAATAACTCTACTCCCGCCTTACAGATCCCGCGCGACCAGCCATAAAACATGGACATACATTCACCAGTAGAGCCTACAACCGAACTCCTCCACGAACGCAACATCTTCTTTTTGCAACCGAAACTTCCAAAAAAGGGGATTGCAGTCACGGGAGTCTCCCCCTTGGCTCCCTCTGACGGAGTTCGATGCTTTGAAGAGCGGCGTGGCGGAGGCGAGTGGTCGACTCTCGTAGGCGTTCGACTGAAGAAATTTGGCTGAGACTCGATCGCTGCGGGGTTCAGAAGGAGCTCGACCGCTGAAGAGCTCGACTGTTGAGGAGTCCGACTGGCTGAAGGAGTTTGACTAAGACTCGGCTGCTGGGGCGTTCGGCAGGAGCTTGGCCACTGAGGAGTTCAACTGCTGAGGACTCATCCGCTGAAGCTCTTCCATGGCTATCAGTTGCATTAGGATGAGCATCAGACTGAACTTCGACAGGAGTGGGGTTTATCCCCAACAGTACTCCTCCCCACTTTCGAGTTCAAAACTCAAAGGAAGGGAGTACAGAAAAGGTGACTGTCGAAATCCTCTTCAGGACTCCGCATCGGTTCAAGTCAAAGCTCGGAGGAGATCTCATCTTCAGCCAAAGTTGAAGTTGAAGCTCGAAAAAGATCTCATCTTCAGTCGAGGTTGACACGGTCGCTCGAGAGAGATTTTATCCCTAGCCGAGGTTATCACGGTCGCTCAGGAGAGATCTTATCCCTAACCAAGGTTGACTCGATTACTCGGGAGAGATCTTATCTCTAGCCAAGGTTGACGTGGTCGCTCGAGAGAAATCTTATCCCTAGTTGAGGTTGACTCAATCGCTTAGGAGAGATCTTATCTCTCGTCGAGGTTGATGCGGTCACTCGGGAGAGATCTTCTCTCTAGCCAAGGTTGATGCGGGCACTCGGAGGAAATCTTATCTCTTACAGTCGAGGTTGATGTGGGCGCTCGGGGGAGATCTTATCTCGTGCAGCCGAGGTTGGCTCGGACCCTCGGGGAGATCTTATCTCTTGCAGTCGAGGTTGACCGATCGCTCGAGGAGATCTCATCTTCTGCAGCTGAGGTTGGCCCGATCGCTCGGAAGAGATCTTATCTCTAGCCAAGGTTGATACGGTCGCTCGGAAGAGATCTTATCTCTGGCCAAGGTTGAAGGAGATCCCATCTCCTGTAGACTTCGAAGCTCGATCTTGGACTTTGCTCATGTTAGGACGAGATTTTTCTCCTATTTCTAACGGACTGTGGGGGCACATAAGGGCCATTGTCGGAGCCTCTCCCTCCCATCTCATCTAAAATGAACGAGGCCTTCGACTTTGCTCGCATTAGGACGAGGTTCTCTTTCTGTTCCTAACGGACAGTGGGGGCACATAAGGGCCATTGTCAGGGCCTCTTCCTCCATCCTGTTCTAAATAAATGAGGCATTCGACTTTGTTCACATTAGGACAAGGTTCTTCTCCTATTTTTAACGGACTGTGGGGGTACATAAAGGCCATTGTCTGGGCCTCTCCCTCCATCTTGTCTTAAATGAATGAGGCCTTTGACTTTTCTCATGTTAGGATAAGGTTCTCCACCTGTTCCTAACGGACTATGGGGGCATATAGGATCATTGTCTGGGCCTCTTCCCCCATCTCGTCTTAAATGAACGAGGCCTTTGACTTTGCTCACGTTAGGATAAGGTTCTCCTCCTGTTCCTAACGGACTGTAGGGGCACATAAGGGCCATTATTAGGGCCTCTCCTTCTATTCCATTCCAAATGAATGAGAGGCCTTCGACTTTTCTTATATTAGGATGAGATTCTCCTCCTATTTCTAACGGGCTGTAGGGCTCATAAGGGCCGTTGTCAGAGCCTCTTCCCCCATTCCGTTCTAAATGAACGAGGCCTTCAACTTTGTCACGTTAGGACGAGATTCTCCTCTATTTAACAGGTTGGGGGCACATGAGGACCGTCGTCCTCGCTTCTCCCCCCATCCCGTCCTTTGTGAACGGGGCTTCGACTTTGCTCGCGTTAGGACGAGGTTCTCCTCCTGTTCCTAATAGGCTGTGGGGGCACATGAGGACCGTCGTCCTCGCCTTCTCCCCCCATCCCGTCCTTAAATGAACGAGGCCTTCGACTTTGCTCGCATTAGGACGAGGTTCTCCTCCTGTTCCTAACATGGCCACTTTCGCTCATTCCTTTCCTATCGACAAATAATTCTTGCATCCAAAAATAATAATGCTGAAATGAAGGAGTTTTATTGAACGAAGATTACTGGTAATACATCCTTAGATTTTCTGAGTTCCAAGGTCGTGAAAGCACTATTCCTCTGAGCTCCTTTAGGCGATAAGTTTCGGACCAGACGACCAACACCACTTCATATGGGCCTTCGCAATTTGGCACAAGCTTCTCCTGGCTTTGAGGCTAAGAGACGGCGACTTGCCGAAGCACTAGGTCCCCCACTCTGAACGTCTTACCTCTAACTCTGGAGTTGTAGTACTGGGCCACCTTCCGTCTGTAGGCTGCCATCTGGACGCGGGCTTCCTTCCTCTTTTCTTTCAGTAGGTCGAGGTTGACTCTGAGGTCCTGTGGGTTGTGCTGCTCGTTGAAGGCCACGACCCATGCTGATGGGAGCTTAAGTTCAATCGGGATAACCGCCTCCATGCCAAAGGCCAAGGCGAATGGAGTTTCTACAGTCGGTAGCCTTTGCATGGTTTGGTACGCCCAGAGGATGTAGTAGAGTTCATCCACTCAGACCCCCTTTGCTTTGTCGAGCCTCGTCTTGATGCCCTACAATAGAGTTTGGTTGGTTACTTCAACCTTCCCATTGGCCTATAGGTGAGCTACCGATGTGAAGTGGTGGAAGATGTTCAGGTTTTCACAGAACTCGATGAACCTCGCCCCAGCGAACTGCCGCCCATTATCGATTATGGAAGTTTGGAGCAAGCCAAACTGGCAGACTACCGACTTTAGACGAAGTCCTATATCTTGGCCTCGGTAATCTTCTCTAGTGGTTTGGCTTCGATCCACTTGGTGAAATAATCGATCACAACCAGGAGGAACTTCCACTGTCCAGACGCCATCGAAAAAGGGCCAAGTATGTCCATTCCCCATTGCATAAATGGCCAAGATGCACTTAGCAGAGTAAGCTCAGAGGTCGGCTGCCTTGGTACGTTTGCGTTCTTCTGACAGTGGTCATATTTCTTAACATACTCCATGGAATCATGAAATAAGGTCGGCCAGTAGTACCCTTACCAAAGTAGTTTTTGCGATAGGAACCTAGCCCCTACATGACTTCCGCAAAGTCCCTCGTGCACCTCCCATAATGCGAGGTCGGCCTCTGAAGGTTGGATGTATCTTAGCAGCAGAAGCGAGTATGACCTCTTATACAGCCTGTCCTTGTATAAGATGTACCGAGAGGCTTGATTTCTAAGTTTTTAAGCTTCTTTCGGGTCATGAGGGAGGACTCCTCTTTGAGGTAAGCAACCAATGGATCAATCCAGCTTGGCTCAAACTCCGTCTATAGGACGATCTGAGATTCCTCTAGATTTGGGCACTTCAGAGTCTCCAAAAATATGTCTTTGGGCAATTCGGATGGGACTGAAGTGGCCAACTTGGAGAGAAGATCGGCTCTTACATTTTCTGCCCTTGGAATCTATCGAATGTCGAAGCTGTCAAAGGCCGGAGTCAAGTCCTTCATTTTTTCAAGGTATTTCACCATTCTTTCCTCCCGTGCTTCGTAGCTGCCATTAACCTGACCGACCACCAACAGGGAATTGCTGTAGACTTGAAGTCAATCTATTTTCAATTCTCTTGCTATTTTTAATCTGACTATCAGCGCTTCATACTCGGCCCCATTGTTGGTCGTAGAAAATTCGAAGCATAGTGCGTATTCGGTGATGACTCCCTTGGGGCTGACCAGGACCAACCCCGCATCAACTCCAGTAGAGTTGGATGAACCGTCCACGTGCAGAGCCCAAAAGCCTTTGAGAAGGTCAGCACTTTCCTCGAGGAAATTTGACCATGATAATGGGGCATCAATCTCGATCTGTTCAAGCTCGGCTTCAACTGAAATAGTGCATTCTAGCATAAAATCGATCAATACCTGGGCCTTGACCGACGGTCGGGGTCGGTAGTTGATGTCAAACTCTATGAGCTCGATTGCCCATTTTACGATTCTCTCGGAGGCATCCATTCTATGAAGGACTACTTTTATCGATTGGTCCGTGAGGACCGTTATGGTGTGCTCCTGAAAATAAGGTCGGAGTCTCCTGATGGTAATTAAAAGGGAGTAAGTTAATTTTTCTAATCTAGAATACCTGATCTCCGCATCCCTCAGGATCCGACTTATGTAGTAGACCGATCGCTACATCTTTGCTTCTTTCTTGACCAGGACCGCTGCTAGGGCCACCGAGGAGACCGCTAAGTACAGAAATAATTTCTCTCCGGATTTGGGCTTTGCCAGAAGTGGGGGTGAGCCAAGGTAGTTTTTAAGCTCCTCAAACGCCCATTGGCACTCCTCCATCCAGAAGAAGTTCTTAGATTACCTGAGAACTTGGAAGAAGGGCATACATCGTTCGACCGACCTTGAGATGAAGTGATTTAGGGATGCCACCTTTTCGGTCAAGTGCTGGACTTCCTTGATCATTTTTGGAGCAGTCATCTCCTGAATAACTCAAATTTTCTCGATATTTGTTTCAATCCTGTGCCTCGATACCATGAACCCCAGAAACTTTCCGGAGGTCATGCCAAAAGCGCACTTGATCGGATTCAGTTTCATCCTGTGCTTTCTGAGTATGCTAAAGGTCTCCTCAAGGTCAGCAAGGTGGTCTATAAAAGCTCGACTTTTAACGAGCATATCATCTACGTACACCACCATGCTGCGGTCGATCTGCTTTCTGAAGATCTTGTTGATCAGCCGTTGGTATGTTGCCCCTACATTTTTAAGTCCAAAGGGCATGACCCTATAATAATAAAGACCACGGTTAGTAATGAAAGGGGTCTTCTCCTCATCCTCAGATGCCATCCGTATCTGGTTATAATCGAAGAAGGCGTCCATGAAGGTGAGGAGCTCATGGCCCGAAGTTGCATCCATCAGTTGATCAATCCTGGATAAGGGATAGCTGTCTTTCGGGCAGGCCTTGTTCAATTTTTTGAAGTTGATGCACATCCTTCATTTATTGTTCGTCTTTCTGATGAGGACCACGTTTAAGACCCAGGTCAGATAATTAACCTTTCAGATGAATCCAGCTTTGAGGAGCTTATCCACTTCTTCGGTGATTGCTTTCTACCTCTCTGGGGCATGGCGGCACATCTTTTCTTTTATCGATCGATGCTTCAGATCAATAGCCAGCCGATGTTCAATTACCTCGGTGTCGATTCCTAGCATGTCTACTGGGGTCCAAGCGAAGATGTCCACATTTCTCCTGAGGAAGATAATAAGTTGATCCCGAACCTCACCTACCAAGTTGGAATCGATCTGCACCGTATGCTCCTTGTTCCCATCATTTAAGGGTATAGAGACGAGGTCCTCCATAGGCTTGCCCCGCTCCCCAATGAGGTCATCGTGGACATCCAGTCCATCAACAAGGTAAGGGTTGAATCGCTCTTCCTTATGTAGGGCGATTGAGTAGCAGTGCCTCGCCAGAACCTGATCTCCCCTGACCTCTCCGATCTCGTGACTTATCGAGAACTTCATCTTCAAATAATAGGTTGATACCACCACCCAAAGTACATTCAAACCAGGTCAGTCGAGAATAACATTATAGGCGGACGGGATCCTCACGATCAGAAAAATGACCTACGCCTTAGCCAGTTTTGGATGTTGTCCTGCAGTCACAGCTAAAATTATTATGCCCTCAACTAGTATGGTATTGCAAGTGAATCCTATCAGTGGAGAGTTCATACGTCCTAGGCGATCATTGGGTAAGAATATTTTCGAGTAGGCATCATAAAATAATACGTCGACTGAACTTCCATTATCCACTAAAATACGGCGTACATCATAGTCGACAATATTCAAAGAGATTATAATCGCATCATTGTGCGGGAATTGAATCCCCTAAGCATTCGCCTCGGTAAAAGTCACGGGTTCTTCGGTCCTCCATCTCTTGATCGATCCCATGGACCCGCTGGCCTCTCCTTACCGAAGTCCCCCTAAGATGATATTGATGATGCCGAGAGGAGGCCGATCTTCTTGTTGATCCTTCCCCCTTGATGATTCAGGCCGCGGTAATGCCTTCGATCGATCTTCCCATCCAACAGGCCATCTCCACAAGAATCGGCCAAGTCTGTCTCATCTTATGAGCTCTTCGATCTCGTCCTGAAGTTGGATGCACTCTTCAATGTCATGACCGTGGTCACGATGATAAAGATAAAACTTATTGGGATTGCGCTTGTTGGGATGAAAACGTATCCTCTTCGATCTCGAAAGTCGTTCCTTAATTTTCATCTGCACTTGGGCTTTCAGGGTGTTAACAGGGGCGTAGTTATAAAATCTTCATAGGGGAGAACCTCAATGCGCCCTTCCATCGGAGCTTCCCTGCCACCAAGCCTGGAGGGGGGTTCGAGCTCGCTTGCGCCCGGATGGAGTTCGAGAGCACGGCCGAGCTTCACTCGGCTTCCCTTCGATGAGCCTGCCCGGCCCAATAATTCGCCGCTCACAATGGGCTTCGTTGTCCTTGGCCTTGAGGGCTTCTTCGGTCTGAGCATACCCTTCAACCCAAGCTAGCATGTCAGCAAAGTTTCTGAGGTACTTCTTTTTCAAGAAGAACAGCAAATTATTCTTCTAGAGGCCGCCCTTGAGAGCAACCATGGCGACTGATTGGTCCAGATTCTGGACCTCTAATGTGGCAGCATTAAATTAGGTGACATAAGCTTGGATGGATTCTCCCTCTCTCTACTTGATGGTCAGCAGAAAATTCGAACCTCGGCACGGTCATTGACTGCTGATAAAGTAGGCTGCGAACTGATGGCTCATCTAATCAAATGATAAGATGGTATTCGACTTCAGCACCGAGCACCAATTTCTTGCAGCTCCTTTAAGGGTGGGGGGGGAAGCCCGACATAAAATGACGTCTGACATGCCGTGGAGCAACATCATTATCCGAAAGGCTTTTAGATGGTCGATTGGATCGGTAGTCCCATCGTAACTCTCAAACTACGAGAGCTTGAAATTCGGTGAGATCGATACCTGCAAAATTTTTTATAAAAAAGAAGGATCAGTATAAATATCATTACCATGCGAGGAGGAAGTGTGATGGAGCTCTTCGATCCATCGGCTCATTTTTAAGAGCCTTTGATCCAAGAGGTCTTCACGGTTGTTGACCTCTAGGATTTTTCGATAAAATGGGTGTGAAGCCTCCTCCTGGGTCGAGTCGTGGTCCGAGCAGGGGCCCTCCATCCTTTGCTTCCTCTTTTTGGGGATCAGAGGTCGGGTGGCCTAAGTCGGCTATTCCCGAATCGGACCACAGTGCTCCGTGCTCCGAAGAATCCTGCGCCTGTCGAGCTGATGTCGAGGCTTGTCGATGCATGGTCTGCATTGCCTCCATGAGGTCACAAACCTACTGGACGAGTAGGTTGAACTGCTCCGCATCCACCATGGCTACAGATGAAACCTGGGTTACCAGAGCTAAAATGGGGGTAGATGGATCTGGATGGGATCGGGCCGCGGAGGCCATTGATCATCGGATCGAAGCTCTCTTGGAAGGCATTTTCTCCTGAGAAAGGACTTTAGAGAGGAAGAAGGAAGATCTCTAGAGAGGAAAGAGAGAGGTCATCGCTGAGCACTCCTTTAAGAATAAGAGAATCTCAGGGATAGAGGGGTCCTCCTTCTAGCGCCAATCTGTTGGTGCAAAATCTGGTTGACGTCGGATCGAGCTGGAGTGGAGAAGGACGAAGTCGCCTCCGATGACCTACAAAATAAAGTTCCATCCGCAGTCGATGGTGGTGGCTTCGATAGGACCCTTCGATGGTCAAGTCAACTCTTCTGACCAACAGAAATGGAGTGCTCAGTAATGAAAAGTGAGCTTAGAGTTTTAAAGAAGAGAGGAGAGCTTAGAGCCTTCGAGAAAGCATATCTGGAGGATCCTTTTTATATGTGAAGCTTGTAGCGGGTTGATGGCGATGGCTGCAGCTGTCAGATAGTGGGCCATTCGAGGTCTGATAGAGTCAATCATGGAGAAAGGCACCACCTGTAATGCCACCTGTAGTAGATTGACAACGACAGCCATCGCCGCCTAATAGTAGATTGACGGCGACAGCCATCACCGTCTGACAGTGGGTTGATGGCGACAGCCATCGCCACCTGACAGTGGATCGCTATTGTATGCGGTGGATCAATAATGGCGATCATAACCATCCGATACTGAGCCACTCAAGACCGCATGGGGTTCGACATGGGGAGGGAAAGGTGTCGTCAGACTGATAATGATAATTCGTTGAGACCCCATAATCGAAGTCTGGAGGAAGGAGGCATTGGTCAGTGAAAAGCTTCTACATATGTCAATTCTAGAGGAGCTCAAACTCTTAAAGGAAACACATCTGGAGGGGGATCGTCCGGGAGCAATCCACTATCCGACTGAAGGAGAAGTCTGAAAGAAGTTCGGCTCCTAGAGAAGTTCGATCGAAGGAAAAGTTTGGAAGGAGTTTGATTTCTAGAAAAGTCCGGACGAGGGAGATGTCTGCGAGGAGTTCGACTCTTGAAGAAGTTCAGTCAAAGAGAAAGTCCGAAAGGAGTTCAATTTCTAGGAAAGTCCGGGCGAAAGAGATGTCTGCAAGGAGTTTAGCTCCTGAAGGAGTCCGATTGAAAGAAGAGATCAGGAAAAAGTTCGACTCTCGTAGGAATTCGACTGAAGGAGGGGTGCGGAGGGAGCTCGGCTCCCGTAGGAGTCCGACTGAAGGAGGGGCACGGAGGGAGTTTGGCTCTCGTAGGCGTCCAACAGAAGAAATTCGTTTGAGACTCGACTGCTGGGGGGTACGGAAGGAGCTCGACCGTTGAGGAGTCCGGCCGACTGAAGGAGTTTGGCTAAGACTTGGCCGCTAGAAAATTCGACAGGAGCTCGACCACTGAGGACTTATCCGCTAAAGCTCTTTCGTAACTATCGGTTGCATTAGGCTAAGCATCAGATTGGACTTCGGTAGGAGCGGGGTTTATCCCCAATAATATCCATAAGATGTCACACCTCACCTATTACTGCTCGACAAATTTACACCCAGCTTATATTTCTCGCAGGCCCCAAGTTGCCATGGGAATGAGTTTTGAGGCACCAATACATACCTCATGTCAGGAGTGGGGCATGCAACACCTGGCTAGATTTATTTTGGGTTATGATTATAAAAGCATGAATTGCCGATCCATTGTCTCATTAGATTGGTTTGTTGATCATGTCTAGCCCAAATATTTTTTTTTTTAAACCAATCTCTCTAGATCATTCATGGTGGGTAAGCTTGAGCATTATTTAAAGCCAAACTAATGCATTTGCCTTTCTTTTTTGTGATGGAACAAACCAATGCATTTGCTTCCAAGTTGAGTGAAAGTAGATTAATGCCCAATTAAAGTTAAGAACATTGTTCATCTTACCTTAAGAAGTAAAATTAATAATAACATGGATAAAAAGTGGAAATAAATAAAAAGGATGGTATGTGGAGTCATTACCTTGGGGTTTTATTACCTATTTTTTATCTACTACAGAATCGGACTACGATAGTGGTTTGTAACCGCTGTTATAGCCCAAAAAATCACTGCTATAGAATATGGCAATGGTTAGCTAACCGCTACCACTGCATCCATCGCCGTAGATCTATGACAGCGGTTGTTGCAGTAATTATGAAAATCATTGTCATAGATATCTATTGCAGCAGTTTTCAAACCACTGCCATAGGCTTGTCTATGGCAGCGGTTATAGAACCGCTATGATAGATCGATCTATGGTAGCGGTTATGGAAGCACTGCCCTAGGCTTATCTATGAAAGCGGTTACGTAACCGCTGCCATAGGTCTAATGCAGTGGTTGATACATTGCCTACGATAGCGGTTGTAAAACTGCTGCCGTAGCTTTTAAATAATTAAAAAAATATAAATTTTTTAATTTTTTATATATTTTATCTGATAAATGCAAAGATATATAACATAAAAAATATTATAAACATAAAAATATACTTCTAAAATACTAAAATTTTATTACTGAATAAAATTTATTATAATATTTTTTAAAAAAATATCAAAAGTCTTCTAAATCTACATCGTCATCATCCCTAGGAGATCGAGCACGAGCTAGAACTGGAGCTGAAGCCGGAGCTGGAGGAGCTAGAGCTGAAATGCGTGCCAACATATCCTCAAAGCCCATGAAGGCATCTCCAAAATGCATGCTGAGCGTCGACACTATGTCTTTCACGATGCCCTCCAGATGAGATGCACCTCAGCTCGATCTGCCCGTATTGTAGCACAATCTGCTCATGCCAACGCCGCCTCAAGCTCCTTCTGACTGACAATATTGAAAGCCTGTGAAGAAATTCTCACCTCTGATCAATAGCTGATCGACGTATGTCCGGACCTGCATTGAATCCTCCCAGAGTGCTTAGACCATAAGACCTAAGACAGATGGTCATGGAGGCCAGAGATATGCAGGTCCTCGCTCATGAGCACATCTAACTAATCCTGTAATTGTAAATGCAAATAAAATTTTATAAGAAATGCTATAATACTAATCATATATACTAATATATAATACTTACAAAAATTTTTCTGATCGCGGCGTTCATTGGCCTGCCCTTCTAATCCCTACAGTTGGATCGAAAGATCTCGCTACGACTGGACATCACTCCATCTCTCATCAACTATAATAATGGATCAGTTTATCAAAAATATAAAAAAAAATATTAATTTAATTTATCTAGTAAGATTTAGAATTTATTATCTCTCTATGCACACGACTGACCATAGACTCATGGTCGAGAGTGTGCGTATACTCCTGAACTGCCTGATTCTCTCGGTTCTGATGGAAGATAGCCTAATAAGTATTCAAATAAATAATAAATATTTTAAAAATATTTAAATATAATTTTAAGCATATTAAAAAATTTAAAAGTTAGTAATTTTACCTTGAACTCCTGGCTCATCCAATGTGTAACCATCCTCTCCCACTAACTTGGACGACAGTCCTGTATGCAAGAAACAAGCTCCTCCGGAGTGTCTCGTCCATGCTCGAGCCATCCTCTATGGAGCTTGACTTTGTAGCCCCGGTATGCAAGGAACCCCTCCCTCTCTCTCCACTCTCTCGATCTCCCTCGTCAGCGAGGTCGGACCCCCTCCCTCCATCTCTCTCTCTCGATCTCCCTCGCCAACTACGGCGGCGAGGTCGGACCCCCTCCCTCCCTCTCTTCCTCTCCCTTTCTTAGTTTTGGGTCTCAAAATTAGGTCTGACTACCTAGAATCCATTAGGATTCAGGTCTAGTACTTCAAGTACAGACCCATCGAGTATTCGAATTTGGATTCAGTACCAATAAATTAAAATCAGATTCGGATCTGAATATCTAGGTTTCGATCCAAACCTGATCCGTTGACAGGTCTAATCCAGTGATTAATAAATAATACTATAAAATTAAAATAAAAAATATACCTATGACTATAGAGAGGGTGTCGCACCGAAAGCTCTGAGGGTCGTCGATGATGGCGCTGGAGGAAGATGATGGCGCTAGAGATAATCTACAAAATAATAGCAAAATAGTGAGATAGAGAGAGAAGAGAGAGAAAGAGGAAGAGAAAAAAGAGAGAGGGAGAAGGGAATCGGAGGGCCATGACGGAAAGGCCAGGGGATGGGGAGGGCAGGGGTGGGAGGTCGGGGAGGGAGAGGGCAGGGGCGGTGGCGGTTGGAGATGGAAAGGGCAGGGGTGAGCAGTCGGGATGGGGAGGGCAGGGGCGGTGGCGTCCGAAGATGGGGAGGGCAGGGGGCTAGTGGTCGGGGAGGGTAAGGGGTGGGTGGCAAAGGACGGCAGCCGGGGATGGGGGGTCGGGGTGGTGGCTGTCGGGGATGGGGAGGGCAGGTGTTGAGTGGCCGGGGATGGAGAGGGCAAGGGGCAGCAGGCGTCCGAGGATGGGGAGGGCGAGGGGCGAGCGGCTGCGGTCGAGAATGGGGAGGGCGGGGAGCGGGCGGCGGCGATCGGCGATGGAGAGGGCGGGGGGCTGGTCGGGGAGGGCAAGGGGTGGGTGGCAAGAGTGGTGGCCGGGGATAGGGAGGTCAGGGGCAGTGGCTGTCGAGGATGGGAGGGCAGAGGGTGAGTGGCCAGGAATAGGGAGGGCAGCGGGTGGTGGTGGTCGGGGATGGGAGGGTGGGAGGGTGGGGGTGAAGGCCGCGGTTGGGGATGGGAGGCAGGGTGCGGGGTCAGGGATGGGGAGGCTGGGGGCGGGCGGTCGCGATCGAGGATGGGGAGGGCTGAGGACGGACGACCGCGGTCGAGGATGGGTGGAATCTCACCGACGACGGAGAGGATGGGAGGGAGAGAGAGCACGCGCATGGGAGGAAAGAAAAATTAAAAATTTTTAATCTAATCTACAGCAGCAATTTTTGAACCACTGTCGTAGATCTATGACAGCAATTACGGTAAACCACTGCAATAGATCTACGGCAGCGATTTATAACCACTATCATATATCTATTGCAGCGATTTTTAGTAACCGCTATCGTAGGTTGAAAATTAGTTTTTTCTTATTTTTTTTTAAATATTATATAATTTTAAAATTTAACACTCATCTTCATCATTTATTATCTAAATAATTACTATTAGTGTGTCAACACAAAAGATCACCTCGATCCGATGGCCCTAGCTTCATCGATCAGAAAAATTTGATTTCGATGATTACGAACGATAATGCGATGATTGATAGATGGAGACCTCCGATCGATCCAAAAATCTACAACGATGATCTTGGTGATATTTATAGCATACTATCTAAGTTTTACTTCAATCGAATATCATTATCATGATCAATTTAGTACAAAATAATTTTGATCGTTAAATTAGAAATAAGCTATCAAAGGGCTAAACAGCATCCGATTATGAGATAATTTTTTAGTTAAATGATCTTTGCTATAATTTTAATTATTTTATATGATGATGATAGTAAAATTTAGATCATTTTCGTATGAACTATTCACGTTAAGCATATATTGCAAAAGCATGAGCATATATATATAATAACCAATGGAGTTTAAGAATGGTTATCAGGCGACATACAGTTTAAGATCATTCTTAATCTTACGAGTTGAATTTTATAATTATCATCATAAAAAATGATTAAAGTAGTAGTCAAGATCATTTATAAAAAAAATATCTCATAATCGGATACCGTCCGATCCTTTGATCACTCTTTTATCATTTAATAGCCAAAATTAATCTATACTAAATTAACCAAGATAATGATATCCGATTGAAGTAAAACTTTGATAGTATGCTACAAACATAACTGAGATCATCATTGCAGATTTTCAATCCTATTGGAGGTCTCCATCTATCAGATCATCACATTGTCATTCGTAGTCGTCGAAATTAAATTTTTCTGATCGATTAAGCTAAGACTATCAGATCAAGGTAATTTTTTGCGACGATACTCTAATGATAATTATTTAGATAATGAACGATGAAAATGGGCATTAAATTTTAAAATTATGTATTATTTAGAAAAAAAATAAGAAAAAAATATATTGCGGTGATTACAAATAACCACTGTTATAGATCGATGTATGGTAGCGGTTACAAGAAACTGTTGCTATAGGTCGGACCTATGGCAGCGGTTACAAAAAATCGCTGCCATAGGTCAGACTATAGCAGCGATTTGTTGTAACCATTGCTATAGGTTGGACCTATAGCAACGATTCCTTATAACCACTATCGTAAACTCTATTGCAACGGTTTTGAAAACCGCTGCCATAGTATGTACTATCGTAGGCTTTTTTTTGTAATAATAATTTTCAAAAACAAAATCATAGAAACCAAGGTAAAAATATATTTAGTATTATTTCTTTTTTTTATTTTTAAAATTTAATTTTTTTATTTTTAGAACAATGAAAGAAAGAAATTCTTACTTTCATTATTTTCAAAATAAAAAATTCATAGTTTTTTTTTACCATTATCATTAACACCATCTATACCGCTGTTGTCCTCATCTTCACTATCACCATCCCCACCCTCGTTGCCAGTTGTGTCTTCATTACAATGATCATTGCCATCATTATTGTCTTTATTATTTCTACCTATAATTGTCTCTACCACTATCAACACTGCTGCTACAACTACGACTATCACTATGCCTATCTCTACCATATCATCCCCATTGTTATGAATTTTGCTATACTAGCATACCATCATCACTGCCACCATCTTACATTAGTGTCTTCACCATCACTATTGTGTCCACCACCATGTCGCCATTACGCCATCACAACTACTATAGCCTCCACTATTCTAACTATCGCTATCACCACATCAGTTATCATAATCATATTTTTAAAAATAATTAATTATATTAAATATATTTATATTTTTAATAATTAAAAATTAAATAAAAATAAAATATTTATTTTATATTTTTGTAAATAAAAAAAATGTAAGTGATGTCAAATTACATCTAACAATTTTTTTTTATAAAAGGAAAGGAGAGGCAAAGAGCCGCCCACAGCTTTGTTATAGAAGAGAATATTTTTATTGCTTACTGGCCTTGGAATCCTATTTTCTTGGTGGTTTTCTCGTGGAATTTTGCAAATATCTGGAGATGTCGAGGGAAGGTAGTGAGAATAAGAACAAAGAAGGGCTTGGATGAAAAATGTTTTTTTTTTTTTTCCTTATTCAAAGAGGTTGGCAGCCTTATTCTTTTGCCTGGCCCCTCTTCTTTCTTTTAAATAGAAAAAGAATCCTACTAGTATATATAGACACCTAATGATAATATAAAACCTTACTAGCTTGCGAGAACAGGACCCTTTTTGAGAGTCCAAAAGCAACTAAGGTTGTCCACCGGACAAAATAGTCAATTTTTTTTAAAAAAAAATTTAACTAACTCAACAATTTGGATTATACTTCTGTTACGCCCCTTAATTCAAATTGTTGGTGATAGCATCTCAAAATAAAAGTGAATATTGTTAAAATTGATTCCCGAGCTTTCTTGTCATAAGAAGTGCCGCTTTTTTTTTCTCCAAAAAAAATTTTGTATTGTTGGGGATAAATCCCGCTCCTGCCGAAGCCCGGCCCAACGCTCAGCCCAATGTAACCAGTAGCCGCTGAAGAGCTTCAGCGCCAGGCGCCAGGCCGAGCCCCTAAGACGGCCGAACTGCTTAGAGGCCGAACTCCCCTGCACCAAGGTCTCGGCCGAACTGCCTAGAGGCCGAACTCCCCTGCACCAAGGTCCGGGCCGAACTCCCACCGCCAGCCGAACTTCCTGACGGCCGAGCTCCTTGGACTCCAAGCGGCTGGACTTCTTCAGGGAGACGAACTCCTTCGGACCGACCCCAGGCGAGCCCATGCAGCCGAACTCCTTCGGACTTCCCACGGCCGAACTCCTTCGGACCGACCCTAGGCGACCGAACTCCTCAGCGAGCCCTGGCCGAACCAACTAGCAACCGAAGTCCTTCAACTGGCCAGCCGAGCTCCTTCGAACCTCTCAGCGGCCGAACTCCTTCGGGCCGACTCCAAGCGGCCGAGCTTCAATGAAGTCCTCTCAGCGGCCGAACTCCTCAGCAGTCGTCACTTCAGGAGCCCGAACTCCTCAGCAGTCGTCACTGGGCCGAACTCCTCAGCGGTCGCCCTCATCAAACTTCGGCCGACCGAGCTCCTACCGAACTCTCAAGTGTCCAAGCCTCAGCCCAAGTCCAACAGCCGGCCGAACCCCAGACGGCCGAGCTTCGGCTTCTCAGCAGCCGAACTCTTCTGCGGACGAGCCTTAGCTGCATACCTCTCGCCAGACGCCTATGGGAGCCGAACTCCCTCCTATCTTCCTCTTCAGGAGCCCGAACTCCTCCGAAATGGGCACACGACGAAGGCCTTCATCCCTTCATTCGGCAAGCTCTGCAACCATCACCATCAGTCAGTCCGCCGCACCATCGGTCAGTCCGCCGCGGGCGATAGCGACCCACTGTCAGGCGGCGATGGCTGTCACCCTCAATCCGCCGCACACGGCACCAGTGAGACTGACTCCGCCGAACCTCGAGCGGCCCGCCAGCACGCGGCTGCAGTTGTCACCATCAAGCTCCATGCTGCCCGACGACTCTCTGCCAGACGGCACAGCCGTCACCATCAACTAAGCTCCGCTATAAAAGGACCCCTCCCGACATACTAAGGCTAAGCTCTCTGAACTCTCGACTCTCTAAGCTCTCCTCCACATCTCTAAGCTCCGGAACTCATTCCGGGCACTCCATTACTGTTGGTCGGAAACTAACTTGACCGTCGGAGGGTCCTGCCGGAGCCACCACCCCACCGGTTCCGGACGGGACTTCGTTTTGCAGGTCCCCGGCGGCGCCCAGCGGCCTCGATTGCGGCGACCTCCGGCGGCGACGGATTTCTGCACCAACAGATTGGCGCCGTCTGTGGGAACAAGGGACTTGAACCTTCGAGGTTCCCTTGTTCTTAAAGGAGTGCTCGGCGACGATTTCCCTCCCCTGCTCCGGATCTCTCTTCTCCCTCTTCAGAATTCCTTCTCTGGAAAGAGGAAATGCCCCCCAGAAGGGCTTCGACGCGGCGCTCGACGGCTTCCGCGGCTCGATCCCCTCCGAGTCCGTCTGTCCCTGCTCCGGCCCCGGTGACTCAGCCCCCGTCAATAACCGCAGTGGATACGGAGCAGTTCAACCAGCTCATCCAGCACGTTCGCGGTCTCACGGAGGCGGTGCAGGCGGTGCTGCACCGACAAGTCCCAGTGCCAGCCCGACCGGCGCGGGGCTTTCCGAGGTCGGATGATCCAGTCCGAGAGAGCGACCGGCCTGGGCAGCCCGACCTCCGATACCCGGGTTGGAGAGGCGGAGGAGGGAGAGCCCTTGTTCGGATCATAGATCGACCAAGGGTGAAGCCTCGCGCCCATCTCACCAGAAAGCCTTGGAGATCAGAGACCGGGAGGACCTGCTGGGCCAAAGGCTCTCGGAAATGAACCGGCGAATTGAAGAACTTCGTCCCCCCTCGCGTGGTGACGACGTTTGTGCAGACCCTCCTTTCTCGCAGAAAATCATGCAAGAACCTGTTCCACCGACCTTCGAGCTCCCTCAACTGGAAAGCTACGATGGAACTTCTGATCCGGTTGATCACCTGGGGGCCTTCCGGGCCATGATGCTGCTTCACGGCGCTTCAGATGCCGTGCTGTGCCGAGCCTTCCCGTCTACCTTAAAGGGAGCAGCGAGGAACTGGTACTCGGCGTTGAAGCCCAACACGATCTTCTCTTTCGACCAGATGAGCAGTCGGTTCGCGGCCCACTTCATCAGCAGCCGACGACCGAGCCGAGGTTCAGATTCCCTGATGAGCGTCAAGCAGAAGCAAGGGGAATCCATCCGGACTTACGTCACTCGATTCAACGCCGCGGCATTGGAAGTCCGGGACCTGGACCAGTCTGTCGCGATGGCCGCACTTAAGGGCGGCCTTCAGAAAAATAGCTTGCTGTTCTCTCTGGAAAAAAGGTATCCCAGGGACTTCGCCGACCTGCTGGCTCGAGCCGAGAGATATGCCCGTGCGGAGGAAGCCTTCAAATTGAAAGATGAGGAGCTCGTCAGAACGGGTCGGCTGGGTAAATTCCTCCGGTACCGGCCTGAAGCAGAAAAAGATCGGCTAAGGGCGCTGCCGTAGCCAGACTACAAGAAGGTCGGCCACCTTACGGCGTCATTCACATGGCCCCTGGAAAGATCTCGGTGCATCAGCGATTCGCCGTCTCCCAGCAACAAGAGCTTGCACCGAATTGAGGAGTTCAGCATGAGGAGGTCGTCCACCCCGGAACTTATTGCCGAAGAAATGCGGAGGAATCAGCCTTAGGGAGGAGCCCAATCGCCCCTAAGAGAGAAACGGAGAGCAGGAGTTCCCCCGCTGAAGCGGAATGAAGTTCGGCGTGAGGAAGGCCGAACCCACCTATGAGCCCGTCAGCGAGGAAGCTCCGACAAAAAAGTATGAAGTCCTCCCGCGGAAGCTTCCGCGGGAAAGTGGAACGAGGTTCGGCACAAGTAAGGCCGAACTCACGCTCCAGAATGTCCCCCAAAGGAACCGCCTACAAAGTGTTCACTGAAGGCGGAACGAAGTTCGGGCGAGAAAAGCCGAGCTCCCCTCGAGCTCGTCCGAACAAGAGCAGCAGAAAGTTCTCCCACGGCGGGTCTCGTGGGAAAGAGGAATGAAGTTCGGCTCGAAGAAAAGCCAGGCTCACCCCAAAGCTCGGCATCGAGGTAAAATGAAGCTCGGTGGAAAGCCGAACTCCTCAACTCAACCTCCAAAATAAAGTTCGGCGCTGGCAAGGACGGAACGAAGCCCCCCTCCCGGAAGGTTCCGCAACTACGACCCGCTCCTCTAACTCGAATTCTCGGCAAAGCCGAGAGCCAACCGCCAAGACCTGAAGGACTACGGCCTCTCCAAACATGTGCGATCAAGGAGAAGATCGGCTATAGGCACTGCCGTAACTGGAAAGGTCAAGAAGGTTGGCCGTCCCGCGGCGTCGTCAACGCCACCCCGGGGAGGAGCTAGGAGCTAGCTACATCGGTGATTGTCATCCCCAGCGACAAAGTCAAGAGAAGCATGGTCCAAATTATGAAGGCCGGCAGGAGATAGAGGAGGTCGTCTGGACGGGACTTGCTGCTCGAGGGAGCTCCGAGGAACAACACCCCGTCGACCCCTCAAACGAGAGCGCGCTGTCCACGACTTCCCTTCGGTAAAATCCTCCCCTCTGCAAATATTATTTCTGGATGCGAAATCTATGCGATATGCCTCGTCCTAGCGTGAGCAAAGTCGAAGGCCCCGTCCAGGACGGGATGGGGGGAGAAGCAGGACGACGGTCCTCATGTGCCCCCACAGCCGGCTAGGAACAGGAGGAGAACCTCGTCCTAGCGTGAGCAAAGTCGAAGGCCCCGTCCACAAAGGACGGGATGGGGGGAGAAGCGAGGACGACGGTCCTCATGTGCCCCCACAGCCGGCTAGGAACAGGAGGAGAACCTCGTCCTAGCGTGAGCAAAGTCGAAGGCCCCGTCCACAAAGGACGGGATGGGGGGAGAAGCGAGGACGACGGTCCTCATGTGCCCCCACAGCCGGCTAGGAACAGGAGGAGAACCTCGTCCTAGCGTGAGCAAAGTCGAAGGCCCCGTCCACAAAGGACGGGATGGGGGGAGAAGCGAGGACGACGGTCCTCATGTGCCCCCACAGCCGGCTAGGAACAGGAGGAGAACCTCGTCCTAGCGTGAGCAAAGTCGAAGGCCCCGTCCACAAAGGACGGGATGGGGGGAGAAGCGAGGACGACGGTCCTCATGTGCCCCCACAGCCGGCTAGGAACAGGAGGAGAACCTCGTCCTAGCGTGAGCAAAGTCGAAGGCCCCGTCCACAAGGACGGGATGGGGGGAGAAGCGAGGACGACGGTCCTCATGTGCCCCCACAGCCGGCTAGGAACAGGAGGAGAACCTCGTCCTAGCGTGAGCAAAGTCGAAGGCCCCGTCCACAAAGGACGGGATGGGGGGAGAAGCGAGGACGACGGTCCTCATGTGCCCCCACAGCCGGCTAGGAACAGGAGGAGAACCTCGTCCTAGCGTGAGCAAAGTCGAAGGCCCCGTTCACGAAGGACGGGATG
>QRFJ01000655.1:938231-991976 GCA_006176705.1 Cocos nucifera
GGGGGAGAAGCTCGGACGACGTCCGGATGTGCCCCCACAGCCCGTTAGGGGGGGGAAAACGAGGAGAACTCCTCTTAACGTGAGCAATGTTCAAGGCCTAGCCACAGAGTCTACGGCAAGCTTCACTACAGAAGACGAGGTCTCCTTCGGACCTCAGCTTCAACTTCGGTGTCAGATCCAGCGGGAGACGGGATCTCCCCAAGCGATCATAACCTTGACTGCAAAAGAGGAGGTCTCCCCCGATCGACTTCGGTGATGAAGGCGATGTCAACTCCGACCCTGACCATGGGGGGCGACATTGACTCCGCCTCAACGTCGACTTCACCAATTTGGCTGGAAACGAGTCCCATCCCAACTCCAAACATCGACTGAAGATGAGGTCTCCCCCAAGCCTCAGCCTCAACTTCAAGCGTCAATTTGGCTGGAGATGAGACCTCCCCGAGCTTCAGATGCGGAGCCTGGAAGAAGACTTCGCAGTCGCCTGTTTTGGTACTCCCTTCCTTCAATTTTGAACTCGGGAGTGGGGGGCTACTGTTGGGATAAATCCCGCTCCTGCGAAGCCGCCCAACGCTCAGCCCAATATAACCGGTAGCTGCTGAAGAGCTTCAGCGCCAGGCGCCAGGCCGAGCCCCTAAGACGGCCGAACTGCTTAGAGGCCGAACTCCCCTGCACCAAGGTCTCGGCCGAACTGCTTAGAGGCCGAACCCCCCTGTACCGAGGTCCGGGCCGAACTGCCTAGAGGATGAACTCCCACCGCCAGCCAAACTTCCTGAGGGCCGAGCTCCTTGGACTCCAAGCGGCTGGACTTCTTCGGGAGACGAACTCCTTCGGACCGACCCCAGGCGAGCCCGTGCAGCCGAATTCCTTCGGACTTTCCACGGCCGAGCTCCTTCGGACCGACTTTAGGCGACCGAACTCCTCAGCGAGCCCTGGCCGAACCAACTAGCATCCGAAGTCCTTCAACTGGCCAGCCAAGCTCCTTCAAACCTCTCAGCGGCCGAACTCCTTCGGGCCGACTCCAAGCGGCCGAGCTTCAATGAAGTCCTCCTCAGCGGCCGAACTCCTCACCAGTCGTCACTTAGGAGCCCGAAACTCCTCAGCAAGTCGTCACTGGGCCGAACTCCTCAGCGGTCGCCCTCATCAAACTTCGGCCGACCAAGCTCCTACCGAACTCTCGAGTGTCCAAGCCTCAGCCCAAGCCCCAACAGCCGGCCGAACCCCAGACGGCCGAGCTTCGACTTCTCAGCAGCCGAACTCTTCTGCGACGAGCCTTAGCTGCATACCTCTTGCCAGACGCCTATGGGAGCCGAACTCCCTCCCATCTTCCTACTTCAGGAGCCCGAACTCCCACGAAATGGGCACACGACGAAGCCTTCAACCCATCATTCGGCAAGCTCTGCAACCATCACTATCAGTCAGTCCGCCGTACCATCGGTCAGTCCGCCGCGGGCGATAGCGACCCACTGCCAAGGCGCGATGGCGTCACCCTCAATCCCCGCACACGGCACCAGTGGGACTGACTCCGCCGAACCTCGAGCGGTCCGCCAGCACGCGGCTGCAGCTGTCACACCAAGCTCCATGCTGGCCGACGACTCTCTGCCAGACGGCACAGCCGTACCAATCACTGAGCTCCTGCTATAAAAAGGACCCTCCCGACATACTAAGGCTAAGAGCTCTCTGGACTCTTAAACTCTCTAAGCTCTCCTCGCATCTCTAAGCTCCGGAACTCATTCCGGGCACTCCATTACTTGTTGGTCAGAAACTAACTTGACCGTCGGAGGTCCTGCCGGAGCCACCACCCCACCGTTCGGGCGGACTTCGTTTTGCAGGTCCCGGCGACGCCCAGCGGCTTTCGATTGCGGCGAACCTCCGACGGTGACGGATTTCTGCACCAACAATAGTAATTACAGTAGGACCTGTTTGTGACAAACATTACTATTGGGTATTTTTGTCTTGAGATGGCTAATATTATCCTGAGCCAAATTGTTTGACATGCACTGCTAGCCGCAACATACCCCACTTCAAACTTAGAAGAGTGATTGAGTGCTATTTTCTTTGCTAAACCCCGAAGATTCATCAAAACCCAAAATTGTGCAAAACCCTGTGATACCCGGCCGGCCCAGTCAACCGGGCCCATCCTTAATCAATTAAGTGGGGAAATTTTTTGCTCACCACCATGGGCCGGTGAGCTTCTATGCCTTATCGCCTCGCATTGATCGGCTCCATATGGCATTTAAAAAAAAAATTTATGTTTAGATAGACATTTGTAGAAGGGGGAGGAACGGACGTGCGTCCACACCGTGCAAGTCCGCACGGGAACCAATCAACGAGAAAAACAAAAAAATAGGAAGCCAACTCGAAAGCTCTTCGCCCACTTTGAGTAAAGTATTTCCTCCTTAAGTGGTATGTGGACATTTGTAAGAGGGGGAGGGAGAGGGGGAGAGGATATCACGCATGTCCATGTCAGAACCAATCGACGAGAAAAAAAATAAAAAAATAAAGGAGGCTGAACGAGTGAGCATGCTCTTACCGCACGTGACTCATCCCGCGGTCTCTCATTTCTCTCTCTCCTTCCATTTTTTCCATTTTTCGCTCTCTCATTTTTTTCCTCCACAGATCTCTTCCTCTATTACTCTCTCTTATCCTTCGAATATCTCTCTCTCTCTCTCCATCATTTATTCTTATCCTTCGAATATCTCTCTCTCCTTTCTACTCTGGACTAGCCTCTGAGGGGCTTTGCCGCCTCCTGCTCTCACCTTATGATAAAAAGTAAGGTAAGGTTGGTATCTATTTCCTTTTATAGGAAATTAGAAATTGATTAGATCTTTTAAAATTTTAGAAATTATTCTAAATATTAAAATGCTGCTGAATGAATCTATCTGCATGTATGGTTTTAGATTGTTAGATCTTGAAAAATCTCTATAACTGGATTAAGCTTGTCTTGATTCTTATTATTTATGAGGTGTTGGTGCCGAAATCCGTCGCCGCCGGAGGTCGCCGCAATCGAGGCCGCTGGGCGCCGCCGGTGACCTGCAAAACGAAGTCCCGTCCGGAACCGGTGGGGTGGTGGCTCCGCAGACCCTCCGACGATCAAGTTAGTTTTGCCGGGCCAACGGAGGTAAATGTGAGACGGAATGTCCTCGGATCACTGCGAAGTGGATAGTGAATACAGAACAATAACTTTAGAGTATTAGAATGAGAAATGGTATGAACATGTACGAGAAAGTAAGTCAGTTTGGATGTCATATATGTCTCTTCTTATGTCGGGCAATCTATCTCTATCTTTGATATATTTGTGTCATTACTGGCAGGACCGATAATAGCCAAGGAGCTGACTTTATCCTTTCTTAGCAACAAGAAACTTTGATCATTCTTTAGAAGTACAATGCCCTGCCTTGCAGCTTCTAATGCGAGCTCCTTGTGCTCCTTGGTGCATATATTACTCGGTCCAAGCTTCCCAAACCGATGATTAGCTGAGTTTCCATCGATTAGCTCCTTGTGCTCCTTGGTGCATATAGTTAATGAATGACACCTTTTTTCCCAAAAAAAAAAAAAAAGAATGACGCAGAATTGAGAAAGTTATGAAAGGAAGAAGAAGAAGAAGAAGAAGAAGAAAGAATACACTCTTTATTAAATGGAATAGAAAAAAAATAGATGATGACAATTTCATCATATGAGCAAGTTCTCATAGTTCAATAGTTTTCACAAACAAAAATTCTTGCTAATGAGCATCTCCCATCAATATCAGAATATGAGCTTAGCTGAGACACTTGATATCAAATTGGCCACCAGGTTCTTCTGCCTCAAGAACAAAGAGCTTTGTCAAAGGTTCTAAATCTGCAATGGAAAACTGTATGGCGCCTGGCGCTAAAGCTCTTCAGCGGCTACTGGTTACATTGGGCTGAGCGTCGGGCCGGGCTTCGGCAGGAGCGGGATTTATCCCCAACATGAGGTAAGTGACTTAATACTTCTTGGTGTATTTTTTATAATAATTTAATACTCTTTGCATCTATCTAATTGATTGGTTAAGCATATTATGTTATTTTTGATATAAGAATTAAATATATATTTTGATATTTTTGCAAATAAATGAGTTGAATATATGATCTGCTCTGAAAAAGGGTTTTACAAAATATGACTAGATAACTTGTGAAATTACTTTTGTATATATTCCGCATAGCTATGATCTATTCTAGCCCTGCCAACGGGGATCATACATTAGACCTATCGACTTATAATCTGAGAAACTAGTTTCGACACCACACCACCGGTAATTAGAATAGTAGTATTTAGGCACTATTATCTACTCTCTGACCTATGCCATTGGGTTACATGGCTATAGCCAAATATCGGAGCTAGTATTATTTTATGGAAAACATGTTTTAAAATGAAAAAGAAATATTATTTTTTGATATTTGTTATTATTAAATTTTGCCCAGTTAGTTATATCTGTTTAATTTTATTGCAAATTAATATACTTTGACCCATCTCGAAGTATTCTGATACTTACTGGACTAGTATAGCTCCTTATTGTTCTTTCTCTATTTTTTAGATTTTGATTTGGGGGAGCGCACTAGTTGTCTGGAGCATTTAGGAGATCTCAATTTATAAGGATCAAGGTTCTTTTGTTATTTGTTTAGAATTATTATGAAATAGTTAAATTTATTTTTCAGCAAGCCTTGCATGTCTGTGGGGTCCATCTTATAGGTATGCGACGTCTGTTACACACTTGGTTTAGGGCGTGATAAATTTTATGGTATCATCACTAAGGATTATGATCAGTTATATTAGAAATAGTGATATTAGAGCCTAGATTCAAAGGTCCTTAGGACTTATTGGAAAGTTGAGAGTTGGGTAGAAATTAGGTTATGAGACGTCTCTATCTATGCATGCTTTTTTGTCAATCAATCTATGTTATTTTGTTTCAATTATTGTTATGATGTTTACTTTATTTTTATTAAAATCAAGAATTCCACTCCGCCAAGGTCATAGACAAAAAATAAGTGATTCGATAAGAGGTTCTCGGGATGAAGTTCCTCGTGAATTATTGGCTGAAAACTCATAAGATCAAGAGCACTTAAATCAAAATGTGAAACCGAATGTTCAACAAGAAGTGGCAAGTGATCAGTCAATTACAAATCAACCAATCCTGGACCAGGCAGTAGTTCCATCAAGGAATATAACTAAGAATTCAGATCGAATGCTTGAATTAATTCGAGAGGTTGTGGGGTTGGTGAGTCAACAAAAAGAGTTACCTCAGCAATCTTTACACTCATTGTCATAGAATCCTGGCCCATTCAATCAAAAAAAGAGTATAGCAGAGTTCAGAAAAATTGCCCCTCCAGCCTATAAAGATACTGCTAATCCTCAAGAGACTGAGGCTTAGATAGATAAGATGGAGAAAGCTTTTAGAGCTATAGAATGTACTGATGAGAAAAAGGTCAGATTTGCTATATATATATATGCTTCAAGATAGAGCTCATCATTGGTGAAAGTCTATGGAGCGTACTCTTACTTCTAACAATGGGTCAGTTACATGGCAAAGGTTTCACATTGCTTTCTAATCCAAATATTTTTCTACTAGCCGACTAAGGGAATTGGAAAGAAAATTCCTTAATTATCACAAGAAAGAATGATTGTAGATGAATATGAGGCAAAAATTGATAAACTATCCCGATTTGCTCCCACCCTTGTTGCAGATGATGAGTCTAGGATAAGAAGGTTTGAGGAGGGATTGGAACCACATATTCGAAGGGATCTTATAGTAGTGCACTCAGGAAATTATGATAATCTAGTAAACAGAGCTAAGAATATTGAAATTATCTAGAAGGAAACCTGAAATATAGAAAAAGAAAAGCCAAAGAAAAGAGGCAGAGAATTTGGGACTTGCACTAAGCAGAATGAATTGAATTTTGGGGGATCTATAAAATTTTGAGCAACTAAAGGTTCTTAGTGTTTAACTGATTTCTATCAAGGGAAACAAGAATTTTATGGTAAGATTAATCAACAAGGCAGGCTTAAGTGTGCCGTGTGTAATTGTGTCCATAAGACTGAGACATGTAGGAGAGCAAATGGAGCTTGTTTCAAATATGGCTAATAGGGCTATATGATAGCTAAATGCCCATAGAATGTTTTAAGATATCTCAATCAGTTCAGCAATGACAAGTTCTTAGAACTCGATTATTTCAAACTTCAGCTACTCAAACTCCTATTGCTCAAACTCAGACAGCTCAAATATCTTAACGATAGAAAGGGAGTAGACCACTTACTTAGGGCCGTGTCTATGTACTAGTTCCATAAGATGCACAAGCATCCAATGCCAAAAATTTGGAATAACTTAGTTTATTATATAGCAGTAGGTCATGTAATAGTTTTGAATATGTTAACTAACTTAAAGATAAATTATAGTAGGATATGTTCAAGATAAGTCAAGAAGAAAGACTCAAAGTTTTGTTCAAGTTCTATTGTAAATTATGGACCCTCTTAGTTTGAGTGTAGAATAATATTTTGGGTTAGAAAATACGTAGAGAACTTGAAGAAATTTTGTGAGTTGGATTAGAGTGCACAACGGAAGTATGATGCCTAGGTTAAGTTATTTTAAAGTTTGTCAAAAATAATATTATATATTGATGAATGTGATATTTGGACAAGTGACTTATGATTGTGTTAGTATGTGTGTGTAATAATTGATAATCAAGATATGTTAAATTTCAAGGATGAAATTTAATTAATAGGGGAAGAATGTAATAACCCAGTCGTTTGGATCTTTGAACCCGACCTAGATTCAAAAGAGCCTGAAACCTTATGTGTCACATGTAAAAGAGAGATAAAGACTCCTAAAAATTATTAAGAAAAATACCTTGAGATTTAGTCCACAATAAGCCCAAAATGAGATTCAGGATGATGAACGAAGTCCAACGAGCCCAAGAAAAGCCCAAATGGAGAAGTTATAAGCAAAAAAAGACGGAATGGGATAGTGGGCCCTCAGGTCTACCAAAGGGGCCCACCGACAGCGTCGGCCAGTGGCATTGCTACCCAAACCGGCAGCACTGGGCCAGCTGCATGCTGGGCCACCCCAGGCGTGCGAACGCGGGCCGCATAGGAACAGGTTGTGAGGGCGCCCAACAAGGGAACGCGGTCCACCATGAACCGTCGGTCTACAGAGAGAAGTATGGATCGAGAAATAATTTTCCTACCATTTCACATGATCTACGGTACTATTTCTTGGACCGATCGTGATCCAACGACCCAGAGAGGAGATGGTCACGATCGGATAGCTGAGATCTGACCTGGACTTGATTAGCATTATAGGGAGCTATTTTGCACGATCCAATGGTTAGAAAAGCTTCTTATCACGATTGGATGGATGAGAAGCAATCCGACCTTGATCAGGAGCTGTGTGCATAATTCAATGGCCCAGAAGGAAGCCGATCATAATCCAATGGTCCAGAATTGATTCCAGATATGTTTAGAACTAGATTTCCTACTGAAATACTATTTTTGAGTTTCTAGAGTCTATATAGCTCTGATTGACGAATTGTTTATTGCGTTAAAAAGCTAGTAACATTCTGGAGATGCTGAGAGCTTTTTGAGAAGTTTCAAAGAGACTTTATAAAGATTTTGGGACTTCTTATTGAATGAGTCTTATACAAGGGTTAAATGAGCTGCAGATCTTTGAGATCGGGAGGTTAAATTCATCATCAATAAAGGTAAGAGTTCTTGAACATAATGAAGAAAAATTCTGATTTTTTGGATTAGATTCGTTTAGATCTGATCGAATCAAGAGATATATTTCAAAATTTTTTTTCTTTAATCTAGATCAGATTTGGGATATTTCAGATCTGATCTTTATTTTTTAATAATTAAAATAAATTTAGATAAATTCAATTAAATTTAATTTACTTTGACATAGGATAATCCTATTATACGTTGATGATCCTATAAGCAGCGGAAGGTTCTGAATCTAGCCACGCAAGTGTCTGGCCTCTACCAGTATCCACTCGAACTAGATTTGGAGATCCTCTTCTTCTCTATCACATCTTCAAAAATTAGATCTGGATGTAATTTAGAGAATCTTCAAAATACCTTTCGAAGATCAGCAGTTGTCCTTTACAGCAGCGCAGCCTTCTAGATTTCTGTCGCCTTTCTCTCGTCTGGATTGCACCAACCAAAATTCTAAACTACTTTGGGCATAGAGAAGAGAGGGAGAAGATGGGCTTGGCGTGGAGGAGGGAGAGATAAACAGCCTTGGGCGTGGAGAATTGTATTGCTCTTTGAGTTGGACGTAGGGTCTTATTTATAGACTATGCGTGATCCAACTCCTCTTCTTCCCAATCAATCACAATCCTTTGTGAAATCAGATCTAAATCTGATTGATGAAAATAGAGTCCCTTGGATTCCTCCTTAGATGGCACCTAAGATCAGTCAAACTTGATTCTTAGGAGAAGTCTAATCGAAATCCAAAAAGAAGACAGAGTTCCTATCCAACAAGGACTCCTAGGCACCTCCAGCTTGGGCACATGCCAAGGGTGGCGTGCACCCTCCTCCTTGCCAGGTTCTGGCAGGGGGACAAGCCCCCACCAGCTCTTCAATAGGTACGTGACACGTGGATAGAAGTTAAAATTTTAATGGTCAATATTTGACCAGTCAGGTCAACTTTTGACCAAAGTCAAAGGACGAAAAATGGTAGGTGACCAAAAATGGCAGGTATTGTCTTACAAAATAAGACAATCATTTTTTGACCTGAACAGGCTCTAGTCAGACCAAGTGAAGGCCTCTGATCGAGCACAAACTTCTTTGGCTCAGTCAGGATAACTATTTATGATAGTAAAAGAAGAACGTTAGGTTCAATCGAGTGCTAGCACGATTTTCTTGAACCTAATTGAATCTCATTCAGATCAATTGAACTGGATCAGTTCAATTGATGATCACCAGATTCAAACCCTTATTTGTGTGATCCAGTTAGGTTCAGTTCTATATGGTAATGGGATATGTCATGATCTCTATCATCGACATCATTAAAACTTCTTTCGATGGATCAGAACTCTTCTGATTCGAACAGCTAGAATGATCGATCATCTAAATCATTCTAATTGCTCCCAAAATCCACCAGTGACACCTAGCAGTATATGGTGGCAACCCATCAGAGCTGAATGCGAACCTCTTAGTGAAGCTACCTGTGTGATTAAGTTCTTCTATCTTGAGTTCCGATCAGATTAGGGTTAAGGTGAACTCGTCAAACCCTAGTTTCTGTCATATGATGTAATCATTCGATTCAAGTCCGATGTGAAAACCTAAATAGAAACTCTTTCTATTATTTCACTCTGCCATGGCCATGGGCTTCTGGACTTGATTCTCATGATCATCATAGGGCTGCTCCTCTACCACCGAGGTAGATAGATTCCATCTTGATGCAATCCAGTTCCTACAATGAACATGCTATAGCCAACATACACCTCAAAATTCTGAATGGCTAGAAGACCGAGTAATGGTGTAGTCAAACTATAACATCCTCAAGGTGAACTGTCGATGCACCTCAGGTCAAAGAACCAGACACACCACTGCAGCATCGAGTCAGTCATTGATGAGAAGATAGACTTTCTAATGACTACTCGAGGTGGTCACGCTCAGTGTCCTCGTTCTCTAACGAGTATCTGTACTCTCACTTCGGTATCTCCATACCGTAGACTCAAGATGCATCTACTAAAGAGAAGCGATTGTACACCAACCTTCTGAATCAATCACCATCCTCGTGATGATCCTATGGTCGGAAGCGTTTTATGAGTTAATAATGATTATTCATGTCTTAAATTTTCAACTCTTGAAAATATGAATTATCATTACCATTAACTCAAAGGATATATCACAGACATTAAATATACATATGTGATAGAAAATAACCCATTTTATTGATAATAGTCAAAATTATAATTTTACCCCTAGAAGAGTATTACAAGTGTCAGTCAATTCTGGCTTCTAGGGCACATATATCTAACACATAAATACTGGTATTTATATTTATTATGGTATTGCATGATTTGGTTTTCTATAGTTGGTATTTATTTTATATTCATCGGTATGATCATCTGTATATTTTGTATCATATGTTTGTATTAAATAATGATGATTAAAAAGAGGGGTATTTGGACTAGCCATATTTAACTAAGAATAGCCTCACCACGGGCAAGAACGTGGTATTTTGAGCTTGCCACCGCAGGATGGAGCACGGCTAGTATAGTTTGCCATCGCAGGCTAGATCGTGGATATTTTGAGATTGCCACCGCGGGCTAGAGTGCGACTAGTATGGTTTGCCATTGCAGGCTGGATCGCGGATATTCTGAGATTGCTACTGCGGACTGGAGCACGACTAGTATGATTTATCGATCACGGGCTGGAACGTGATCGTGATTAGTCCAAAATCCTTAAGACAACTGTTGATTGATATAGATCATGTTATGAGATATAATTGATAAGATATAAAATAATAATTAAGTAAAAAGAAGTTTTACTTAATTATATATGGTATATCACTTTGGAAAGGTGGATATTTGATAGTATTTAATGTATGTTTAAATAAATCAATGTTTAATTTTAGTGGTTATTTGATATGATGCTTGTCATGAGATTTTATTGATTATAGTTCGTGATGCTACTGTATAATAATTATCTTTGAAATATAATATCATATTGGTGCAAGTGTTTAGAAATTCTTACTGGGCTGTGAAGCTCATAAACTCCTTTTTCTTCTCTTTTCTTTTCAGAATTATAGGATATATGCATTTGGATAAGATTGAAATCATAATCGAAAGAATCGATTAGATAGAGCTCTATCAGTGATAGTTGGATGATCAAGATTGACTATGATTTAGATTTATAGGTGAGCAGATGAATAGATAGAGCATCATTGACTTTTAATTGGATGATCGAAAGAATTTAATTGATATTTATGCAAATTTATCAATTAAAATAAAATTAAATTATTTTTATGAATTCTGAGGTTGTATTGGAACTTTAAGATCTTGTATATTCTTTAGGATACTCTTGTCCTAAGGAGTATGCGGCCATCACGTATCCGACCCAAATGCTGGGTTCGGGGTGTGACAAAGAATATGATACCCAAGCCCGGACTCAGTCAATCGAGCCCATCCCTTATCCTTAAGTAGTATCGTCTTAAGCGGTACATGGACATTTGTAAGAGGGGGTGAAGAGGAAACGGATGCGCATCCTTATTATGCATGTCTGTTTGTGAGCCAATCAGAGAAAAAAAAAGACCGAAGGGCTGGATGGGTGAGCACGCTCCTTATCGCGCATGACTCATCCCACAGCCTCTCATTTCTTTCTGTCCTTTAATTTTTCCATTTTTCTCTCTCATTTTCTCTTCCATGGATCTCTCCCTGTAACTCTCTCTCTCTCTTTCTCCACCATATGTTCTTATCCTTCTCAATACCTCTCTCCCCTTTCTACTTTGGGCTAGCCTTTAACACTACAATAGAAACAGATTTTGGCAAGGTTTTTATTGCCTTTAGCGGCAATTATAATTGTCGCTAAAGAATTTATCGACAAAAGATATTATACCACCTAAGACAGCATCGGAAAAGATTTTAGCGGTGATTAATGATAGTATCGGTAAAAACCCTTTAATTATCAAAAAAGATCAGAGCTTTTGATGGCAAATATTTATGATATTTATTTTTACTATAATAGAACATTAGATAGATGAAGATTAGAACACTAATTGCAATAATTATAATCGTAGGAAAAAAATTTCAAATTTTAAATCAACAATTGTTAATGTCCTATAGAAATCCATAAATTTTGCAATTACATTATTAATAACCACATACTTTATTCAATCAAGTTTTTTTCATTTTAAGATAAACTTCTACCAGTTCTGAAGTTTATTTTGTAAGACCTCCACGACTATGCTATGATTTCTTATATAAAAGAATTAAGAGAAGGCTACAGGGAGTAATATCAAACTTAGCTTTATTAAATAATTAATAAGGATACAAAGTAGAAACTAGCTAGATATTTTATCACAATCTTCAACTGATTTACAAGATGAAAGTGAAGGGATGATACATAAGAATAGAAATAGAAGACTTCCATAAGTTCAGTAATATTTGATCTTCATCTGAAAGTCGCATGTATGCATCAAGCTTTACTTTTTTAAGTTCTATCTGAATCACCAGAGAAAATCCTCATGCTACTACATCTGCTTTTCTAGCAACTGCCATAGCTGCTTTGAATCCATCTGTCGAGTTACAGGGTACATCAATGCATCCTACAGCATTGATGTTCTTGGTACCTAAGCTTGGAGACCCTCAAACAAGTTCGTTGGATGGCAAGGGACACCTAAAGATTACAAGAACCATGAACCATGTTAGCAAATTGCAGTTGAAACAATATAATGGAGATTGACAAATCAACTCAACTTGCATAGTTTACCTGTGTAATCACCACCCAATATATTTGTGTCATTACTGGCAGGACCGATAATAGCCAAGGAGCTGACTTTATCCTTTCTTAGCAACAAGAAACTTTGATCATTCTTTAGAAGTACAATGCCCTGCCTTGCAGCTTCTAATGCGAGCTCCTTGTGCTCCTTGGTGCATATATTACTCGGTCCAAGCTTCCCAAACCGATGATTAGCTGAGTTTCCATCGATTAGCTCCTTGTGCTCCTTGGTGCATATAGTTAATGAATGACACCTTTTTTCCCAAAAAAAAAAAAAAACTTTTGAATGATGCAGAATTGAGAAAGTTACGAAAGGAAAATAGAAGAAGAAGAAGAAGAAGAAGAAGAAGAAAGAATACACTCTTTATTAAATGGAATAGAAAAAAAATAGATGATGACAATTTCATCATATGAGCAAGTTCTCATAGTTCAATAGTTTTCACAAACAAAAATTCTTGCTAATGAGCATCTCCCATCAATATCAGAATATGAGCTTAGCTGAGACACTTGATATCAAATTGGCCACCAGGTTCTTCTGCCTCAAGAACAAAGAGCTTTGTCAAAGGTTCTAAATCTGCAATGGAAAACTGTAACTGAACAAAATATTTTGAATAAAAGCTTCAATGTTACAAGCACATAAACTCAATCACATGTATGCAAACAATCCTCACACAGCAGAATGGCTATTATAATTGCTATTTAGTGGAGAATTTTATATATGCTTGGGGCTTTGTGGCCAAACAAAGGTCATATATACAAAAGCCATCATAACAAAAGTCCATGTCATGTAGAAACTCTAACAAGCTAATTATGCACATTGGTCATGACATAATATACAATGTTGAACTACAGCATCATGATCAACAACTCTCAAGATCACTCGAGCGTGCTGATTAATTATAAATCACCAATGCATAGCCTTCAAAGCTCAGAGAGGCATTAACCGCTTAAAAAGTCAAGCACCTGGCTAGCAGTTTGGGCCAGTTCCAAGCTTACTGCAATCAAGTTTTGCAAGAACTCCTCTACACTGGGCTTCTCTTCATCAACAACATTTGTCACAGCTTTGATGAAGATTGCTGGGACAGAGAGTAAGTCAACCACATAAGCCACTGCTGCTCCCTGAAAGAATACCAGAGTTACCAGGTAGTTGAATTGAAGCCAAGAAAGAAGTTTCTTGCAGTTAAGGAATTAAACCAAGGCAAAGAAGCTTTTGATGTGCTATCAACATATGCTTAGTTGATCTAATGTGATATGCACCAAATGTCAATACTTCATCTCTGCTAGCCTACATCTTTGCAATGCAATAAGCACTTGATATGCTGTTGCAACAATGTCAGCTTTGTTTTTGGACAACTTCTTTCGGTTGTAGAATTCATAATTATCATGATGAAACAACAAAGTGATCATAGCGAAACTTTAAGAGGAAAAAAAAAAGGAAGGCTGTCATTGATTTGAGTATGTTAACCAATGCTTTCCGATAGTTTGTGTACATTGTCAATGAAAACAAAGTGCATGGGCAGTGGAACAAAATTCACGGGCAGTGGAACAAAATTCACATCCATCATAATCCTCATTGTCATTATCATGCCTTTATTGAAATATTTCCAGTTAAAAAGCTATCTTAGTAGCTTTTAATATCAGCTAATGCTGCTGGCATGGTAGCACAGGTGGAACGGGCCATTAACTTTCACGGAGGTGACTCGGATCCGAAACATGCAGCCGTCGATTAAATGCAGGACCAGATGCCCAATGCCCTATCAGTCCCGTGGAAGTGGTTTCTGGTTCCACCTGGCATGCAATGCGGCACCAGGGTGACATACTCACCCTCGGGTGGAGAGGGTGCGCCAATTGGCACCCGTTTGTGCTAGCACTCGACTCTCTGTAAAAGAGGTCTTGGGTTCCATTCTGGGTGGTGGCATATAACCACCATACTGCTTTTTTGAAAGATGGTCAATTAACCTCCCTCTTAGAAAAGATAGATCCTAGACAAAATCAGAAGGATATAGAAGAAAATGCACTTGAATTGTCATTCTATTTGATCATTCAGCCAAGAGGCATCTTGCATAGAAGTACGCATTTACCAAAAGCTGTAAAATCAATAGACTTGTTAAAAAATTAAATTAAAAGAAAAAGCAATAGAATCAAAGAAATCTTCGCTAATTTCCACTCATTTTAGGAACCTGAAGCAATAAAGCTAAATAGCTGACGCTTAAGAGCTCGACCTTAGGCAATGATCATACCGGGCAACCATGTCCGTCCATTCATCCTGCCAAACCCACCAAAGAGCCCAAGGCGTAGTTGAACAGAGAATAGATTAAGTAATGCGCGGTCAATGTCTTCTTCTCAAACAATCCAGAACCTAACTGCTTCACCAGTGTGTGGAAGCAAATATGTTCCACAGTTGATATCCATTCCTTTCCAAAGAAAGAAGCAAATCAGTCCACAAACCTTCAAACATGTCATAAAATTCTTTTAGCCAAAGCAAGCAAGTAGAATTCCTTCGGCATGCACGTCGATACTCACCTGCTTTCAAGTTTCAACACATCAGCTATGGAAGCTTCAGGAGAATTAGTGTAGCCTTGGTTTTCATGAATCATGGCAACAGCATCACAATCAGAAGTAATATACCTACATTTGGGTTCGAATTCAATGTGTCCATGAAAAGACCATAGCTCATCAGAAAGGTAAGAATTTCAATACACATTAGCAGCATTGCACTTCTTTAACTCAGAAACTGGAAATGGATGATGGTCAGCAAATCCTTGTCTCCTATAGCATATGCTGATAAATACAATAGGTTTTTAGTTAGTAAATAACTACATGGCATAGCTCATCAGAAGCAGCCTACTAAGAAATAAATCCTAGATGACATTTTGGAAAAGCTTTTATCTTTATCTTTCCTGAAAGAAAAAAGTAATCAGATATATATGGAACCATGAAATAACACAGAAAATGAGTTCAAGCAACAACCCTTATGGAAGATCAAGAAACCATCATGAACCCAAAAGCGTGTTGTGCATAACTTAAAGCTTAGTCAAATCGACAAACAGATTGTAGGCATCGAAAAGGGGATGGAATTTATCACCATCCCATCGATCAAATTGAATATATTTGAATCAATTTCGTGCATTTTAATTTGTGATGCCAAACTAAGAGATTAAATTCAAAACCCTCACTTTTTTGATAGAATTAAAACTCTTCAGCAGTTGGTCGGAGATCGGTCCATCGGTCCGGCGGCGGCGGCGGGCGGCGGGCGGCAGTTCATCTAGAAGCCCGGCTAGGTGGTTCTCATCGAGCGCGGAAAGACGGGTGGGAGTGCCCAACAGAATATTTATTAGTAATCGAAAATACAAAAAGAACCGAGAAGTGTGTTGACCGGAGATCCGAACATAGACAGATCCCACGTAGAGAGATGGAGAACAGTAGTTGGTAGTATTATTTTTTTGTTAGAGAGAACATGATATATAACCGTAGGAGAAAGTTACTAATATACATGGAAGACTTCTTTTTTTTTTTTTTTTTTTTTTTTAATACTAATATACTAATATACATCGGAGGAGGGGAGGGAGAGCAGGGGTCCGGCATGGATTCCTAGAAAGCATGAATAAGGGAGAACGAGGCGGAAGCTAACCACTGGACGAGGTAAGGTCAGCCAAGACGATCAACGGCGATGGCAATGGAAATAAACGGCGACCGGAGCAGCGACCAGGGCACGAGGATTTTACTGCTGGGGACGAACTGAAGGAAAGAAAAGATACTTTATGCAGGGCTGAGTCAGTGCATGGGCCTGAATCAGTGCATGAAAAATAGAGCAGGAAAAATATTTTTCATGCGCAAAATAATAGGAAAGTATGCATAGAATTAGGAAAAAAAAATAAAACACATGGATAAAAAAATAATACATAAATAATAAATAAATTATAATAATTATTAATAAATATCGATAAAAATATATATCATAATGATATTTATTAATAAATACCTATATAAATATAATTTATAATGACAATTACTAATAAATACAAATATAAATATATTTTATAATGACAATTTGTACATTTATCAGTAAAAAATAGATATTAATGATAATTATTTTTATTTATCACTAAATTTTGATATCTTAAATTACATTCATGATAATTAAGCTTTTGCCTCTAATTAATTGCCACTAAAAATTAGTTTTGTTATAGTGTAGCAGCTTTGCTGCCTTCTGCTCCCACCCTGCAATAAGAAGCAAGGTAAGGTTGATATCTATTTTTCTTCTATAAAATATTAAAAATTGATTAGATCTTTGAGAATTTTAAAAATTATTTTAAATATTAGCATGCTGCTGAGCAAACCTATATGCATGTATGGTTTTGGATTATAATGTTAGGTCTCAAAACATCTCTATGACCAAATTAAACTTACCTTGATTCTTGTTATTTATGAGGTAAGTGACTTAATACTTCTTGGTATATTTTTTAAAATAATTTAATACTCTTTGCATCTATCTAATTGATTGATCAAGCATGTTATATTATTTTTGATATAAGAATTAAATACATATTTTGATATTTCCTATAATAAATGAGTTGAATATATGATCCGCTCTGAAAAGGGGTTTTACAAAATGCGACTAGATAACTTATGAAATCACTTTTGTACATGTTCCGCATGGCTATGATCTGTTCTAGCCCCACCAATAGGAATTATACATTGGACCTATAAACTTGTAATATGAAAAACTAGTTCCGACATCGCACTACTGATGATTAGAATAGTAGTGTTTGGACATCATTATCTGCTATCTGATCCATGCCACTAGGTTACATGGCCATAGCCAAATATCAAAGCTAGTATTATTTTATGGAAAGCATGCTTTGAAATATAAAAGAAGTATTATTCTTTGATATCTGTTATTATTGAATTTTGCATAGTTAGTTATATCTATTTAGTTTTATTGCAAATTAATATGCTTTGACCCATCTTTGAGTATTCTCATACTTACTGGGCTAGCATAGCTCACTATTATTTTTTCTTTATTTTTTGAATTTTGATTTGGGAGAGTGCACTAGTTGTCTAGAGCATTTAGGAGATCTTAATTTATAAGGACTAATGTTATTTTGTTATTTGTTTAGAATTATTATGAAATATATTTATTTTTTAGCAAATCTTACATGTCTGTGAGGTCCATCTTATAAGCATGCAGCATCTGTTACATGCTCGATTTCGAGCGTGACAAAACCAGAGATGCTTCTATTAGATTATGTCTTGATTAGGTGGTCGATTTATCATGAACTTTACTATTTGAATTCAGATAATGGTTAACTTGAATTCAAATAGAATTCAAATCTCATCCAATTACTTGATGAAAGTATCGATAAATGTCTATAAATAGAGATCCTATCCTTTCCTATAAAGATTGTTGTAGAATCTATCATCATTGCTACAATATAAAGAATGGGAGAAGGAAGAGAAACCGATCTTTAGGTACAAAAATATCTTCTTTTCCTTCTGCGTCGAATTCTTCCGCATCAGGTATGTTTTATGAAGATTATGAAAATCCTCTTTATGATCCTAGTTTTATGATATTCTTGACTAAAGCATGCTTTTAGAATATCATAATTAGAGTTTACATGTGGTATCAGGGCACGTTTTTCATGATCTTTATGAAGTAAAGAATTTATTTATTTATTTTAAAAATTTTAAAATTAATATTTTATGATGTAATAAATAAATAAATAAAGTTTTATGATGAATCTATCATCGAATCCCAACTCTCATCAGGAAGATGACCGGACTCCGGTTGTCTCCCATTAGGATGGTCGGATCCCGTTCGCCGGCGAGCCATGAGGATCGGCTCACAACAGGATCGGCGAGTCTTCTCTTGCAACAAAACCAACAAAAAAAAAGATGGGTTTTTAAGACTGATCCTATCGGCCGACCTGTGTGCCCCGTTCAACCGACAACAGTCATGGCTGCTGGCATGCCGATGGTAGGCCAAAACATCGGCTGCGACTGCCTCCTGAAAGTGGGGGAGGCACAGTGGTGGCCGTTTGGCTGCCTACTGCTTCATGATGCAGGGAAGATGGCGAAAGCTAGCATCGGTCCCATCCGGCCCAAAGGAGGATCGGTAGAGGAGAATGCTACTTTGGGCGTCAACTGTGCAAGACCACGGCATGCAGGACAGCATCGCGCTTGGCGGCGGCTAGTGGACGAGAGGTTGCCGCACAACGGTAGTGGCACATAGGGAGATGCCACGCAAGGGCGACGACATGCAGCACAGTGGCCGGGGAAGAAGCTTGGGTGGTGGCTATGGAGGTTGATGGAATTTTTTGATTTGATCAGGAGGAAGAAGGAGATGAAGCCCTAAAGGGCTAGTGAGTTTTGGGTTCGGGTTTGACCCACATCCATTAAGCAGAGAAATCCATTAATGTTTTAAAAACTGGTTGAGTCAAACCAAATTGGGTTTGTTTAAGTTGGGTTCAAAGATTTTGCAATTAAGTCCTCAATAAAGTTTGAATTATGAATAGGCCAAATTATAGTTTTAGATCTTTTTGCATTTTTGCTCCTGACAATTTTGAAATTATAGAACAACCCCTTAAAATTTTCTTTTTAGTCCATAAATAATTATTTTATCTTTTAATGATCTATTAAGTTTGTCTTAAACCCTTGTTTACTAAAGATCTTAGGATTTTATGTTTCAAAATATCAATTATTAATGAAATTTCTTTTAAATGTATATTTTTATGCTTATGTATAGTTTGTTAGTCACCAAAGTGGCCAAACTAAAATATTTAACATGTATTAAAAATTTTAAATTATTGTTTATATGCATGATTTTAAGTTTATAGTTTGTTAGTCACCAAAGTGACCAAACTAGAATGTTTTAAAATATTTTAACATGCATAATCTATTCATTTATCCATAATTAAATGTTAATTAATAAAATATTCAGTAGATAAATTGATGTTCATAATTCATTGGAACTTTAGTGTTCATCCAAAGGTGAATCAATTATTCCATGAATAGTGAACATAACAAAAATAAATTAATATTTTTTGATCAAATATATTTGTATATCCAAAGATAATAGGTATATTTTGGTTGAAAATATTTAATTACCTATTAAAAAATTATTAATGATATTAAATTATGATAGTATATTATAATATTTATCCAAAGGAGAATTATAATATATTTTTATTGTTAATTATCTAAATCCATAATGGAATCATTTTGTTTTAATTTGAGCATTTATGTATTATTTTGTAGTTGTTTCTCTTCATTCGCATGTTTCATCTGTTACTATATTTAATGATTTGAACTTCTCTGAATGAAGTAAATAAGTCAATTTTTACTTAAGTATTTTGGATCTTGATTTAGCATTATTGAAAAATAAATCCACTGCTCTTACGGATTCTAGCAATGAGGAAGATAAGTTACATCATAAAGTATGAAAATGTTCTAATAGATTAAGCCTTATGTTCATGCGAATGACTACTGCCAACAATATTAAGAGCATAATTCTATAAACAAAAATTATGAAAGAATATTTAAAGCTTTTAGAAGAATATTTTCATTCTACAAATAAGTCACTCGTTGGTACACTAATGGTAGAACTCACGATCATGAAGTTTGATGGATCGCTGAGTATGCAAAACCATATTATAGAGATGATTAACATTGCAACAAGACTAAAGACTTTGGGAATGACTATTGATGACTCTTTCTTAGTGCAATTCATTTTGAATTTACTATCTTCTAAGTATGGATCTTTTCACGTCAATTATAACTCTGTTAAGGACAAGTGAGATGTCAATGAATTATCCAATATGTTTATTCAAGAGAAAATAAGACTGAAGAAACAAAGTAGTCATTCTATTAACTTTATGAATCAAGAAACTAGTAAGGGATACAAAAAAAAGTCAACAAGTTTAAGAAGAAAAGGAAACAGCCTACTAAAGATTTTCAGGCTGATAAGAAGGAATAGAAGCTGGATAGGTATCATTTTTGTAAGAAAGTTAGATACTATCAGAAAGATTGCTTGAAATATAAGGTTTAGTTTGAAAAGAAAGATAAGCCTAATACCTTTATATGTTTTGAATCAAACTTAACTGAAGTTTCTAATAATACTTGGTGGCTTGATTCTGGTGCTACCACTCATATTTTTAATTTGATGCAAGGATTTCTTTCGATCCAAACCATAAATCCAACTAAAGATTTTACGTTCATGGGGAATCATATGAAGGTTTCAATTGAAGACATAGGCACTAATCATTTGATCTTAGAAACTGGCTATTATTTGGATCTATTATAAATAGCTTATGTACCTTCATTTTCTAGGAACATAGTTTCTCTTTCAAAACTTAATATTTCTAGGTTTAATTTTAGGTTTGAACATGATTATTTTAGTTTATATAAGAATACTTTATTTATTGATTCTAGAGTACTTATTGATGGTTTATATAAATTAAAATTTGACGATCTTTTTATTGAATCTCTTCTTACTATGCATCATAATTATGGTATTAAGTGTAGCTTTCTAAATGAAAATTCTGCTTACTTATGGCATAAATATTTAAATCACATATCCAAAGAAAGATTAGAAAGATTAGTAAAGAATAAGATTCTTCCAAATCTAAATTTTATTGATCTTGATATATGTATAGATTGCATCAAGAAAAAAAAAACTAAACATAATAAGAAAGGTACCACAAGAAGCACTCAGCTTCTTGAAATTATACACATCGATATATATTGATCTTTTGATGTTCCATCTTTCAATAGAGATAAATATTTTATCATTTTTATTAATATTTTTTTATGTTATGATTTTATCTATTCGCTTCATAAAAAATCTCAAGCAGTGGATGTCCTTGAGGTATTTATAAATAAGGTTAAAAGGCAATTGGATAAAAAGATGGAAATTATAAAGTCTAATAGAGGTGGTGAATATTATGAAAAACATAATGAAATAGAATAATATTCAGATCCATTTATAATTTTTTTTAAAAAATATGGTATATGTGTGCAATACACTATACCAAGTATACCTCAGTAAAATAATGTAGTTGAAAGGTAAAATTGAACATTAATGGATATGGTTAAAAGTATGATAAGTAATTTCTTATTATCCAAATTATTATGGATGTATTCTCTTAAAATCACTATGTATTTACTAAATAGAATTTCTAGTATAAAGCAGTTTTAAAATTTTCTTTTAAACTATAGACTGGAAGAAAACCTAATTTAAGGCACCTTCATATTTGAGGTTGCACAACGGAAGTAAAAGTTTATAATCCATATGAAAGAAAATTAGATTCTCGAATGATTAGTGGTTACTTTATTGGTTATCCAAAGAAATCTAAAGGATATAGATTTTATTATCCAAACCATAGTCCAAAAATTATTGAAACCAGTAATGCAAGATTTATTAAAAATTATTAAGTCAGTGAAAATGATGAATGAAATAGTGTAAAAATAAATAAAGTCAGAATAGATATTTCATTATCCATAAGTGTTCCTTCATCCACATCTATACAAAATGTTATGCCTAATGATGAATAATATTTGAATGAAGAATTATCTCATGAAGAAACTGATTCATAAATGTCTGACATACCTGAACCATAAGGAATATCTTTAAGAAGATCTAAAAGAAAAAAAGGATCAGCTATTTTTGATGATTATATGGTGTACTTATAGGAGTCAGATTTTGATATTAGAATTAATAAAGATCTAGTTTCATTTTCATAAGTCATAGAAAGTGCTGGGTCCAATAAATTGATTGATACCATGAAAGATGAGTTAAAATCTATGGAAGATAATAAAGTCTAGGATCTTATCGAATTATCAGATGGTTCTAAACGAGTTGAATGAAAATGAGTCTTTAAGACCAAACACGACTCAAATGGCAATGATGAACGATATAAAGCTAGACTTATTACTAAGGGTTATACTCAGAAAGAAGGCATTGATTATAAAAAAATATTTTCATCGATCTTAAAAAAAGATTCATCAAGAATTATTATGGCATTAGTAGCTCATTATGATTTAGAGTTACACTAAATAGATGTAAAAACAGCCATTCTTAATGGAGAACTAGAAGAAAAAATTTATATAGATCAACCTGAAGATTTTTTGACAAAAAAAAAAGATAAAATGGTGTGCAAATTAAAGAGATCAATATATAGACTAAAACAAGCTTTCAGGCAATGGTACATCAAGTTTAACGATACCATAACATCTTTTAGTTTTAAAAAAAATACCGTCGATTGGTGTATATACCAAAAAATCAGTGAAAGCAAGTTTATATTTTAGTTATATATGTTGATGATATTTTGTTTGCTGTAAATAATTTAAGTATATTACATGAGCCAAAAGATTTTCTCTCAAAGAATTTTGAAATGAAAGATATGGGAGAGGCATCCTATGTGATAGGAATAAAAATATTTCATAACACATCACAAGGTATTCTAGGATTATCTCATAAAAGATATATCAAAAGAATTCTAAAAAGATTTAACCAAAATTATCCCAGTACAGAAAGAAGATAAATTTAGTCTCATGCAATGTTCAAAGAATGATGTAGAACAAAAAAAAAATGCAATCAATTTCTTATGCTTCAGTTGTAGGTAGTTTAATATATGTGTAAACTTGCACAAGATCGGATATCAGTTTTACAATTAGAATGCTAGGTAGGTATCAAAGTAATCCTGATAAAGATCATTAGAAAGCTGCAAAGAAAGTCTTAAGATACCTATAAGGAAAGAAGAATTACATGCTCATATATAGGAGATGCAACCACTTGGATGTAATTGGATACTCGGATTCAAACTTTGTCGGATGCACTGATAGTATAAAATCCACGTATGGCCACCTCTATATGTTTGCTGAAGGAACAATATCGTAAAAAAGTGCCAAAAAATCTATCATTGCTTTATCGACTATGAAAGCAGAGTTTGTGATATATTTTGAAACTACAGTCAGACATTATAGCTGCAAAACTTTATTTCAGGATTTGAGATTGTCGGCACCATTACCAAGCCACTGAAAATTTACGGTGATAATTCTATAATAGTATTTTTCTTCAAAAATGATAAATATTCAAGAGATGCAAAACACATGAAGTTGAAATATTTTATTATTAAGAAGAAGGTTCAGAAATAAAGAGTGTCTATTGAATATATTGGAACCGATCTTATGATAGCAAATTCGTTGACAAAAAGCTTGCAACCGAAGACATTTAAAGAATACGTACATAGAATGGGTTTTGGTTGTATTAATGAATAATGTATTAATGATGTTTTTGACACTCTGAACTTAATAAAGTATTTTCTAATTTATATTAATGAATTTTCTATTTTTTATGATAGTGTACACATAAATTGTATTATATTTTGATTGTAACAGAAAAGTCTCTATAAGATATTATTGTGGACCATAATAAAATGATATATATATATATATATCTATCTTATAGACCTAGTATGTTAAATTGCAAATGTTGTGATATATGGAAAAGAGTATGCTAAATGTATCGTACAGGACCGCCATAACTCGTATTTAGTAATTTATCATACTGAGGTAATTATGATAAATATTAAGAATGAGATTTATTATAATCGGGCCAAGTTGGAGAATGTTAGATTATATTCCAATTAAATAGCTGATTTATCATGGACTTTACTATTTGAATTCGGATAATGGTCAACTTGAATTCAAATAGAATTCAAATTTTATTCGATTACTTGATGGGAGTACCGATAAATATCTATAAATAGAGATCCTATCTCTACTCATAAAGGTTATTGTAGAATTCATCATCATTGCTACGACATAAAAAATGAGAGAAGGAAGAGAAACCGATCTTCAGGTACTAAGATGTCTTCTTTTTCTTATGCGTCGAATTCTTCCACATCAAGTATGTTTCATGAAGATTATAAAAATCATCTTTATGATCCTGGCTTTGTAATGTTCTTGAATAAAGCATGCTTCTAGAATATCATAATTAAAATTTACAGCTTCTTCTATCATCTACACAACCAACCCAATAGTTGTTAATGTAAGGAATAAGTTTAAAGTCCTTAACTACAATAGATCTCATAATTTAGGGCTACTTAAATATATCATAGAACACTTTTAGCTACTCCATAATGATGTTTAATAGGATTATGCATAAATCTAGACAACAAACTGACTGCAAATATAATGTTTGGCCCAATCTGTGTGAGATAAATCAGCCTTCTAATCAGACTTCTGTAGCACTTCTCATCTGTTCTAGCTTTACTCCATCATCAAGCACAGGTTTTCCTTTTTGTTCAAAGGAGATGGCTTACCAATGTTAAATCTTTTTAATAAATCTCTAGCATATTTCTCCTGGCACAAGAAAATTGAATTTGCATCCTAACAACTCCCGTTCCCAAGAAATAATGCAAGAGGCTTAAATCTGCCATGTCAAACTATAATATCATTTTTTTAAAATATATTTATTTTTCTTGAAAAGCTTAAATTTATTTAGCAATCTCATAGGTTTGCTCGTATATATCATATCATCCGCCAAAAAGCTATGAAAAATTTCATGCATTGGATATATATATATATTAAAATGAAAAAATAAATTTTCATTCGTTATGTATTAATCTATTCATTTGACACGTATATCGAAATTTTTATAGAGAGGTTTTTGATCTTCCGTAAGAACCTTCCCGAGCCCTCTAGCCTTTTCTGCTTCAAACCTTTTTGAGCCTCGTGGACGCCCATCTCCTCCCCGCTCTGCTCACCACCACCTCGCGCTGGTTTCCACCATCACCTTCGCATTTTCTTTGTTATCGTTGATTTTTTCTATGTTTTTCTTTGTTTTTTGAGCCTCAATCGAGTGGGAGGCTCTGGACTCTTCACCCCAAAGAAGAGGAGCAGAGGAGAAAAGTAGAGGAGGAGGAGGAGAGAGAGGGGGGAGATGAGAGGGGTTCTACTGAGCCCGTGGTGCAGCTTAACCTTTCCTCTCGCTCCTGTTACACAACACTCTACGCCCCAGCTGGGGTTCTAAGAACTCCTACCAAGCTTCAAAAATCCGTTTTTTTTTAGTTATTGTGAGGTTAGTTAGAAGTTTTATATATTTTCAAGTGGCTGAGCAAAACAATCTGTACAGAGTAAAAGATTTATGGGTATGTTAGTCAAAAATCTCAATTTATGTAAGATTTTGTACGGTTAATCGAAAAAAAATGTGAGGTTCTCAATTTATGAGATTTCATACATATATTTTTTTTTTCCTGCCTATTATCATCTTCCTCTTCATTCCGATCTCCCTCAGAAGATCAAGATAATTTTTTTAAAAAAATATATTTTAAAAAAATATTAATTTATTATTATTATATTTTATTAATTAATTTTTATCATCCTGCTTACTTACTCGTTTACATAAATAGCTGGCTCATTTACACATTTTAAAAATTATTATCAAGTAAATATTTGTCAATTTTGTTACACCATACTTTGGGTGCCTGGTTTAGTCAATACAAGGCAAATTGATGGGAAACACTTTCAACCCCGTGCAGGCACACACCGCACGCGCACGTAGTAATTGGCGCTCACGTGGGCTCGAAAGCAATATATATATATATATATATAATTTTATTTTTATTTTTATTTTTTGACACCGTGCAGCGCCAATCACCTATTTCCGCAAATTGATATACCTACCACTCTTTTTGAACGGCTGAGGCTAATATCATTCTAATGGCATCAATTCTTGCATTAGGGAGAAAACCAATGAGAAATCAATATGTTGAAGTTATCCATTTCCTTTAGCAACAAAACAAGTCTTATACTTGTGGAGTGACCCATCTGCATTGAATTTTAATCTGTAAATTTATGTAAACCCAATATCTTCTTTTCCTAGGGGTCTCTCTATGTTATGTTTCTTTCAATGGCATTGATCTCTTTTTTCATGTTATGTTTCTTTCGATGGCATTGATCTCTTCTTTCATTGTATTTACCCATTCTTCTGCATCTTTCTTATGTACTTCCTTTTTCCGTGCGCTTTAGCTTGACTGTAGTCTCCCATCCCGACGTTGGATTTAATCGATTCGTCCGACTTGAAGGACAGCCCTTTATCACCTATTATATGATTATATACCACATCCACTATTTAAAAACCATATGAATATGAAAATTTCACCATGAGAGGCCACCAAAAAAAAAAAAAAAAAAATCAATCTTTTCATTTTTTATTTTTTTAATAATTTTTTTTTCAGTAATCTTTATCAAAATGATCGTATTTTTTACAATAAAAATATGGAGGAGCATTTAGAACCCCCTACCCCACTCAAACGATCCCAAAAAAAATAAAAAATAAAAACAAAAGAAAAGAGTAAAAAATCCTCTAGCAAACTCGGACATTTTTATAAAAATAATATTTATTTTTAAAAAAATTATAAAAATAATACCTTTTTAAATTATTTATCAACTTTAAATTGTCCTTTAAAAGAATGATTTTATGTACTAACTTATCTGAAAAGATACTATCCAAACTCCGGACATGCCAGCTAAATAATCATCCTATCATAGGATATCTTTATAAGTCACTCTACGATAGGACAGTTCTATAAATCGTCCTTTCAAAGAGTGTCTTTATAAGTCATCCTACCATAGACGATTTTGATACACAACCTCGATACAGCATTCTTTTTAGTAAAGATATTTCAAGAGGTTTCTCAAATTAAAGGTACTCCTACATTTACAAACGATACTATTTCATGAACAAAGATCTAATTATAAAAATTATCTATATGATAGAAGACTAGCCAAATACCTAATTTCAATCATGTCTAATTAGTACATTAGTTAGCATCAAAAAAAATACTTATCTATATCATACCAGTTTGAATAACATAATAAAAGCACTAGTATTAATGTTGATCCATCTTGAGTTGACGATGAGGTATCGAATGCCAATGAATAGTTTACTAGAATGGATACGTTGTGATATGGGGGTAACAGCAGCTCAATAAGTTTATCTACTTCAACCCTATTAGTTTCTTGGATATCCTGACCATGTGGAGTTGTGACGGTGAACTTTAATGCATCATGGAAAAATGAGAAGATTGGTGCAGGTTTCATTAGTCATGATGTCTATGGTAACATTAGTATGAGATCATTTTATATATTTACAGTGCCTAAAGCTAAATTGAGAGTAGCCTAAGAAGGATAAACTGCAATAGTATAAAAGTTATAATGCTCAAAGATCTAATTGAAAGGTGACTTGTTAATGGTCATCGATTGGATTAATAGATTTCGTAGTAATGCTGATATAATTCTTAGCCACTCACTTCTTATGGACATCATACAAGCCATAAAATCCAATTGAACGAGTGAATACGGCTATTTCATCTACATCTGCTATCATGAAAGCTTCGATCCTATAAAGCAACCAACCTGCTCATGTGCCGAGATAAAAAGCTAGGGTAAAGATGAAGAATTATCTTAGTTGATCATTACAGCAATAAAAAATATAGGATGTACAATCAAACTAAAAAATTATAATATTAATTTTAAAATAATATAAATTAGCAGTTGGTTATTATAATATTTGTTACAAAAAAAATAAAGATCGTATAACTATCGAGAGGTGTATATGCTAAGATACTGTGGCCTCTTATGTGTCTGCTTCTCATAAACATGCATCATCTCTAGCTGGTGATGGGATGGCTCTGGCATAGTATCGAACGGTGCAGAGAAAGATGCTATCGTGCTGAGCCTATCAATATGTGCGCGACGTCTACCTCAAGAGGCTCTCAGTCTATTCTTATCCCTCGCCCTCCCTATATCATCGATGTGCTGTTCATCGAATCGATATGATAGCTCTCCAAGCTCAGTCATCCTTTGTGACATAGATGCATCATCTATGGAAAGATCGAAATTAGAGATGTCATGTAATGAGATACTCGAATCATCCATTGATGGTACAGGCATAGTGATGATAAATGTATGAACATATGGACATATGTTTACTAGGAGGAAGTACTTAATATTTAACATGACTTATATGATAAATGCATTCTATCAAAAACTAATAGATAAAGTTAGGTCCTATTCTATTCAGGAAGTCCATTAATTATATAGATAATCACAGTAATTAAACAATACACAATAGGGACTGAAAAAAAATTTGGCAGCATTTTCTCTTAGTTCTTTCCATACGGCTGAAGATGTGTGAAGAGAACTAAAGAAAAATGCTATCCAAAATTTCTCTCGAATCCTCTACGTATTGTTTAATTACTATAATTATCCATACAATTAATTATAATTTTCAAACTGTCCAAACTAGACAATCAATTAACCAATGTACATAATTATCACATCCATACAAAAATATATAAATATATGGATGCGATAGAATATATACACTAATCAAAAGATGGGTCTATGGTTCTATACAATGCAAAATTTTTAAAAATAAGTGACTGAATACTTAAAATTTCAGGTTGCCTAATTGCCACCTAGCTAAGTAATGTATACCATATTCCATATTTAAAAATAAAAAAAATAGAAAATAAAAGAATCAAGAAGGAGAAGAGAATCATGTAACAACCAATATGACAACTGGGGAATGGGACGGCATGCCAAGAACCGCCAAGAGGAGGTTGGGGCACCAGGGACTACCGAAAGGGGAGGGAGGGGTGCAGGGATCACGAGAAGAGGAGGGAGGGGCGGTGGTACACCGGGGAGGAGGAGGAGGGCGGTGGTAGGGAGAGGGGGGTTCTCGCACTGAGATCGGGAGGGAGGTTGGGGACTACGTGGGGAAGGGTGGAGGGAGGTTAGGGAGCGCAGGATGGGGCAACGATATACCAGGGAGGAGGAGGGAGGGGGGGCGGTATGTCGGGAAGGAGGAGGGAGAGGGGTGGTTCTCACACCGAGATCGGAAGGGAGGTTGGGGGGTGCACAAGGAGGGGTGGTGGGCCGATAGGAGGAGGGACGGACGCCGTGGATCGGAGAGGGAGAGGGAGGAGAGGGGAAGTGGGGCTCTCGCGCCAAAGACCCGAGGAGGGACGTGGGGGTGCATGGGGAAGGGCGGCGGACTAACAGCAAGAGGGAGGCATACCGTGGACCGAGAGGGAGAGGGAGAGGGAGGGCTAAGTGGGGGTCTCGTGTCAGGGACCGAGAGGGAGAGGGAGGGGAAGGGGGTGTCTTGTGCCGTGGAACGAGAGGGAGAGGAGGGGAAGGTGGGGTCTCACGCCGGATTATAAGAGAGAGGGAGACCGAGAGGGTTCGGGAGCGATGGGAGAGTGGGACAGAGGTTTAGGATTTTTTGTTTTTAAAGTTCCGACTAAGTCACTCTACCATAGGACTATGGTAGAAAGAATCATAGGATGCCATCTCCCTTCCAAAAATTTTGCCCACGTCATCGGTGGTGGGCTGCTGAGTCAGTAATTTCGATAGTATTTTCGTAAATAATTTGGAAGGAGCATTATTTTTATAATTTTTTTTTAAATTAGGTATTATTTTGATAAAATTGCTCCAATACATGTGTTAACTACAACAAAGTTCTTGCTCTAACTACAGGATGCAATGCCAGCCATGCATAGCATATTATGGGTGATTTTTAAATAGCCTCAACCGTACAATCATGAGTAATCGCTTCACAGTATGCCTAAAGTCTTGCTTCCATGTACACTGCTAAATAAAAGAAAAATCAAAGAAAAACAAGATCAATGCAAACTCAAAATACATGAAAAACTCTTTCAATCAAAGAAAAAAATCATGGATAGAGACCGTCAGAGATTTTTCACTATTTTCAATATTGAAGATTATAGGGTATAAAGCAAAAATCTTAGAAAAGTACTCACGCTTCAAAAGACAATATATATTACCAAAATAGGTACACAGAGATATCAATAAAATCGGATTAGATCCATACCGTGGGGGCTCCGCCCCTACACCCTCGAGTTCTAATCGAAGCGCCACATCAAAATGGTAAAAGGTCTCTATTAACTCCATAGCCGGTGCTAATCTAAATGCAAAACACCTTAATTTACATATCCAACGCTAGCAACTAGTTTGAAATTGCAAAATGTCCCTAATGTCTACTTTTCATGGACTCTCATCCACAAAATGAAAGACACTGATAATATCTCCCTTTTGCTTTGACTTTAACGAATTGGAACAGATAGGTGACAACCAAGGACCTAAAACCTCACCATTAAATGAGATAGCTTGACACATCCATGATATGGAGAAACAGAGAGGTGCAAAGTCAGTTTGGCAAAGCCATCAAACCATCTGTATTAATTCTAACATGCAGGTCCTCTTCACATTCCCTGTCTTCAAGTGCTCTGTATGTAAGAAGTTGCTTCGTGCTTCCAAAAGATTTTCTTCTCCCTCTTATTTTCTTTCCTAACTACATACACTACTATTTCTACTTTTAAGGAAGAAACGGTTTACACGGCGATATCACCGCAGACTTCAGTATGGCCAATGAGACCCCGACGTCATCCTCGAGATATTGCACCGCCTCATATAAAATTGGCGGAACAGCCAGCATGAAGAACATCATGTGAGCTGCATGATGAAGAGACGACGAAGTGAAGTTAATAGAACATCATCAAATAATGTGTACGAGAAGGCCAAGGTGGGAGAAGTGGCAAATTATACCCCATGACCCTGGTTGAAATTCTCTTCAAACTCCGCAAGAAGATCGTCTTGAAGTAGAGATGCGAACTACGGGCGGGTCCTGGAGCATCTTAATCTCCATTAACTATTTCTCAACCAGCCGATTGATTTTGCTAAAGGAAACGGGAAGCCTAACATTTTTTTTCTCCTCTCTGTTTTCTGTAATTGCCTCTCTCTTTTTTAACTTTTTTTGTTGAACATTAATCTAGAAAAATCTAGAGTCAAGGTGGGAAGAAAAATCTAGATAGAGTAATAAATGAACTTATGGTGAAAGAAAAATCAGATTACTCTGGAAGAAAGAAGAAGATAAATATCAAAAGCAATAAATGAAGTCATCAATATATATATATATATATATATATACACATAGAATTTCCTAGATCTCTAAGTAAGTGGTAGAAATTGTCTATAAAATTGCCATGTATTGCCATTATGTTAACGAGAAAAAGAATATCAAATTCTAACTAATTGATCTTATACTCTCCCTCTCTTTTACTACATATTTTGATCCAAAGTCCAATTGCTTCAAATTCCTAACAGTGGTATCGGAGCGGAAGATCCAACATAACCAATATGGCTTCCACATCAACCGCTAATCCAACTACTTTTGCCTATGCCCAAACTTCACTCCCAATATTTCAAGGAGATGATTATGATTTTTGGAGCATCCAAATGAGGACATTATTCATCTCACAAGATTTATGGGATATGATCGAAGTGGGCTATGAGCAGCCGGTAAATAAAGAAGAATATGAATCATGGACAATAGCAAGGCAAAAGGAATACAAGAAAAACAAACAAAGGGATGCAAGGGCTTTGCTCTTCATTCAACAAGGAGCTAGTAAGGTATACTTCCCAAAAATGATGAATGCAACAACATCAAAGGAGGCATGGGAGATATTGAAGAATGAATTCAAGGGCTCTGACGAGATGATTTCTATCAAACTTCGGTCTTTATGGAGAGATTTTGATACTTTATTAATGAAGGAAGGCGAATCAATTAAATCATTTGACAAACGTGTCTCATACATAATTAATCAAATTAGAAGTTATGAAGACACATTTGAAAATAAGAAAATTACATAAAAAATTTTAAGAAGCCTTCCAGATAAATATGATCATGTGGTAGCTGCTATAGAAGAATCTAAAGATCTTTCTAAGCTTACTCTAGCAGAATTGATGAGTTCACTTAAAGCTCGTGAAATTAGAATGCAAAGATTTGAGGAGCCATTAGAACAAGCTTTTCAATCTAAATTTAATATCTCCAAAATTAATGAAAATAGAAAAAAATGAATACCATGGCCAAAACTCTTAAAGGAGAGGAGCATCTAATAACTGTGGTAGGAGGAGAAAAATTATGAAAGTCAAGAGAGTAACAGAAAAAAATTTGGCTCCTATTGCTAATCTATGCAAGAAAAATAATTATGATACAAAAGATTGCCGATTTAAATGCAAGATGTGCAAAAGACACTAATTTTGAAAAGGATTGCTATCATCGGTAGAAGAAAGAAGCCAATTTTATTGAAGATAATGAATTCCTGATTAATTATTTTATTCAGCATTTTCTACTCATCAAGAATCATGTTCAAGCCATATGATAAGTAACACAAGTTACTTTGTCAAATTGAATGAAAATATAAAATCCCAAGTTGCTCTTAGTGATGGAAAAATTCAAAAGGTTGAAGGCAAGGGCATTATTGCCGTCAAGACAAAGGATGGTAAAAGAAAATATATACATGATGTGCTCTATATGCCGGGGTTAGCACAGAATTTATTAAGCATCGGTCAATTACTAAACAGAGGCTACAAAGTAATTTTTGATGTCGGCAAATATTTGATAATGGACGAGAAGAAGGGTCAATTAATAGCAACTACTAAAATGACCCATAATAAAGTATTTCCTCTAATTATGTCACCTGGGCAAGCAAGCACAAGCACTTCATTTTCAAGTTGCAAAAAAAAAAAAAATTCAACATCTGCAAAAAATGTCAAGTGAACTTATTTGCTCGTGAGCCGACAAAATTCAAAGAAACTACAAAGCAAGAAGCTAGAAGAAAAGTCATCAAGGAGAAGCCAAAGATCACGAAGACTCCATCCACAACTACTCAATATCAATCCAAGAAGAAGGCACCAAGGAACAAGAATGTCCAAATCAACAAAACTATTCAAGAATACATGCCAAAGTGTGATATCAAGAAGAAGTCCCGATCAAGGCTCCAGCAAGAATTGTCAGGAATTCTCAACAGACTAATCCTCCATCAAATTATTGTTGCTTATTTACAATCACCGATCAAAGTATGGAGACTTCAATAATAGTGAAGAATCTGGCATTATATGGTTACTCGAAGAACAATGGAACTCCAGCTAAGATGATCAACAAAATTCAAGGTATGCATAAAGTTCGTGATTTTTCTAGATCACGGGAGAGTATTGAACATTAATTTAGAAAAATCTAGAGTCAAGATGGTGGAAAAAAAATCTAGATAAAGTAATAAATAAATTTGTGGTGGAAGAAAAATTAGATTACTCTGGAAAAAAAAAAGAAGATAAATATCAAAAGTAATAAATGAAGCCATCAATGTATAAAAAAAAAAAAAAAAATTCTAGATCTCAAAGTAAATGGTAGAAATTGTTTATAAATATGCCATGTATTATCATTATGTAAATTAAAAAAAAAATATCAAATTCTAACCAATTGATCTTATACTCTCTCTTTTATCATATATTTTGATCAAAGTCTAATTACTTCAAATTCCTAACATTTTTATTTATCATGACGCACCATTCTAACATATGTACATCCAAAAAAAAAAGTTATGTAGTAAAGTATCGCGAAGGGCCATTGAAGCTGACGTCAAGTCAATCCAAAGTACTTCACCAGAATGAAGGAGGCCATCTAGTAGCCCGCTTTGGCTCATGATAGACAGACGTGCCTCGCAAAGAATAAAGTACCCTCCCTCGTGAAGTATGTGATTGCTTGTTTCGCACGTATTCCTTTCAGTAAGCAGGAGGTCCCTGACCACCGCATTATAAAAGCTAATTGCAATGTCTAGACGCTTGATACTATCTGCTGAATGCCTGTCATAACTTGAGTTTTTTTCTCCTTTTCTTTTTTCTTTTTTTCTTTCTTTTTTTGTGAAGGAAATGAATGTTTGCAACTCTTACTTCGAAAAGTCAACTTTAAAAGACTAACCAAGGCTGAACCAGTGAATGAAACAAGGGTTATGACCCAGGACTGGATTTAGCCTCTCTACAAAATGTCACTATTTGTGGATAGACTTTGAAACTCATAAATATGACTTGAGTTCCAAGGTGTTCACACTAGATATCATTTCTTAGATTTTAATGATGCTTATTATTGGGTAATTGAACCTCTCTTATAGCTATGAAGTTGTCATCTTTAATGTAGGAGATGAAAGTTATGGGTCAGTCCACATCCAGCTTCTTCAAAGCCTCCTCTTGTTGAGATGCATGATATGTATCTCATGAAACTTGGAGGGCATTTGTGCTTGGTCCAACTTATGCTTAGGCAAGATAGAAATCTGAGAAGAAAAGACCGGTAAAAACAGCCAGTATAGATTTTTAAAAAAAAAAACTGATCCCAGGCTAAAATGTAAACCTCTAAAAGGAAACCAGGTTTTCTGAATCTGAAATTTTTGACAAAAATTTGAAAAATCAAGCAAGAGGTGTTAGAAGTAGACCTATATATATATATATTCATGGGTCGGGTTAGGCTTGGTCCAATCCTGGCCTTTAGACCTACCTTTTAGGCCTGAGTCTAGTGCTTACTCGGACTTTGAGCCAAGTCACAAGTATTCTGACTAATTTTTTTAAAAATGCTTTAAAATACTTCAAAAATGCTAAATATAAACAATCAAATAACGCCAACAATCTATCATCCTATTAAATTCACTTAGCAACAATATTTATCTATTACGTCTACAAATACATCAAACATAAATAAATAATAAAAAAATTCAACTAGGGCCAGGCTTTAATCAAAAATCTTGTTGCGGCCAATCTTCTGATGCATCTATCACTGAAGAAGATCATCTGAAAAAAATTCTCACTGACCAGAGTTATCTTTGGTAGGGACCCTTCGATGCTTAAAGAAGGATTGATGAACAGGATATTGAGAGTGAACTTGGCAGAGTTTTTAGCCCAGAAGTGTCTTACCCAGGTGTTTCGTTTACCTTCCTTTTGTAGGTGAATTACTAGTAACCATTAGCGACAATTAGAAGTCGTGGGGATCCCACTTATTCGAAAATAATGGGGGTAGTTAATGCCCATTATATGATCATGGAGAGTCCATTATGTGCATTCTATGCTGAGAATGTAGATTGTACCGACTATATATCGGTATTGTTGTCCAGCCGTCTATACATTGATTGGTAACTATGTTGATCCAACTGACCATCGGCAATTCAGATATTCAGATTAGTCAGTGGTTAGAGTTATTTTGTTTGTTGGAAAGTTGGTCGAGGAGGGCCAACCGTTGATCAGTAAACTAATTGATAGTTGGTCGTCTACATGGTTTTCCAATTGTGAGTTGGTTCAGCCAGTAGATAGTCGTCTGCCTGACTCATGGCCGTCTATTGTTATTCGAATGTTTATTGTGGCCACCATTTAGTTGGTAGTGCCGATCATCAATCGGCAAGATCGACTATCAGTCATTGTACGGACGTCAAATCAGGGGTAGCAAAGTGAATGAGCCCAACAATTGCCCCTTACTCTCGAATTCAAAATGGAGGAGGGCATTTGACTGGTCACATGGTCTGACATCTTGGACGATGAGAATTTCTGCATGCTGTCTCAACTCCAGTTTGACGGTTGCTTTTCTTTCAACATTAATGATTGTCTCATAGGTTGAAAAAAAGACTCTTTGTCTGTTTCAACTATTATGCCATCATTATTAGCACGTATACTGAAAAAGATCTTTTAATCATTTCGTCATTTCGGTGATCATGCTGTTATCATTAGCACATTCGGCAGAAAGGTGACTTGACAGTCGGTTAGTTCAGTTGCTTTCATTTTTGCTCAATCCGATGATGCCACGTGTCAAGTTATTATTGGTCTTTGACTGCTCTCGTGGATGATGATGTCGTGGCATGATCTGACGGTGGATGCATTGAAACGTCCGAACATTGGTCGATTCTGATTTTACCACGTGTCAAAAATCTAGATGACTTCATTTTTACTAAAATCATCCTAACCATCGACGACCCTTATATATATAGGGGTGCTTTATCCTCCGTTGAGCATTCTACTGTAATTGAGAACTCTTGTTGCTGGTCAAGAGTTCCTACTGGTGTCTTGGGGTTCCAAGCTTCCTTCTTCTTCCTTCGAGTTTTCTATATCTTCTTTTGATCTTCAGGTTAGGTTTCCTCCTTCTTTCCATTTTCTTAGAGTTTTTCGTTAGCATCTGTAATGGCTGGAAGAGGTAGAGGTAGGGTAGGAAGTAGTCGGCCATCTGGTTCAGCCATAGCGTTCTCTCCTGGTCCAGTAGCAGAGGTTTCTTCACTGATCGAGTCCATAGTCAAGCATCTCCAGGAACAATATTGTATCCTAGAGCAATTTTGTTTGTCAGCTCTTAGTCCGGATGGTCAGGTGACCTCCCCGCCGATGGGTCAGGCGGCCTTCTACATATAAAATCTTAGGTTAGATCTTCGATTCCTGGTCTCGGAGTTCATTCGAAACATCCTAGACTATTATCGGGTTTGTCTGATGCAACTTGCTTTAAACTCTATTCGGCTCATTATTTTTTTTGCTTTGTTATGTCATACGATTCTACTCCTCAGTTATCCCTTTTTCATCCTTTCTCTATCCTTCGTCCTCATCCCAAAGTCGATGGCTGGTGGATGTTCACTCTGAGAAAAGGTTTGTCCTTCATCTCTGATCTTTCATCATCTATTCACGATTGAAAGATCTAATTTTTTTTTATTTCTTCATTTCTTCCTTGGGGTTTTTCTTTCATCTAGCGGACTCCGAACACCAACCTGAATGATAATAATTGGGTTGATCCAATTGATCAACAGAACTTTCTCAAATTAAAGGACATGAAAGTCCCGACGCAAAAGAAGTTACTGGCCGATCAAGCCTTGTACGATGCTGGGCTTGATCTAGCACCAACTACTGGTATAATCCGATATAATAGTTAGGATTTTTATTTTCATCTAATTTTCAACTAATATTGATTTGTTAATTTTTGCATATAGCCATGCATCCTTCAGCATTGATCTCTGCTGCCGACATTCCCCAGTATATAGGCAAGAGAAAGTTGGCTAATGGTGCTGGACTATCAGGGGGGTCGAAGAAGAGTCGGCCTAATGTACCTATGGTGATAATTCATCCAGTCGATGTTCCATCGACAATAGTTGGTCAGGTCGATGTCTCTTTGATCGTGATTTTGAGTGCTGCTGGTGGCTCCAGCAACTACTGTGTCGATCCAAGCCAAACCAATCGAAGTTTCGACAATCATTGAAGAACTGGATGACAACGTAGTTGTTGTACAGGTGCCTACTACCATTGAGCTAGTGATATCTCAGGCACTGTCAATGCCCGAAGATAGATCGGAGGAGTAACAGTCGATTATTTCTCCAACACCAGTTACACCCAATTGGATGGCGGCTCCAATCGAACAGCTGCCCAATCATCGATAGAGAAAAGCTCCGACAACTTCTGCAGGAAGTGAGGCTCCAACTGGATCGGCAGAGTTTGTCAACATTCAAATCTCAGTTGGAGAGTCGGCCCTGACAAACCCGACTTTGGCGAAGCAATTGGTCAAAGCAATTCTTCTTGCAATTGATAGATAGAGTTGGAAGAGTCGGACATTAGCCAACATATTTTCTTCCTTTTACTCCTCCTTGATCTCGATATGTCGGTATTATTTTATTTTTTTAAATATATATTAACTTTTCTTTTCAACTTTCTTTTCAGGTGGCCCATGACGTGTCAACATTGGATCGTGGGTTTCAGGCATATGCCGACATTCACCAGGGATGGTCTGACAAGATAAAGAAGGTAGGTTATCGCAAAAAAGAATGCCGCTCTCGAGCGCCTTCAGGCTATGGTTGATCGAGAAAGGGAGGCAAAAGAGCGAGAGGAGAAGTTGGCAGAGGAGGTCTCCCGCTTTAAGGCCGAATTAGAGTCAGCCCACATCAATTTGGGATCAGCAAATTCTAAATTGGAGTTGGCGTGCTCTAAGTTGGAATCTACGCGCTCTAAGCTGAAGTCGGCTCGCATTAATCATGAGTCGGTTGAACGGATTATTGAGACTCAGGAGTCTCAAATTCGAAAGAAGAGATACGACGTCAATCGTCTTTGAAGGGAACACGATAGTCATGTCCAGGAATTGGAGGAAGGGAAGAAGCTTCAATCCCACGAGTTAGAGATGGAGTCAGTTAGGGCGGCTCTTAGTCAAGCACGAGAATAGGCCATTAAAGAATTTCGAGGTTTGAAAGGCTTCAAGATCGGGCTTCTCATGGGCAGTCTTCTTGCCTATTTGACTAGATATGAAGACGGCAGAGATGCAGTTGGTAAAGTTTATCCGAATCTGGATTTGAGCTATGTCATTGTTTCCGACTCTAATGGAGAAGATGCTGATAAGGAACATGAGTTGGCTAAACTCATTCCAACCAAAGATGCTTCAATTGAGGAGGCTCCAATTGAAGAGGCCCTGATCGAACAAATGCCAACCATTGTAGAACCTACTCCAGCTTTTGAAGGGACTACTTTAGATCCTCCAACATCGAAAGAGCTTGCATCGGTGATGGCCGTTATAGATGCTATAGCAGTAGGAGATTCCCATCATTGATTGGCTTGTACATAGTAGATTTTCTTTTATTTTATCATTGGATAGAATTCAATTTTGTAATTCGGCTTTGACCAAATTTTTGTAGTACTTTAACATATGAATGAAAGGAAACTTTTCTAAGTATGAATCTTTTTTTTCTGAGTATGAACGAACTTTCTACACTGAAAAATTTCTAAGTGTTATCTTTCATTCTTCAGTCGATGGTTGAATGTTGGTTTATGTACCAAATATAGAACTTCGGTAGAGATAACCACCAAGTATGTTGTTTAACCAAGTTTTAATTGGTTATGATTTAAGCATAAAGCTCTTTTATATTTGATAAATGGGGATAAGCCGAATATCCTTCAACTGACCAGAGTTGAGTTGGTATTCTTTTCACTAAATTAACATGAACATTGAATTCCATTAATCTTGATTGAGTTGGCATAATATTTCGTTTAGCTATTGCAAAGCCGGCATAATGTTTTGCTTTGCTATAGCTAAGTCGGCGTAATGTTGAGTCATCCAATTATAAGTCGGTTGTCGATATCTTTCCAACTTTAGGTTGGCGAGTTGTAGAACTACCATTCGATGATCGGCTATCAATCGGCAATGTGAGCCTTTCAACAGTTTGTTGATCGAAAACCATTCTGGATGATATATTGTCGGTCATATATTACTTAATCGAGTTGAAGGAGTAAAATCCAATTATTTTATTAACATACACTTAAATAATTTTAAGACAACTTCATTGATAATATATTTTCAAATTATCCACATTTTATGTTCGTGGAATAGCTATTCCATCGAGAGTTTCTAATCAGTATGTGCCCGGGCGAAGATTTTCAATCACTCAGCAAGGCTTTTCCAGTTTAGAGATAACTTTTCTTGATCTAAAGATTTTGAAACTTTTGCTTTCCTTAAGACTAAGTCTCCTGGGAGGAATACCTTCAGTTTGACTCTTATATTGTAATATCAAGTGACTCTTTGTCGGTATGCAACCATCCAAACTTAAGTTTCTTATCAAATTTCAAGAAGTAGATCTAAGTCAGCTCTTCTTGATTCGAAATTGCTTCGTTCGGCATAGTATTCGACTCGCTATGATGGTAAATCAATTTTCACCAGAATTATAGATTCAGTTTCGTATGTAAGGTTGAATGGCAATTCTCCTATCGAAATGCAAGTGGTTGTTCGATATGCTCATAGGATCGAATATAGTTTCTTTATCCAAAGGCCCTTTGCTTCGTTCAATCATGTTTTGATTTCATAATGGTCCGATTCAAGACCTTTGCTTCACCATTTAATTGAAGATGGTCGATTGATGTGAGTTTGTGCATTATATGAAACTTCGCACAGAACTCTCTAAAATTATGATTGTCGAATTAGCAACCATTGTCGATGATTATTGTGTGCGGTAGCCTGAATCTATATATGATTAATTTCTGAACAAAGTCCTCCATTTATTTTTGGTAATTTACACTAATGGTTCGGCTTCCACCTATTTGGTAAAATAATCTATAGCAATCACCAAAAATTTTCTTTGACCAAATACTAGAGGAAACGGACTAAGAATGTCCATTCCTCATTGCACGAATGGCCATGGTGTGACAATGGATGTAAGTTAGCTAGCGGGTTTATATTGAATATTGGCATATTTCTAACATAGGTTGCACCTTTAGATAAAGTCAGTAGCATGGTAGGCTAGTAATATTCTTATCACATAATTTTGTAGGCCAAAGACTTAATTATCTCCCAAGTGATTTTCATAAATTTCTTCGTGGACTTTTCGAAAAGCATAATCGGCATCGGTTGGTCCCAAGCATTTAAGTAGAGGTAGTTAGAACGACCTCTTATAGAAATATCCATTCATCAATACATATTGTGAGATGGTTCATCTTAGACGTCTGGCTTCCAAAGGATTATCGGGCGGAGTTCCATTGGTCAGATATTTGATGATCAGATCCAATCGAATAAAATAAAACATCGATCGAACTTCAATTATCAATAAGAATTTTTTTTACATCATAGTTAGCTATCGTTGCTGATACAACGATAGCATCATTATGGAGAGTTTAAATTTTTTTGACATCTTCATTCGAAAAAAAGATAATATTATCTTCGCACCACTTCTTGGCTGATTCTTCTTTGAAAATTGTCCCCCAGTCTCTAGATCATCCAGAAATCATGTTGTGAATCCCACCATCGGTCGATTATCATTTGGCTCCTCAGGTTGATGCTGAGATTATTGATCAGTTGGAGTCGAAGGATCGCGTCAATATTTATCAAGGAAGCCTTGATGGATCAGGACTTTGATTTCATTCATTAGTTGAATGCACTGTTCGATATCATGACCATGGTTACGATGAAACCGATAATACTTCTTCCTGTCCCAGCTTCTCGATGGTGCCTTCATCGATGGAGGGGTGTCGAAGGTACTCTACTCCTTCGATCTCCATCAGAATTTATGCACGAGTAGTCAGCAAAGTGTAGGAGTCGTATTTTATGCCATAGTTGTTCGGCCTCGAACTCCGCTAGAATGGTGAAGCTTTTTTGTCAGTTGGTTATCGACTTGGTTCAGTAGGAGCTCCATCCTTCTTTTATTTTTTTTTTCTGATTTTTTTTTGGTGCTTGACATTGGTCAGAAGCACCTTCATCCATGTGAATATGCTTAAACGTGCACTCCAGAAGTTCTTCATATGTCCAAGGATGGTTCTTATATAAGAAGTAGGTAAATCGGGATCCCCTCAAACCTCTCTTCATGACTGAAATGGCCAAATCTTCATTGAAGTCCTTAACCTCAAGTGTAGCGGCGTCGAAACACGTCGAAACATGCCATAAAGCTTCTCAATGTCTCTTCTTCATTCTATTTAATGGAGAAGAGACTGTTGGATATTCATCGCATCCTTTAGCTGGTGCTGAAATGCACCACGAATAAACTTTCTAGCTGCTCAAAAAAAGATATGCTTCCTAGCCGGAGCCTAGAGTACCTGACTCGAGCAGCTTTTCGAATAGTTGCTGGAAAGCCTTTGCAAAAAAGGGCATCAGAAGTTCCTTGGATCATCATGAGAGTTTTGTAACTCTGCAGATGATCGATCGGATCTGTGGAGTCATCATATGGCTCCATCTGCAACATCTTGAACCAAGATGGGATCGGTTCATCCATGATTTGTCGTAAGAATAGAAGGGCTATCTAAATGCTGAGGTCGCTGGGATCCCCTAATTATTTAGTTGTAGTCGGGCAAGTTTGCGATTGATCTCTTTATTTGAACTTTTGTTCGTAGTCATCGAGCTGCTGCTGCTATGAGTATCCAAGGATAGAATCCCCTAAAGAAGTCGAGGATGAAGAGGTTAATGGTAGATACTGTCTCTTTCCTTTGTGAATACTACGTCGAAGGAAAGAAGAGACAGACCATCATGAATGGCGAGTGGCATGATGTGAGTGTCGAGATGAGAATGCTTCGACATGATGAGAAAGTCATGCTGATCGCCATCCCGGTGAGGGAGACAAGGATCATCATGGAGAACAACGACTATACCTAGATGCCGCTGCATGCATCGACGACTCTTCCATCACCACCGGTTGTTGTTACTGTTGGATGCTGTGTACTGCCTCCATTAGTACTTTCATCTACTGCATCAGTGCAGCAAGTTGTTGGATTTGGACATCCATCGTAATAGCCGAATGCGAAAGACTGGGCTCTGCCATTGGAGGTGGAGGAGGGAGATGATCTTCCTAGTGGGAAGACTATCTAGCGGAGCCGATGGAGTGTTGGGCTCGTATTCTTGACATTATTTCAGAGCAATTTATTTCTTTTTTCTCTCTACCTAGTGCGCCAATCTATTGCGGCCAATCCTTTGATGCATCTGTCGCCGGAGAAGATCATCTAAAAAAGGAAGTCCTCACTATTCGAAATTATCTCTAGTGGGAACCCTCCAATGCTTAAGTTAGAGAAAGATTGGTGAACAGGATATCAAGAATGAACTTAGCAGAGTTTTTAGCCCAGAAGTGTCTTACCCAGGTGCTTCATTTACCTTCCTTTTATAGGTGAACTACTAGTAACCATTGGCAACGATTAGAAGTCATGGGGGTCCCACATATTCTGAAATAATGGAGGTAGTTAATGCCCATTATGTGATCGTGGAGAGTCTGTTATGCGCATTTTGCGTTGAGAATATAGATTGTACCAACTATATGTCGGTATTGCTATCCAGCCATCTATATGTCAGTTGGTAACTATCTTGGTCGAGGAGGGGCAACTATCGATCGGTAGACTAATTGATGGTCGGTCGTCTACGTGGTTTTCCAATTGTGAGTCGGTTTGACAGTTGGTTCAGCCGGTCGATAGTCGTCTGCCCGACTCATGGCCGTCCATCATTATTCAAAAGTTTATTGTGGCCGCTGTTCAGTCAGTGGTGCCAATCATCAATCGGTAAGTCATCGTGCGGATGCCAGATCCGAGGTAGCAGAGCCAATAAGCCCAACAAATCTATTTATTAAGAATCCTATTCTTAGGACCCAGCCTGATGTTCCGGGATCTTAAACCTTTGGTCCAAGCCCACCTAAAAGGTTTTATGCTTGAGCTGGCCGGACGGTAAATGGAAGAAAGCCATGCTTAATGAGAGTCCTGGCAATGCTAAATAACCAAACTTCACAACCACCATAATCCAGACTCGGGCCATCACACGGCTTTCACATGAGTACAACCTTCCGTTGTCATAGTCAACATTTTTTTTTCGAAATCATGTTCTAAATATATCTGATAGAACATTGATTCAACTTGATTTGATTAATTAAAATTAAGGGCAAAGTTGCAACAAAATCTGTTTAACCTTGTACATCAGATAGGCAGAAACAGCAAAAGGATGGCATGTCTGTTTGAATTCAGAGACCCCTGTTTCCATTATTTTGATAATGTGGATTGTTTATCTAATATATAACTACTTTTTACACATGGTCTGCGTCAATTGAACCCATTTTGATGTTCACCTAACTCATCATTATCCAAGTAGAATGGGTTGAGGACTGCACCTGAACTCATCAAAAGCTAACATGATGCTGGTGGAACGGCAGAGCTGCACCCGAACTGTGCCTAACTCATCAGGGACCATACCGATCAACAGCTACAACATAGAACCGCTGGACCTCGTAGTCAATTTAGGCGCAATCAATAGTAGTACTTATTTGAACTTATCTGAAAAATTTTCGAATGATCCGGTGGGAAAGAAGGAATTCTTCTAATTTGTTTAACTCAAATTTGTCAAAAAAAATTTTTAAAAAAACAAAAGATGAAAAAGTTAACAAAAGTAGGACTTAGATCGACTTTTCTTTCATTGATGGTTAAAACTTCTATATTAAGAGCACATTGCATAGGAATCTATAGTCTTACCTTCCGATAATATGTAATTTGATTTCTAGATGAAGTCCTAGCTTCTGCCTTTAGTCTAACTCGTTTTTAGCCCATGTCTTAAATAGTTTCTCACCAGACCTCCAAAGGATCCTATTAGAAGATCTTAGGTCTCTATACTGAGAACAATATAGGAACATTGGTTAAAAATTAAAAATATATATATACGAATTTTTTATCTCTCTTCTAACTATGAGTTTACTATAATAAAAACATCAAGCTTTTCAAACTCATTTAGTTAACAAATCTAAAGCATCACTAGAGTTAACATATGTGGTGCAAATTCAAGGAGCTATATATATATTTTATTCTTGATATACCTTAAATTCGATTGGCGTGACATAGCACTACCACCAATAGGAGCTTGTCACGGACCAACCATCAAGTCTTCCATCTCAACTAATTAATTTCTACCACATGATCATCTCAAGGGTGCGCGAAGAAAATTAATTCTCATTTCACCCATGATAGCTAGCCCATAATGATGGAACGATCTATCTAACCACGAGATCCATATCTCACCATATTATAATAAATTATCGAACATGCGATATGGTTATCCATAACATAAGCATCAGCCCTCGCCTATATACACTTTTTCATGGAGCCCTCCAAGTAAGTCTTTCTTTGAGTCTTTTCAAGTCTTTAGAAGCTTAAGTCCTTCCAAGTACCTACAAGTCTTTGGAAACTCTCCGAAGTTTAGCTAAGTCTCTGGATAAATCTCTAAGCCATCGAATTCCTTACTCGTATATTTAGAGAACCCTTCTGCCAATGGAGATTCACTTAAGAGCCTCTCACGGTCCCAAGCTAAGTAACATCCCAGAAGGGCTAAATCTCTCCTGAACTTACAAAACTCTTCCCATTCTCCCACACAAACTCCGACTTCATCCTCACTTCCACTGCATTCTTGACCTCCCTCTTCTTCTGCTACCTCGTTTAGAACCTCCTCTACTCTACTGAGGTAAATTGACTTAGGCATCAGAGGATCTTTCGTCAGAAAACTCCCGATAAGTGGACTTCTACTTGTGGTGTTTTAGGATGCTCGTAGAGGTCAAAGTGCAAATCTGGCCCTATCCGACTACTTCAAGATATCCAGCTAGCTTCTAGAATTCTTAAATCATCACTCTTTGCCTCTCATCATCAACTCTCGCTCATCAGCCTGAGCTAGATCGACCCTCAATGGCAATGGTTCTTATAATAGACACTTGGGAGTTTCATGTACTATATGGTGTACATTTGTCTAGTCATTTTACATATAATTAGTAAAGTTATATCAGTTGCTTAACAATTTGATGAGCAATAAGGTGAATTCTTTAGTATTCTAGAAGTGACGCGGATCTTCATCTAGCGTGTGATAGGAGCAATTTTGGTAGCCTCTTTGGGCTAGTAGATTTAGATTTTGCATGTGATTTGGATAGGTCTCCAATAAACCACATTTTAACTTTCTCAAAGTTGTGCATTGTTAGAAAATCACATTCTAGCCTATAATTACTTCATCTACAAGTGATAAATATCTAAGACAGTGAAGGAGGATAATTAGTTGAGAGCATTAATTGTTAATTTTGATTAGGCTTAATTACAAAAAAATCACTAGAGGATCAAAAATATTGGTGTTAGATACCATCTTCCTTTAGAATATTAGCTTGAGGAAATGTTTTAACCGAAAAGATAGCAAAAGAAAATTTTAATAACAAAGCCTACTCGTAAAAATAAATTTTAAGCATTGCTTTGACTTAGTTGATATTTATAATTCTCAATTCTTCCATGCATTCTTTTGAGGGCTTCGGGGAAGGGATAGAGCTGATCATGTATGAGGCATGTGGGGAAACAGGACAAGGTGGAAATTTAGATTTTAGGGTCATTTTGGATTCTAGAATCGCTTATCTTGGGATAAGTCCCCAATGGAGCTAATTTTTTTAAGAGAGGAAGGGTAACTATGGTAGACAAAAGTAGAGAAATTTGGAACTGTTGTGGAGTGGGTAATTCCAAATTTGGAGATTGAATAGAAGATTCTCTCGAAGGAGTGATTTCCAATATCCACATTTTAGAGGAGTCTAATGACCAAAGTTTCCCTGAATGGAAAAACTCTCTCCCGTTGGTTACCTTCTTTCAAGCTTTTACCATGGAATTTATATTCAGGATACAGTGACAGGGCATCAAAACATGCCCTTAATATGATGGTAGCTCTTATTTAGTTGTTATGTCTAAGATGAGGGTCATTATGTAGCCTATATCCTTTTGGACTTATATGTAGTATATAGGTCCATATAATACGATATGCTAGGAAATTCTCAAGAGTCTTGAGAAAGGTGTTTTGAGAGCATATAATATAGGGTTGGAAGATCTTACGTTTGGGGTCATCTCTAGGTTCTTTTCATCTTAGGTGGGGCTTATTTGACCTGGCTTTACCTATGGAGATAGGTGATGAGCCAAAACATGTAAATTCCTTATTCACATTCTTTTAATTTATTTAATAATAATTATTTTTTTTATTTATTTTTATATGATTAGAGTACTCGTCAAGTTAATTTTATAACTATTATGATATAGAAGAAAGGGTATCATTAGCCCCATATTGGTTATAAGTCAAAAAGGACTATGACTTATAAAGGAAGATACTATCCTCATGTACCGAGTCATGAGCCCTTGGCCGTCAACCATAACTAACCTTTATAAAGGTAGGCATGGAATTTGTTTGTAGAAGATTTTCAAAGATAGTTAACCTTCACTTCTCACGAGATCAATAACAAATTCAAGGACAAAAGAAGAAGGGATGCTTTATGCTTTACCATCTTCTTTTCACCATCCCACTAACAAGGTGAGCACCTATAACAGCATTTGGTTGTGGAAAAATAAAATGCTTTTTGCAATGCATTCTGATATAGGATAGCTTCTGGATTGAAGGGTAGATGTTAACTAGCATGTTGCTACTGGGTGCTGGCTGTATTGTATTTGATTCAATTGCTTGCAATTCAACATAAGTTGCGCTAGGGGCAGAGTCCCGTTTTGATTTAGGTGTTCAATTAAACCTCCAAGTTTTGATGCAATACCCTTAAAGATATATAAATATTATCTAAAAAATTATATATATATATATATATATATATATATATATATATATATAATTTTAAACCCCTATAGTATAAAAATTTTAGTTTGTTTAGTGATTTGAACTCCTATGGTATAAAAAATTTTAGTTTGTTTAATGATTTGAACCCCAACTCTCTATCTCTCATGTCCCAAGTTCAAATCCTTGTTCTTATATTTTCTTCTATCCCCCACGATGGCTTGCACCATGGTGTCCTAGGTTCAAATCCTTATTCCTATTTGTGCACTTCGTTTTCACTTAATGTAATATCATTAAGTTTATTCCCCCCACCCCCACCCCAAATGAATGCCTTTATGCCACGATGTCCCAGGTTCAAATCCCATTCCTATTTGCACACTTCGTTTTCACTTAATGTAATGTCATTAAGTTTGTATGCCTTTTGACACGTCACTTTTATCAAATAAGAGTTGTTGGTGCCAGATATATGCGCCCCCTAGCATTCTCTCTCTAAAAAAGGTATTGGTGCATGTCCCAAGAGAAAAAATAAGGGACGTGCGCCCCTTCTCTTCCTATTTGCACAGAGAAAAAGTCAACGCCGACTTCATTTTCACTTAATGTAATATCATTAAATTTAATTTTATTTATTTATTTATTTATTTTAATTTATATATTGAAGCGATGAAAATCCTGACTATGCCATTGGGTTGCACTTGCACTGCAAAATATATTTCTATTGGACAAGAGATATGATGACCATGAAAATAATTAAGAAACATTAATTAGCTCCTTGGAGACAGAACGCTATTTATTTTTTGGTTATAATATAGCAATAATTATATTAGTTTTTATAAGCAAAAAATATAATAGTATTGTTATCAAATTACCAAGCACAATAATTACTACAGTAATTACATAACTGCAAGTAGAAATAAAATTTCTATTTTCTATTAGATATGGTTGTTATCGTACATGGTCGCCCATCGATATATTTCTTTATCTACTTGATTGTTGGCAGGTTCTGATGTGCTTGGTTTTCTACTTAATTACTAACATGTTCTTATCATTAATTTCTAGTTGTTTGTTAAAACGTCCTGTTGACGTGCTTGTTTTTCTACTTGACTGTTAACGGGTTCCCATTATTAATGCAACCAACAAAAATGGAAACAGACGGTGATGGATTCCACCAGATTTGAACCTATGATCTTTTTTATGCTCAACGATCTCTGAACAACAAGCACACCTTCCAACGGGGATGCATGTGATGATTTATATTTCTTATATAAATAAATATATATATATGCTCAGTCATCGATTATGATGAAGAACACCACTCAAGCTCTACACCATCGAGTCCAGAGAAGAAGAGAAGATCAGCAGATGCATTGGAAAAGCATGCGCATAAGAGGCAAAAACAGGACTAGGACATTCTGCCCAGAGTTATATTTAGATGAAACAAATATTTGTGGCATTAACAAGTTCCAATTGTTGAATTATGGCGGGTAGTGCCTCTATGATGATTAGATGGACTAGTTAATCATTGATTGGCTCTTTCAGTATAGGTTCAATGGGTCCATCTCAAGGTTCTTCATTTCCAAGAGCCTTGTAAGTAATGGCGAAATTCTTGTCATCCTTTACTTTCAGAGAGTCCCATTGTGATGACCCAACTCAGCTATTCGACCCTGTCTACTTGATTGGCCTAGCCACAATAGATACGGCCCAAATAGGCTGCATGATTTTTAAAGTAGCAGAAAAAACTAAAAGAAAACGAGTTTTCTTCCCCCCACCAACTTTTGATTGAAGTCCGAAATCGAAGATAGGAGAGAGTCTAATTCCTCTTCTCTCTCGCTCTATTTAAAAAGAAAATATTCCCACCAAAGATCGACGTCCCAAACGAAGGAACAAGAGTTAGACTCAAAGCAATTAGATGGCAGCACTTTTCAATAAGTTTGTGGCATCTCTCAATGGAACGAAGTCATTGATCCTACCAAGAATATCTAGACAAAGCAATAAGAGCTAAGAATGGTCCGAGTAATGCAGTCCTTTGGTGCAATTGCAACAGCAATTATAGCAATAATTATTGCAACAATGGCACATGCAAAAGTGTAAGCATAGTCACAACAAGAGGACATGAGGAGCAGTTGCATCAACAAAATAGCATTATTAAAATTAAGAAGCTAACTCCCCCAGCTTCAAAGGGACTACGAAACCTTTGGAAGCTGAACATTGACTTATAGAGATGGAGAAAATATTTGCTATTAAGAGATGCTATGATGATGAAAAATACTTTATATATCTTATATATTGGAAGATGAGGCATTCAACTAGTGGCAAAAACTAGAATATAAATATAAATAAGATGGAGAATAACTCATTTGAGAAAGATTTCGAAGAGTATTTTAAGGACTTAGAAATTAGGAAGCAAGTAGTACCATATAAATTAACTACTTATATAAATATGGTGAATAAAGCATTAATAATTAAAAAAAGTCAATAAGGAACATGCATAAAAGAAAATGAACTAAAAGAAGAGAAAAAAGTCAAATAAATCTTAAGAAAAGAGTAATAGAAATGCCAGAAGTACAAATAAGAGATCAAGAAATGATAATTTTGAGTCATATGATAGCAACAAGTATTTCAAACGTGATAGCACTCATGGTAAAAAGGAGTTGTGGTCAGAAGGGCCATATAGTTGAATGTCTATGAAGAATGAAAAATCAAACTATTCCAATAGCTAAATAAAATAAGGATAGAAGTTTCAAACCCCAACCAAACTAAGGGTCTAACTCTCACACACCAAGATGCATAAGTTTTTGATGCAGTGATGATAGTCCCCGAAAAAGATTCTTAAGATTAATTTGATCCATTAGTTAGTTTCGCTTGCAACATAAGTAATGCTTCATTTTTTCTAAATTTATTGATAAATTATAAAATATTTTATTCATGATTTATGAAATTGATATATTTTATTTTTAACTATTGAATATGCTATTTTTAAAATATTAAATGATTGATTTTGATGTCACATAGTACTGTTGAGGGATGGGTTCCTATTGATATGTTTGTTTTTCAACTTGATTGTTAATTAATAGGTTCTGTTGGTGCGAAATTTGATTGTCGCTGAAGAAGTGCTAGAGTCGGAGAAGATGAGATCACCGTCGGTGACCTGCAAAATAAGTCTCGTCAAGAGCCTGGGATAGTGGCTCCGACAAGACCCTCCGACGATCAAGTCAACTTTTTCGGTCAACAGAAATGGAGTGCTCAGTCAAGAAAGTTGCAGAATTTTGATAAGAAAAAGAGAGCCTAAAGAAAATGTATTTAGAGGATCCCTTTTATAGCCCAGAGCCTGTAACAAATTGAGTGACCGCCGCAACTGCTTGGTAGTGGGCCGTTCGGGGCTACGTGGAATTTGTTACGGAGAATAGGATCCATTATCGTGACATGCTAGTCTGTTGGAGACCTAACAACTGGAGTTCGGATGGGATAGTTGCAAGCGATGAAGGGCTCTTGGATGTTGTTGTTCCGGAGGAGTTCGGAGGCTCTCAGGATTGACCATGCATTGGCTTTTCTTCACCATGCTTAAGATATACGCCGCAATCCTTTTAGATGGCTGAAAGGAATTCGGTCGGAAGAGAAGTCTTGTAGGGATTCAACCAGCGAAGAGGCCGACGTCCAACCGAAAGGAGTCCGACTGTGAGGGATCTACCTAGGCCGAGTATTAACTAATGGCCACAATAAGCGAGTGTGACTGAAATACTGGCATTTTTGCCATTCCTTTGAGGTTCGGCCATTCCCAGGGTTGCTCATCAGTGAACAATGATAAAGTGCTGAAGTTCATTTGAGAGCAGTTCAAAAAAAGTTCGACTGCTGGAGAAGTTCTATGGAAGAAGATCGATCGAATGGGATGCGCAGGAGCCAGAGACTTAGCCGATTCTCTAGGACAGAAGTATTAACTATTCAAGTTTGTCTGGAGAAAGAATCCGCAACGTCCCGTTGAATCCAAAATCAGTCTTTCCAGCCAATCGAATTATCTGACTGCAGTGTTGAAGTCAGCCATCTCAAAATGATTCAGAGTTCGAATACTCCTGTAGGTTAAGGTTCAGTTGTTATAGCTGCAACCGAACGAAACTGATCAAGAGTCGGAGTCTTAACCAAACTTTGGCAGGCATGAATTTATCTCCAACACTAGTCTCCCTACTTTCGAGTTTGAAGTTCGAAGGATGGAAGTAAAATGGAGACTGTCGAAGTTTGAAGGATTTTTCAATCCTATTTTTTGGCGTAAGAATTGGATGGAGAGTTTTGGCCTTCATCGGGCTAGTGTCGAAGCTTCATAAATATATGGTGACCTGAAGAGACATTTTTTGAATGCTCCGCTAGAAGTCTGCCTAGAGTACAATGCTATTAAGGATCTGCTCGTTGAAAGCTTTCTGTCATGATGAGTGGGACATGCATCGGTCAGAGATCAGCTGGAGAAAATCTACAATTGTAACCGCCTTAGAATTCCAGGGGTTATTTAAACCCGTCCTCTTCCTCTGAGCCCTTACTTCTTTTGAAATTCTCATCTCCTTCCTCCGATTCTCCTCTCCATCCTGCATGAGGGTCCAAGCTTCTTCCTCCATTTTTCTTGATTCCAGGCGCACCTCCATTTGGTTTTCGTTACATTCATCATCTCCTTATTCTTCCCAATCGATTTAGGTTAGCCCTCCGATATTTTTTTGAATTATTTCTGCACTCTTTGCTTTCTCACTCTTTCTATTTTTGTCGAAGTTTGTACATCTTATTTTTTCTAATTTTTGGATGATTTCTCAATTTTACTTTGATCCAAATATATAGTAAGGGATCCTGGTCAACTTATTCTGGGAGCCCAACCCCTCTAACCTTGGTGAACCTACCTCCTGGGGAGGTCGAACCCTTGGAGTTGGCCCGTCCTTTTGTGCCTGCAACCATTCTCTGTGGACTTCGGTCCGACGACCTTTTCCTAGTCAGGATACAGTTCAGAATTTTTTCTTAATACGAGCTCAAACTTTCTGGGCCCGACGATCGAGTTTGCTCACCTCCTTCCAATCGAACCTGTCTATATGTCGAAATCCTTCGAGCCAGGCTTTGGTTTTCCTTGCCTTCTTTTGTAGTTATCCTATTCAGATTTTTCAATATTTTTCTTACTGCTATGGTGCTGAATTTCTTTAGATTCATCATAGAATTTTTCTCTCTTTGCACCATGATAGGCGTCTGACCTACCATTTTCTTATTCCATAATTCCTTCACCTTCAAACACCATCCAACAGCCAAGAACTGGTGATATGTATCTCCATAGTTCGACAAGAAGGAACTGCTTAAGGGTGTTCCTTCCTCTGTTCATGGTTGAAAGGAGAAATTCTTTTTCGTCTTCTTTTCCTCCTCAGGGTTAGGACTTCCTCTATAGGGCAAGATAAGGGAATCGGTCTACCGATCCCCTGGGTTAGAAAGTGAGGATCTTAGTTCGGCCGATAAGCTGAAGTCCATTAATACTCCACCGATCTCCAAACTTCTGGACGAGCAGACCTTGTTCAACTTCGGTCTCAATTCTCTTAACCCAATAGATAGTTCTTCATATTCAGTCGATTGGGTGGTATTCTTTCTTTTGACCTAACTTTATCTTCTTTACAGAAATAACTCCAGAGGAATGAAATTGCCTGGCAAAGAAAATCAAGACTCTTAAGAGGAAGGGTGGTCATTCCGATGAACCACGGAAGAAGGCTCGGACTGAAGAGTCAAGCCAGGCCATGCTAATTCGGACCATGCCGGCCCTTGAGCCTGTCGTTACCATACCGAGCCTGATTTTGTCTGAAGAGGCCGCCCCTTCTGCTCCTATTCAGCAAAAAGAAATTGAGAGGAAGAAGAAGAAGAAGGTCATCGGCAAGAATGTCGAATGGAAGGCTAAGAGCTCCGAGGGAGAGGATCTTAGCCAAGAGCAGGATTTCTTGGACGATCGAGAGGTCATCCAGATGCTGATGGAAGGGAGCGTCATCCAGACGCTGATGGAGGGGAGCATCCTTCCCCATATTATAGAGAGGATGCGCCAGAAGGACGACGTTGAGAGGTTCGATGATTCCTTCGCTGCCTTTCTGGAGGTAAGTGGCTTCTTTTGATTTTGATTTCATGCCCTTCGGGCTCTGAAGTTGGAATCTTCTAGAATTCTGACTCACTTTTTGTTTTGCAATTGGGATACTACCTTTTTGCTCACTCCAAGGTGGTGAGCTAAATATGGGCCGAAGCTTCCAGGATCCTTGAGGAAGCCCACACAGAAGCCGAGAAGGCACGGGCCGAAGTCAACATTTTGAAGGTTGCCTCGGAAACCCACTCATCTAAAGTTTAATGCCTTCAGAAGGAGTTGAGAGAGGAGCGTGAAGAGA